>CM053571.1:124512847-124644443 GCA_028646485.1 Cryptoprocta ferox
GGGTAATAATTACAGGGCTTTGAGTTTCCTGGCGAAGAATTTTGGGGCGATTTGAATGCACTTAGGAACCACTCTGGCACATAGGTGTGGAATGAAAGCAAGCCAAATGCCATGACTGATTACCGTAGTGAAGAAATAAAAGGACACCGTTTTTAGAGTTGCTTTATTTATTTATTATTATTTTTTTTTTTTTAGTGTAATTTAGTAGCAAAAGGTAGGTGCTGAATTTTGATTTTTTAACTCTTCCTTAGAGCTTGTCACTGAGTCTTGGAGGTTTGGGTTAAGACGAGAAGAAGGTTCACTTGGCCGCTGCCTCGCTGGTCTTTGAGTCGCAGTGTGCGCGTCTTTGAAGAGTGGGAAGACCCCTTCTGTCTGTGCTTCCACGAAATAGTGTGTGTAGAGGGTCTGTCACAGGGCCTTTCTGCCGTAGTCACCTACTAAATGGTAGCTCGTTTTGGTCCCAGTCGGGATGAATGTCCTAAATCAGCAGTGGATGGAGCTTTAGACGAAGCCAGGAATTCCTAATAAACGATTGGCGAATTGCGTCTAGTTCAGTAGGCACTTAGCGCACCGCGCAGACGGTCCCTGACTCACGATCGTTCGACCGGACGGTTTTCAGTTTTGGGAGGGTGTGATAGCGATGTGCATTCCGTAGAAAACTGCGCTTTGGATTTTGAATTCGGATCTTTTCCCGGCAAGGCCCCATGCGGTCGGTGGGATCCTCTCTCGCGACGCTAGGCCGTGGCTGCCGCGTGCAGCTCCCCGGGCAGCCACGCGCCCTGAGGGTCAACTTCCGGTGTCCTTGCAACCGTTCTGCACCCGTACGGCCGTTCTGTGTCTCACTTTCAGTACCGTGCGCACGGAATTCCCTGATGCGCCACGTTTGAGTATAAAGCAGGCTTCATGTGAGATGATTTTGCCCAGCTGTAGACTAAGGTAAGTATCGGAGCACGTTTAAGGTCGGCTAAGCTAAGCTGTGATGTCTGGAAGGTCAGGCGTATTAAGTGCACGTGTGACTTAGGATGTTTTCAGCTTACTGTGGGTTGAGACCAACCCCGTCATGATTCTAGGAAGATGTGTGTGTACACGACGCGGCCTCAGGGACATAGGAGTGATAAGTAAGGCGCGGTTGCTGCTCTCAAGCAGTTTTGTCACATCACAGTAACTTGTAGGGCAGGTGTTCAAAGTAATTTTTTTTAAGTTTATTTATGTTGAGAGAGAGAGAGAGACAGAGAGGAATGGGGTAGGGGCAGAAAGGGGGAGGGAGAGAGAGAGACCGAGAGAGAAAATCCCGAGCAGGCCCCACCTGATGCGGGGCTGGCGCTCACAAACCGTGATTGAGATCATGACCTGAGCCGAAATCAAGAGTCAGATGCTTAACTCCTGAGCCAATTTCTTCATATCTGCTTCTTCGGTTTCCAGAACTTTTACCTAGTTTTCATGGCTGTATATAATCTAGTTTTCAACTATATTCACTTTTGTGTCCTACTGACTTTTTGAACACGTGTTTCTATTGGGTTTAAATAAATTCCTTTTTTTTTTTTTTTAAGTTTATCTATTTTAGAGAGAGAGAGAGCTCGAGCAAGCAGGGGAGGGGCAGAGAGAGAGGGAGACACAGAATCCAAAGCAGGCTCCAGGCTCTGACCTGTCAGTACAGAGCCCGGCGCGGGGCTCGAACTCATGAACCGCGAGGTCATGACCTGAGCTGAAGTGGGATGCCTAACCGACTGAGCCACCCAGGCGCCCCTAAATAAATTTCTTAAAATCAAATTCTCTCCCAGTACTTGTACCACTTAGTTCAAACACAGGCTCCTTCAGTCTTTATTCCTTCACTTCTATTATATCTTCCAAATTTCTGCATGTGGTCATGATTAAAGGCCATCTCAGAATCCAACTCGGTTTTGAATCATTTCCTGATGACTCTAGCTTAAAGTTTCTTAGTAGTGACACTATTGACATTTTGGACCAGATAAGTGTCTGTCTTACGGAAGCCAATTGTGTGCAGTGTAGGGAAGTCTATCCTGGGCAGTGGAGGATGTTTAGCAGCAGGCCTGAACTCTACCCAGTAGAGACCAGTGTGCCCGCCTGCCCCCCCACCCCCATGATTTTAAAAGTTTTCAGACGTTACTCAATGTCTCCTGGGGGCACAAAATAGCTCCCAGCTGAGAACCACTCTTTTAGCCTACTGGCATCTTCACCCTTTTCCAAACTCTTGCAATACTTTATGTCTTCACCACATTATTTAGTATTAAAGACAGTTATATCCTGTACTATGTTCCTTAATTATTTTTTTAGTTGCGACATAGTAGGTGCCTAATAAATGTTTGTTCAATTGAGAATGTCTCACTTGAACTTATTATGCAGTAAGCTTCTTGAGTGTAGGAACATTCTTTTGCTCCAGGAAAGCTTACTTTTTTTTTTTTTTTTAATTTTAATTTTATTTTAGAGAGAGAGAGAGAGAATGTGTGCCCGGGGTGGGGGTGGGGTGAGAGAGAGAGAGAGAGAGAGAGAGAATCTTAAGCAGGCTCCAGTGTCAGCGCGGAGCTCGATGTGGGCCTTGATCCCGTAATTGTGGGATCATGAACTGAGCTGAAATCAAAGAGTTGGCTGCCCAACCGACCAAACCACCCAGGCACCCCAGGGGAAGCTTGCTTTTTAAAGTTAGTCGAGTTCTGGTATTTGGATTAATTTGCTCCACATGATCCATGTATCAAAGTATCATGAAAGATTATCTAAGGAGACTAGTCAGAGACTCCCAGTAAATAATCCTTGGAAAGAGTCTGATAGACTCCTATGTTAACTTTACTAGTATGGTATATAGGATATGGTGTGTAAAATAAATTTAACAACATTCCTTCTGCTTTGTCCGTCAATGAGTACGTGATGTTAAAGTATCCTACTAACTCACTTGATTTAATTAAAACAATGTTGTGTATGTGCTTCTTAAGCTTTATTTATAAACTGAAATGTTAAGTCAGAAATTCACTATCTGATTTATATAATGGAACATTTTATACAAAGAGGCAAAATACTGGTCATAGGTTTTTCCTGGAAGAAATGCTGAGATGCATTGTTAGAATGGGAGCTCTAAGAGGACCAGGAGTTTTGGTCTTCTCAGTACTGCATCCCACGCATGTAGACCAGTGTCCAGCACTAATAAAACATTCAGCAAACATTTATTGAATAAATGAATCTTATTTTGGATGTTGTATTTCTTGCTCAGTTCAACTGTTGAATTGTAACAACTTACTCCATCAAGCTTTTATTTCAGAGTCCCTAGTGATTTCCATCTTGCCAAATCTAATGGTCAATTCCTAGTCTATTTCTTTGTTGATCTCTTAGTTTTCCTCTTTGATATACTTGGTTCAGTTGGTTTCCAGGACACCAAACTTTTTCTGATTTGCTGCTTAACTCCTTTTTAGTCTTTTTGGCTTCTTCTTTTGTGACCTCCAAATGTTGAACCAAGCTTTAGGCTCAGTCTAGAAATTTTTACCAATTTAACTTAGCTTTAAGAATTCAGATCTGGAACTATACTGCTTGAATTCAGTTCCCGACTTTGCTGCTTACCAGCAGTGACTTTGGGCTACTTGCTTAGATATTCTGTGCATCAGTTTCTTTATCTTTAATATGGGCTATTGAGGTAAACGGTTCTTAGTTTTCTTACCCAAACCTCCTCTTTTCTTCATCCTTGCCTGTTTCAGTAGATGGCACCATCGAGATTTCCTGTCACTCATCTCTAGTGTGTAGGACTCATCATTGATTCTTCTTCTTTTTTCACATTCCACATCCATTCTGTCAGGAAGATCTTTGGCTCTACTTTAATCACTTCTCCTTTCCTTACCACTACTATCTTACTCCTCCAGTTGTTGATCTCTCTTTCATAGACTATTGCATGAGTTTCCTAGTTGGGCTACACACTTGCCCCCTACAGTCCGTTCTCATACAAAAAGGTCAGTGATCTAAAAATCTTAGATAATGTCATTTACCTGCTCAGACCCTCCAGGAGCTTCCTATCCCACTTACAGGGAAGTGCAAATTCCTTAATGTGGCCTACATTTAGGCCCCTTCCTGTGTCTCTGATATGATTTTGATCTCCAGACTCTCATTCTAAGCCTCTTGGGTCTGAACATTCTGAGCTCTTCCCTGCCTGTCCCTGTATTGTGCTGTCTTCTTGCAGTGCCTTCTCCCATTATTTGAAGATTTTAACGTTCGTTACATCCTTTAAGGCTCTGTTCAGATGAGTTTCGAAGAAAAGTTTTCCCTAATTACCTTCTGTAAAAAAAAAAAATCCATTTCTACCCTCTCATTGTTTCCTTGTTCCATTTTATTTTTCTTTATGGTATTTAGCTACTGGACATTAATTGATTGATTGTTTCCTGTGTGGACTACAAACTCCACAGGATGAGAACTTTTGATTTCTATCCCTAGTACCTTAGGAACAGTATCTGATACACAGTAAGCACTCAATAAGTATTTATCAAATAATGAATTACTGATTTTTTTTCATCTCCAGTCTTGTATTTCTATTGCGTGTTCTGTTATCACCTAGAAATCCATCTATCAGAAAACTGAACTCATTTTCCAGTCTGGTTCTACCTTCATTATATGGTAAATATTTTACAGCGTACTAGTTATCTTGATTTGAAACCCTAGAGGCATCTCTAAATTACTACCCTGCCTTTGCTAATTCATGTCTTTGTTTTTGTAGTAGTACTTTTGCATTCCTAATCAGAGTACTTTGGACCACTTCATATCCTATAGACTTGGACATGTTTTTAGTCTATTTTTTTAGTCCATTTAGGATCATAAACCACAGCCAGTTTAATTTTCATAAATGTTAATGCTACATTATTCTCCTGCAGTATGGTGTGATGGAAAGACCTTGGGCTCTGGGTTTAAATGGGAGCTGCAGCATCTGCTGTTAGTAAATGGGCACAGTATGGACATGGGCAAGTACGGAAGCCCTCTGAGTTCACTTTCCACCTTTGTAAATAGGGATAAAAATGTCTGCCTCATAGAGTTGCTAGTAGGAATATTTATACAATACATGACCTCCTGATTCTTTACTGAAAATGAATATGCTTCAAATCCAGCCTGTTCAAAATCATATTTAAATTTTTCTTAAGTATGCTTTTCTTCTGTTCTGACGACTGGTACTTCAGATTAGTCACGTATGTCAAGAATCTGGGAGTCATTCTTGACTTCTGTAGTTGTAATTTTCTGTGTTCCACACAGCAAACATATACTGTCTACTCTGTGCCAGGCGCACCGATCATGCCCTTCAGGATTCTGGTGGTGGTATAATCTCTGAGCTTTATCTTCCTAATAGCTCTTGAATCCACGTTCATTTTCCCTCTTCATTCTTCCCGTCCTTTTTATTCTCTGCTAGGGCATGTGTAGATCACTGAGCTCTTAGATTAGTACATTAGCCTCCAACTGTTATCCCTGCCTCCAGTCTGTCCACAGTCTTTTTCCAGGTGGCTAATAGTGATATTTCTAAAATATAATATAATTATATGGCTCCTGTGATTACAGCATTTCAGTAAATCTACAGCTTTCACAGGAATTTGAACTTTTCAGCCTGGAATGTAAAACCTTTTAACATTTAGCTCCTTTTTTACCTCTTCCTCCTCACCTTCCACTGTGTTTCTCAAGGCATGTTTCTTTGTTGGTTTTATACTACTGCTTTTTCAGGTGTGGATCCTCTGGCCTGGCATAGCCTTTTCTTCATTAGTTTTCATTAGGGTTGTTTTTAAGGATATGATGCATGTAAAGCACTTAACACAGTACTTGCCATATAGTAAGCAACGGATAAATTTTAGCTTCTCTTATAATAAAGTTAGAAATAGCTGTGGAGCCTCTAGAGACTATTCAGATTCTCAAGGGTGGGGTTAGTTACTGTGAAAACATGCTTAGGGAGAAATGTGAAAATTTAGAATACAGGTCTGTTAAAGGTCTGATAACCACTGGGTTGAGAAATTGTACTCATTGTTTCTTCTATTTTAATTTTACTTATCCTGTAAGGTATTCGTTGTATAGCTTTTTAGGTTTTTATTTCTGTTTTGTGCTTTTCTCTGAGATGCTTCCATGCTGTTCCTTTGATGCCTACTGGTTCCTTCCTGGTTAGTAGAGCTTCAGATTGCTTTTCTTTGTAAACACAGTTTCTAGTGGTCATCGGAGATAGGGACAGAAGATGAAAAATTTTTGAAAAATTGATATCTATAATCTCAAAAAGACAATAATTTCTTTAAGACTTGCTTTATCCGTTAGCTATTTTTGAATTCTTGCATCTCCAAGCTGATTGACTTTTTTTTCCTATAGGCAGAACATAATGGGCAGTCATCCTGTCAGCATTTTTTACCTCCCCAAATCTTTTATTAAATTTTTAAAAATGTCTATTTTAGAGAGTGAGGGAGCACACACAAGTGGGGGACGAGGGCAGAGGAAGAGGGAGAGAGAATCTTAAGCAGGCTCCACGCTCAGTGTAGAGCCTGACCTGGGGCTCCATCCCACGACTCTGGGATCATGACCTGAGCTGAAATCAGGAGTTGGACACTCAACTCGCTAAGCCACCCAGGCACCCTGAGGTAGCCTAATTCTTTTTTTAAATTTTGTTTGTTTTTATGTTTTTTATTTATTTTTGAGAGACAGAGACAGCGTGAGCAGGGGAGGGTCAGAGAGAGAGGGAGATACAGAATCTGAAGCAGCTCCAGGCTCTGAGCTGTCAGCACAGAACCCGATGCGGGGCTCAAACCCACGAACCGTGAGATCATGACCTGAGCCGAAGCCGGACGCTACTGAGCCACCCAGGTGCCCTAGATGTAGCCTAATTCTTAAAGGTCCTAGGATTTTCATAATGGTGAATGAGCACTGGCTTCAATTTAAAGTCACCAGCCGCATTAGCCTCTAACAGGAAGGTTGCCCTGGCTTTCAAAGCTTTGAAGCCAAGCATTGTCTTCTCTCTAGCTATGAAAGTCGGAATTGGCATCTTCTGCCACTATAAGGCTGTTTCGTCTACATTGAAAATCTTTTGTTTAGTGTAGCCACCTCCTTTATCTTAGTTCCATCCTCTAGATAACTTGCTGCAGCTTCTACATCAGGACTGGCTGCTTCACCTTGCACTTTTGTCGTATGGACATGGCTTCTGTTCTTAAACCTCATGAAAACTCTGCTGTCTTCAAACTTCTGTAGACTTCCTTACCTACATCAGCCTTCATAGAATTTGAAGAAAAGACATTTCTCTGGGTGAGGTTTTGACTTAAGGGAGTGTTGTGATTGGCTTGATATTCTCTCCAGCCACTAAAACTTTCTCCATATCAGCAATAAAGCTGCTTCACTTTCTTATTTGTGTGCTGGAGTACTAGAGTAGCACTTAATTTCCGTCAAGAACTTTTCCTTTGCATTCACAACTTGGTTAACTATTTGGTTCAAGACACCTAGCTTTTGACCTTTCTCAGCTTTTGATGTAGCTTCCTCACTAAGTTGACTCATTTCTAGTTTTTTATTTAAAGTAAGAAACATGTGGCTCTTCCTTTCACTTGAACACTTAGAGGCCATTGTAGAGTCATTAATTGGGCTGATTTCAATATTTTGTGTCTCAGGGAATAGGGAGGCCCAGGAGGGAGAGAGAGATGGGGGAATGGCCATTCTGTCGACAGTCGGAACATACACACTTTATTCAATTCGTTGTCTTACTATGGATACAGTTTGTGATGATCCAAAAACAGTTAACAACTGCAGTGTCAAAGATCACTGATCTTTGTATACAGACATAACTTGAAGGTATTGTGGGCTGTTACAGACCACTTGTAATAGAGTGAGCAGTTAATAAAGTAAGCCAAATGAACTTTTTGTTTCCTGGTGCATATAAAAGACATGTTTACACCATACTGTAATTTATTAAATGTGCAATAACATCACCCCTAGAAAGCAATGCACACGTCTCAGTTAAAAAAAAAATACTTGAGGGGTGCCTGGGTGGCTCAGTCGGTTAAGCATCTGACTTCGGCTCAGGTCATGATCTCATGGTTTGTGGGTTCGAGCCCCACGTCGAGTCTGTGCTGGCAGCTCGGAGCCTGGAGCCTGCTTCGGATTCTGTGTCGTCTTACTCTCTCTCTGCTCCTCCCCTATTCATGCCCTGTCTCTCTCTCAGAAATAAATAAACTTAAAAAAATACTCTATTACTAAAGTGCTTACCATCATCTGAGGTTTTAGCAAGTCATAGTCACTGATCACAAATCACTATAACAAATACAATAATGAAAAAGTTTGAAATATTGCAAGAATTATCAAAATGTGACACATGGAAAAATGGTGCTGATAGACTTGCTCGAAGCTTGGTTGCCATAAACCTTCAATTTGTAAAAAACAACAACAAAAAAGTATCTGCAGAGTGGAATAAAGTGAAGTGCAATTAAACGAACTTTGTATTAGGGTAAGGATAATCTGAGGATAAAGTGAGATCATTGTGAAGCTTTGAATTCTTTACAAGCAAGTCTCTGTTTTTGCTTGTCACTTTTACCTTGCCTACCCACCCTGTTTTTGTTTTAGAAAATAGTTTTGATTTTGCTGTTCACAAAACCATGTTGATTTGTTACTAATAGTTTTTATTTCTGATTTGAAAATATTCGTTGTTTTTGTCACTGAGGAAGAACTGTGCCACTGCTCTTGTTGATCCTGAGACAACATCAATAAATAATTTGAATCGTTTTAGAGTTCTGAAATGGGTTGCATTTCTGATCTATGGAAGTTTGGGTCAGATCCTGATCCTGTCTATACATTGGAGAGTTAAGAAGGTAGTTCGTTCATGAGTTTTCAGCAAATCTGCTGATGACTCTACCATATACTCCTGGGTACGACTTACTTCAGAACTGTAAGATCATGACTTTGTTAACGGTTATAAGCAGTTTATATTTGATCAGACATAAAAATATCATTTCTAGTTAACTCTTTGATTTTTTAGTAAGTTAAGTTTGTTTCTAAAGTTTGAGAGAGAGAAAGAGCATGTTTGCGCACTAGAAGAGAAGGGGCAGAGGGAGAAGGAGAGAGAATCCCCAGTAGGCTTCACGCTAAGTGGGGCTTGAACTCACGAACTGTGAGATCATGACCTGAGCTGAAATCAAGAGTTGGATGCTTAACTGACTGAGCCACCCAGGCGCCCATAAGTTAAGTTTTAATAAGCTTAGCTATTGTATTTTTTAAAAAGGTGGTAGAATTTAAGATTTAAGTGTTTTCTTGTTTTTGCTGCATGTTTTGAAATGCATAAATGCACTGTTTTTAAAAGGCCCGCTTGGCTACCAGTCAGTAAGGATGATGAATAAATTATTTAAATACACTATCAGATCAAAGTAATGACTTGATTTCCTTTTCTAAGATGAAGTAAATGTTAGGAGGATATTGATCAGGATGACTCACTAAGTTTTCTTTGGCTTCCTAGGAGTTGGGGGTCCATAGGGTAGGGCTCTGGGTCTCAATTAGAGCAGCTCTCCTTGGATTTGTTTTACATACTGAGTTTCTCTGGAGGTAAGATTTTCTCATAATAGAATATTGAATAAATGTGTGTGACTGGTCTTTGTCCCTGTGTTTCCTTGGAGGGAGCCTATAAATCTTTGGAATTTCTTAAATGATAGGAGCATCCTGTTTATGATGGGCCCCTTGAACGTTACCTTAGTTTATGCTAATGAGATGACTCAGCATGGAAGCAGGTGACTCCAGAAAAACAACCTTGTGATTAGACTTGAGACTTTGAGTCCTATGATATTAAGCAGACCCCCAGGAAGGGGTCGGAGGCCTGGAGATTGGGTTCCAGGCAGTGGCTGATCATACCTTCATAACGAAATACCAGTAAGTACTAGACACCAAATCTTGGTTGAGCCTCCTTGTTGGTGATACACACTGATGTGCTGGGAGGATCATGTGTCCTGAGGGAACAGAGACCTTGGGTTTAGGATCAGTCCAGACCTTACCCTGTGCAAGAACTCTTCTTTGCATGGTTCAGATCTGTATGTTTTGTAATAAAACTGTAATCGTAAGTGCCTTTCTGAGTTCTGAGTTGCTGTAGTGAATTAATGAACCTGAGGGGAGAATGGGAACCCCTGAATTTGTAGCCAGTTGGTCAGAAGTGCATATGACCTGGGAACCACTGAGCCTGTTGCTTCTGTCTGAAGTGAGGGGAAACTCGTGCAGTTCTGTGCCCTCAGTTGTGAACAGGACGAACTCCTGGTAGGCAGCATCACGGTTACATTGTGGAGAGCTTGCTGTACTGAAAAGTAAAATTTGAAAATTATTGAAGTAGATGCTATTAAAGAACTCTGTGTTTCTGTGACACTTACGGATTCATATTGTGATTGTATGAGTAAGTTTAGTATTTATTGAGTACTTAGGCTGAGAACATGAATATTGAAAAAAATTGCCCAAAGTAGAAACTGTTATTATTTTCAAGGGATTTACAACATATTATGTGAGCTTGAACAGTGACAGGTAAATTTGACTCTGTTACCTCTTGGCATACACTGCAGCCCACACGAAATTAAATAGCATTTCAACATTTGCTTTCTAAATAACTTAAGTTTCCAGAGTAGTGTTAATTTCTCATTCTGTTTTTTTCTTTTCCCTCTTCCAAACCATTTTCACATATGGGTAGTGGATTCATTTTTTTCTAAAAGCCCAGCTCTGATTAGATTATTTATTTGCTGGAAACTTTGTTGGCTCTGTTTCTTGAATTAATACAAACACATCATCCTGTATTTTAGGTTTTTGAGTGGTTCCAACCTTTCATAGTCTCTATTGTATCTAGCCTAGGTTCTTTGTTATAGTTTTCTTCTATTTTCATAACTTCATTCTTTACTGTATTTACTGTATATTTATTTACTTAAATAGAAACAAGAGAGTTTATTATTGATCTTGTTCTCTTCTTAGTTTCTAAGTATCAAGAAGCCTTTCCTGATTCTCTTTTTCTCTCCCCCTAGGTCTTTACCTTTTTTTAAGCTTGCTTAGGGCTTTCCATTTTTTTCTGTGACGCTTTTTCTGTCATCTATGTAGGTCTCTATCTGCTGGTTTCATTTCCTTTTTTAGAGTCTAAGCTACTTCAGATGGAGCCTGGCATAGATTAGAAACTTATTCCATTTTGTTGAATATCTGTCCAAATTTTATAATTTCCTACAAATAAGTTACCTTACCAAGATCTCAGATGTTTTGAACATTTGTATTCTTATACAAGGAATTCATTTGTGTAAATTCCCTGCTTTTGTGAGATTCCCTATTAGAAGAGGGTGAGATGACTAGGTATAGGTACCCACTACTCACTGATTATAAGGCAATGGTAGTCTCTAGTGGCAGTGACTAATTGGTAGGTGTTGCTCTATCACTTGGGGCTGTGCTGTGGATCAGAAATTGTAAGCCTGCAAAGAATTTGGACAGAGTTGGCTGCTTGCTCTTTTCTGCTTTAAACCAATTCTGACCGACCTCCAGCTCTCAATAGTAGATCAAAATGGTGGAAATGAGTATCCTTGTCTGTTGAACCAGGCAGCAGGGCATTGAGGGGACCAGGAATTTCACTGTCATCACCAAGACCAGTCCTTACAGGTAAGAATCTTGGTGTGGATCAGTCCTCTCACCCCTAACCCATCTTAGGTTAAAAAAATGAAAATGTTAGCGGGGATCCTGGTGATGCTCTCTTTTAAACTATCTGTTCTTTAAATTACAGTGCTCCCATCAAGACTTGATTATGTCTACTTCTGTACAGATTTTATTTCAGATTTCTTTTGAAGTTTTTTCCCTTCCTACGTAAGCTTTTTTTTCTAACTTATTCTTTCTTTCTTTCTTTCTTTCTTTTTGTTTTCTGTATTTGTTTGATCTTTTCTTATATCTTCTATGTTAGAAGATTTTCTCAGATAGGTGATAATCCTTGATTGTTTGCCCATGGTTAATATCAGAGAAATAGAAAACACTTTAGAAGCTGTGATCATGTGGGTAGGCCTTACAGACTGAACTTCATTATGGGTTGATCTGGTGTGCCATTTACTGTGGAACTTCCCTCTACCCCTGTTTAGGTGTTTCCTCTTGTGCTGATCTGGAATCCCCAGAGAGAAGTCCTGTAATCTTCTGAGGGTGAAGGCACAAATGATGGTGGGGGATGGAATAGAATCCTTTCTGAGATAGCAGGTATTTGATGCAGGGTGGGGGTGCGATTGAAGACCACCCACTCGCAGCCCCCCCCCCCCTTCTAGAATTCACTAGGACTCAAAGGATTCAACATATAACAGCTGTGGTTTGTTACAATGAAAAGGACCCAAAGTTCAGTCAGCAAAGGGAAAGGGCACAGTCCGGGAAAACCAGGCGCAAGCTTCCTTGGGTCCTCTGCATAGGATATGCGTAATTCCGTCTACGGCGGCATACCACCCTGAGTGTGCCCCATCTCGTCTGATCTTGGAAGCTAAGCAGGGTTGGCCTGGTTAGTACTTGGATGGGATATGTGAAATTCCCCCAGCATGAGTTGTGACAACACGTGTGAAATGTTGCATCCAGCGACGTTCATTAGAGACTCAGTGCTCAGGCTTTTATTGGGAGCTGATCTTGTAGGCATACTCGACTTGGCACATAACCAGATTCCCACAAGAAAAGCAGCAAAACCATAGTGTTCAGCAGAAACCATAGTGTTTGTACAACCAGTTTAGACATAAGGAGTCAGTCTTCTCAGTTCTCAGGATGCCGGGAACTCTCCTGAAACCCAGGTTCCTACACACAGGCAGTGCTTGCAAGTAGGCCCTTTAAAGGACCCCAGTCAGGCACGCCTCTGTGTTAAACTCTTTTCTGCGCAGCAAGAATTCATGCAGTTGCTTAATTGCTCTATTTATTAATTTTTTAAAAATGGACTTTATTTTTTAGAGTGGTTTTAGATTCTCAGAAAAATGAAGCAGAAGGTACAGAGTTTTCTTATATCCCTCCTGCCCCCGCATATGCACAGCCTCCCCAACTATCAACATCTTGCAGCCGAGTGGTATATTGGTTACAGTCTCTTAACCCACATATGCCCAGCATCATCACCAAGTACACAGCTTACATTAGCATTCACTTTTGGTGTCGTATCTTCTAAGGGTTTTGACAAATTCATAATAACATGTGTCTACCGTTGTATGCAGAGTAGTTCCACTGCCCCGCAAAACCTGTGTGCTCCCCAGCTCCCCTTCCCCTCCCTCCAGCTCCTGGCAACCACTGATTTTTTTTTTACTGTCTCTATAATTTTGTCTTTTCTAGAATGTCATATAGTTAAAAACATGCAGTATCTGGCTTTTTCAGATTGGCTCATTTCACTTAGTAGTATGCCTTCAATGCTTGTGTTTTTCATGGCTTGTGAGTTCATTTTTTTCTAGCACTGAATAATATTTCATTGTTCTAATGTACCTTATTTTATCCATTCATCTACTGAAGGATGTCATGGTTGCTTCCACGTTTTGGCAATTACGAATAAATCTGCTATAAATATCCCTGAACATGGAATATCTTTCCGTTTAATTCTTTGATTTCTTTCATCAGAGTTTTGTAGTTTTCCTCATATAGATCTTACATGTATTTTGTAGATTTATACTTAAATATTTTATTTTTATTTTATTATTTTTCTAATGTTTATTTTTGAGAGAGAGTGAGACAGAGTGCGAGCAGGGGAGGGACAGAGGGAGAGAGAGAGGGAGACAGAATCCAGAGCAGGCTCCAGTCTCCAAGCTGTCAGCAGAGAGCCTGACACAGGGCTCAAACTCACAGACGGAGAGTCATGACCTGAACCAAAGTCAGACATTTAACTGACTGAGCCATGCAGGCACCCCAAGTATTTTATTTTTTGAGTGCTAATATAAATGGTATTGTGTTTTTAATTTAAAATTACACTTGTTTGTTGCTCTATGTAGGAAAGCTATTGACTTTTGTATAATTAACCTTGTATCCTACAATTTTGCCAAAATCATTATTTCCGGGAATTTTTGTTGTTGATGATGTTCTTGGATTTTCTACATAGATGAACATGTTGTTTGTGAGGAAAGGCAAGTTTATTTCTTCCTTCTTAATCTGAATACCTTTTATATCCATTTTTTTTCTTAGCTAGGACTTCCAGTAGAGTGGCTAAAAGATGTGGTAAGAGAAGACATCCTTGCCTTATTTCTGATCTTAGTGGTAAAGCTACTTGTTTCACAGCATTAAATATATTAACTATAGATTTTTTTTATAGATGTTCTTTATCAAGTTGAGGAAGTTCCCTGTTATTGGCTGAGAATTTTTATCATGAGTTCTTAGACTTTGTCAGATGCTTTTTCTGAGGTTGATGATAAGATCATGTGATTTTTCTTCTTTATCAGTTGATGAGATGGATTACATTTATTGATTTTTGAATACTGAGCCAGCATTGCATACCTGGGAAAGATTCCATTTGACTGTGATGTATAATTCTTTTGATATATTCTTGGATTTGATTTGCTAGTATTTTGTTAAGGATTTTTGCATCTATGTTTATGAGAGATTCTAGTCTATAGTTCTTTTTCCTAGTAATGTCTTTGTCTGGTTTAGTAGTTGGGTAATACTGTCTTCATAGAATGAACTCCCTGTTTCTGTCTTCTAGATGAGATTGGAGATAATTGGTATAATTTTTTTCTTTAAACGTCTGGTAGAACTTACCATTAACCTCTCTATATTTAAAATTTTTTTTTCTTTTTTAATGTTTTGTGTGTGTGTGTGTGTGTGTGTGTGTGTGTGAGAGAGAGTGGGAGCAGGGGAGGTGCAGAGAGGTGACACAGAATCCAGGCTCCAGGCTTTGAGCTGTCAGCATAGAGCCTGACGCAGTGCTTGAACTCACAAACCATGAGATCATGACCTGAGCTGAAGTCGGGCACTTAACTGACAGCCATCCAGGCACCCCTATTGGTTCAATTTTTTAAAATAGATATAGGCCTATTCAGATTGTCTTTTTTTTTTTTTTTTGTATGTATGTATATAGGGTGGCAGATGTCTTCAAGGAATTGATCCACTTTATCTAGGTTATTAAATTTGTGGGCATAGAGTTGTTTATAATTCTTATTTGTGGTTTTCCAGTACTGCTGAGCAATTCTCTGATTCTCAGTGGACAGCTGACCAGTGTCCCACTAATTTAACTCAATTCTGACACTATCTATTGCCTGGAAATAAAGTCCAGATTCCACAGGTTAAGGGGCCCAGTCTCGCAAGACTGCCCTCATTCTCCACTTCAGATGCCAGACAAAGTCTAGGATACGACCTGTAGTTCTTCCTGATTGGCTGTAAGTTGGAGGTTTCCATGATCCCCTTAATATGACTGAGCCATAGTAATGTTCATATAATATCCTTTTAATGTTCATGAGGTCTGTGGAAACATCTCCTTCATTTCTGATATTAGTTATTTGTATCTTCTCTTTCTTTTTTCTTTTTCAACTATCAATTTTATTGATCTTTTCAAAGAACCAAATTTTGGCTGTATTGATTTTTCTCTATTTTCTTTTTTCGATTTCGTTGATTTCTGCTCTAATTCTTTTCTTCCACTTACTTTGGATTTAATTTGTGCTTCTGGTTTCCTAAAATGGAAGCTTACGTTAGTGATTTTAGATTTTTTTTCTAATGTATTTTTTCAAAGCTGCAAACTTTTCCAGTATGCATAGATTTCAACTATATCATATGAATTTTGATATGTTGTACTTTCATTTTCATTTAGTTCAAAATATTTTAAAATTTCTCCTGAGATTTCTTCCTTGATTGTGTATTACTTAGAAGTATGTTATTTAATCTCCGTGTATTTTGTGATTTGCTAATTTTTTGTTAATGATTTTTCATTTAATTCCACTGTGGTCTCTGAGCAGGCATTGTAAGATTTCTAGTCTTTTAACATTTGTTATCGTGTGTTTTATGGCCATGCAGTGTATTTGGTGAATGTTCTTGTGAGCTTGAGAAGAATGTGTATTCTGCTGTTGTTGGATAGTCTGTAAATGCCAATTATATTCAGTTGTCTGGTGGTATTGTTGAATTCAGCTGTGTCCTTACTGATTTTCTGCCTGCTGGATTTGTCCATTTTTTTGTTAGAGGGCTATTGAACTCTCCAGCTATAACAGTGGCTTCATTTATTTATCTTTGCAGTTCTATTATTTTTTAACATTGTTATTTTGATATTCTGTAGTTAGGCATGTACATAGTAAAGATGTTATGTCTTTTTTGGAGAATTATTCCCTTTACCTTATGTAATGCCTCTATCCCTGATAACTTGCTTCCAAATCTACTCAGTCTAAAATTAGTATAGCTACTCCCACTTTCTTTTAATCGGTGTTAGCATGGTATATCTTTCTCCATCTCTTTATTTTTAATGTATCTGTGTCTTCGTATTTAAAGTGGACTACCTGTAGACAACATATAATTGCATCTTGCTTTTTTTTGATCGCTTGGACAATATTTGTATTTAGACCATTAACATTTAAAGTGATTGTTGATATGATTGGATTAATATCTGCAGTATCTGTTACAGTTTTCTAGTTGTAGCCCTTGTTATCTTTTCCTATTTTTTCTTCCACTTTTTTTTCTGCCTTTTGTGATTTTAAGGGAGTATTTCATATGATTCAGTCTTCTCTCTTGTAGCATATTAATCATACTTCTATTTTTGCTATTTTTACTGGTTGCTCTTTCAAATAACATTATATCACTTCACTGGTAGTGTGAGTAAGTGAAATAAATAACAATATTCACAGTTCCTCTCTCCTTTACTGGTATCCTTGCTGTCATTTATTTCACTTTTATGGAAACACACATACTCCCCATCCTATATCATTTTCTTCTCTCTGAAGAACTCTTTTTTTAAACATTTTTTCTGCAAGGTCAGTTTATTGACAACAAAATTTTTTAATGATTCTTTGAGAAAGCCTTTATTTCTGCTTTCCTTTTGAAAAGGGCACATAATGGGTTCGTGGTTATTTTCTCTCATTGCTAACTATTTCACTCCATTTTCTCCTCGTTTGCATGGTTTCTGAGATGTCAGATGTAATTAATATATTCACTCCTCCCATAGAGACAAAGTATTTTTTTCTGCTGATTTCTTTTTTTCTATTTTTTTCTTTATTGATTTTTTGCAGTTTGAAAATAATATAACTAGGTGTAGTTTTTGATACTTGCTTGGTGTTCTTGGAGCTTCCTGGACCTGTGGTTTGATGTCTCACATCAATTTTGGGAAATGTCAAGTTGTTTTTGCTTCAAGTATTCTGTTTCTTTCCTCTCTGCTATTTCTTTTTTTCTTCTTAAAATTTTTTGTTTATTTTTGAGGTGTGGGGGGGGGGGTAGTGTCAGCCCTGCCTGACATGGGGCTCAAACTCACAAACTGAGATCATGACCTGAACCCAAGTCAGACACCTTAACCAACTGATCCACCAGGCACCCCTCCTCTCTGCTATTTCAATTATGCCTATGTTTTACTTTTTGTAGTTTCCCACAGTTCTTGGATGATCTGTTGCAGGTTTTTTTTTTTTCCTTTTAGTCTTTTTTTTTTTTTTTTCCCTTGCTTTTCAGTTTTGGAAGTTCCTCTTGACATATGCACAAGTCCAGAGAGTCTCTCTTCAGCCATGTTTAAGTCTGCTGATGAGCCCCACACAGGCATTCATTTCTGTTAGACTGTTTTTGGTCTCTAGCATTTCTTTTTGATTCTTTCTTAAAATTTCATTTCTTTGCTTACATTCTTGTCTGTTCTTGCATATTGTCTCCTTTTTCCGTTAGAGCTCTTAGCATATTAATCAGAGCTTTTAAAATTCTTTTTCTGATAATTCCAACATTCCTGTCATGTGTGAATCCGATTCTGATGTTTACTCTTCAAACTGTGATTTTTGTCTTATAGTGTGGCTTGCTGAAAGCTAGACAGGATATAATGGTAAGTTATTAGGTAAGGAGAAGTGTTCTGTAGTCTCGTGGGTAGGTATTCTTTTAAAACGAGTCTCTGCTGCTGAGGTGTGAATTTCTCACATGCTCAGCTTTTCCCTCCCTCTTAGGTAGAAAAGGATTGCTAGATGGGCTGCAGTTGGGTACTCCCCTTACATGAATGCTGGAGCAGGCTGGAGTTGGGTATTTCCTTAACCCCAGGTGGGTTAATCTCTAGTAAAACACTAGTTGGTTAGGTGCTAGTTAAAATAATTAACAGGTAGGCCTTGTTAAGAAGAGAATGCCCTGGTATATTTCACAATGGTGATCGTCTCCCTTCTGCTGAAAAATAGAAAATTTTCTCTGATACTCACCTTGAGATCCTGGGAGAGCTTACGGTAGTAAAATTTACAAAAACGCAGTAACTTCCCTGTGTCTGGGCCCCTTTGGATTTTAACTCCCAGAATTGTGCACACTTAGCTTCCAGCAATTTGTTAAAATTTAGGTCTGTGGTACTGGTTTCTGGTGATGGGTTTCTGCTCTCTTGTTTTCCTGTGTATCCATCTGTGTCTATAATTTTTGGGACAGTATTTGTCCTGTGACCCCACTTCTGAGGGATCTAAGAAGAGTTGCTTATTTTTCACTTTATTCAATAGCTTTTTACTTGGTTGATTGTGGAATGGTAACTTCCAAGTTCCTTAAATGCTGTACTGGAAACTAGAAGTAATTCCTTATTTTTGGTGTTTATGTGTCAACTATGCCTGATGTCTCCTTATCTAGAAAAACTTTGCTTTATCTCCAGAAAGCAAATCATTCATTTACTCAGGTGGGTGGGGGAGAGGTGGTTGCTAGAGCTCTCGAGTAAGGAGGGTGAAGTAGGTACCTACCCACACTTCCAAGAGTGTTCACCCATTCTGCCCAAGTCCTTTCTCCTCTACTGTCCGCTGTTGGCATTACCTTCTGCTACTAGTACTTGACCTTTCTGAGAATTCAGTGGTGTAAAACAGGCTGGTTCTTAAGCGCTCTTGTTACTGCCAGTATATGACGCACCTTTTTTGGGTCTTGTAAGTAGGTGCCATATGTCTATATTGTTACGTAGTTTTTTGAGGTATTGTTGCTCATGTTTTTCGTGTCATTGTGTGTTTGCCTTAAAAAAATCCTTTTACTGTAATTAAGAGAGGGAGCTTAGTGGGATGATGGGCTCAATTTGTGATACCTCTGTCGATGTTTTTAATTTAATTTGTCAAGTTTTTATTTAATGAAAAATACTCAGTTAAAGCTTGGTTTTCTTCTGTTCATTTTCCCCCTTCCCCATGTCAGACACGAAAATCAACAAAATCATATAATTAATTAATTTAATTTCCTGAAACATTTTGGTAGAGATTTGTCATGTTTCTTCACTGGCAAGTAAAGCTAAGAATTATTTGATAATGAAGGTATTTCTTATTTTAATCTTTGTGTGGAAAGGGGTAGACCTGTATATAGTTTTTTTGTAAATAAGTATCAGTGGCCTATTTATTATATTAAGTAACAAGCAACTGAAGTGTGTATGGGGAAAATGATTATAATAGGAGAGGTACCCCTACCCCCTTTTAAAGACGGATTTGAACATTTCATTGAACAGACTCCTGGCAGCTATTCTGATTTGTTGTTGGTACTTGATTTTATCACAGTTTAGTAATTTGTGATCATTTGCCTCTTAAAGATTTTTAAAAATGATATTTCTATGCTTTCTTTTCATAATACACAGAGAAAGCAACCAGTGAGATGAATACTGCTGAGGACTGGGGCCTCATTTTGGATATTTGTGATAAAGTCGGTCAGTCTCGCACTGGGTAAGTGTTGCAGAGTTTCAGAGGAGCTTTATGTATTTTCTTTATTAATATGAATAAAATGAGAGTTACAAGGTAAAGCATATACAATTTAGTTTGAGAATTTTTTGCCAGAAAGATTTGAGGAATCATCCCGTTCAAGTTACTCTTTATGACCATTTAGGGTAACATGACTGGTAACAGTGTTGCTATTTTAATTAATTAATTATCCTTGTCCTATTTTAATTACCCTTGTCCATATTTGCTTCCTGAAGTCTAGCTTTTCCCACTGATTTTTAAAACCATTAGTGATTTCTTAGCTATCGAGTTTCATGGTTATTTTTTCATTTCATTTCTTCTTTGTCATGTCTGCAACATTGCACCTAACTAATTGAAAAGAGTGACTATTGAAAGACAATTTTAGGACAGTATCATCCTAAACTTTTTGGCATAAAACTTTAAATACAGAGCTTTTAATACAGCGAATGGATTTACTGGTATACAGATTAATAGTTTGCCTAATTCTCGGGCTAATAATGTCAGTTTATTAGTAGTCTCATTGACCCCTTTGTGCCACAGAAATATTATTTATGTACTTGGTTGTGAAAAATGTTAGGGAGCATTGCTGTAGTATACTTGATTCTCGTGGTACTAATCTTAATCTTCTGATGATACTCTCTTTGGCTCTCCTTTCTTCCCTTGTAAAGATATGCTTCCTTAAACTTTCTTTGGTCCATTTTTTTCCCCTATTATTTTTTTCGTTTCTAGTACTTTTTTTTAATCTTACAACTTCTTTGTATCTTTATATGGGTGACATCTCTTTTTTCAGTTGTGATCTTTCTCACTTTAGCACTAGTCTTGAGGACACATCATTGTTTCTGGACATGATACTGTATAAGCTTTCATCTCAACATGTAGAAACCTGAAGTCACGTCTCTTTTTGCTTTAAACCTGCTTCTCCCTCCTTTGTTCCCTGTCTGTCTTAATGACAAGATTATTCCATTTGTTCTTAAAACCTCAGAGTCACCTCCACATTAGTATTGTTGCTAGATTCTGTCAGTCTGCCTCCATAATGTCTCTCAAAGTGGTGATATTATAAAGTCTCAGTTAACTTCTTGAGCATGGCCAAACCAGGCAGGGGCAGTTTGTCCTCAAGGTCTTTCTGCCCCTTTGGTCAAGCCCTGTTTGGTCCGTAACACGCAGCCCTTGTCCCCAGAACAGCCAGGTTCCCTAAAATGTGGCCTCATCCACATCCCCTGTGTTGTCCTTACATGTTAGAGTACTGAGTCTTTTTTTTTTTCTGACCCTGTTAGTTCCTTAATTTAATTGGAATTGGAGTAGCTACTGTGTGCTACATGCGTATTCCTTTTTCTCTATTTCTCTTGGTCCCATTTTACTTGAGCCATTTGTTACCATGCCTGGACTAGTGAATTAACCCTCTGACATTTCTTTCTATTTCCATTTATTTTCTGTCCACTTTTTAGATCTTCTTACCACATAACAACTCTGACCATGTTACTCCCTTACCTTCTCCACTCAGTCTGACCTCCCTCTAGGCATCTGACTCACTTATTTTCCATTTATTTTTCCTCTAAGTACCATTTTTTTTCAACTCTAGCTTTCCAGTTGCCAGTGCTTCTCTACCTTAGTTTAATGCTTTTGGTCATTCTATTCCTTTAGTGTGAAATATTTTATTCTCCCATTTTCTGTCTCTGTGTTTCATATCCTTGCAGGCCCGGTATAGATACCATTTCTTATACAAAGCTTTCTTTATCCCCTTTGTTGCAGATCATATCATGGTCCTGTGCTTCCTCAAAGCACTCTATCAAAATCACTCTTATTTTTGTTTTGTTTCGTGTTACAGTAATTTATATCTATCTGATAGGCTTAGATTTGTAGAGTGAACAGGTCCCTGTATTTGTGCTGTGCAGAGGAAAGAAGCAGCTAGCTTAGTGGTGTAGAGCATGGACTTTGGAGTGACACTGCCTGGGTTCACAGCTGAGCCCTGAGGTCTGACCACTTTGCTCTGTCACACCACGTAAATATCTTACCTTCCTTGGGGCGCCTGGGTGGCTCAGTCGGTTGAGTGTCCGACTTTGGCTCAGGTCATGATTTTGCATTTTGTGAGTTCAAGCCTTGTGTCGGGTTCTGTGCTGACAGCCCAGAGCCTGGAGCCTGCTTCAGATTCTGTGTCTCTCTCTCTGCCTCTCACACTTTGTCTCTCTTTCTCTCTCAAAAATAAACATTAAGAAAAATTTAAAGAAATCTTACCTTCTTTGTCTGCTGTTGAGGAATAAAAATAGCATCTTCTGTGTAGGGGACTAATTGTCAGCGTGAGATTAGTTAACGTGTAAAATGTTTATAGTAGGACCTGGCGTATGGTTAAATGGGTGCAACTTGACCTCTTTTTGATTCAAGTTCCAGTTTTATGACAGTTTGTCCGTTGAGGACTAAGTATCAACCTAGCTACATCCCCGTATATTTTGGAGATAAAAGTTTTATCTGGCATTCCAGTTACTAAGTCCCTCTTCTCTTAATTCTGTTGGTTTTCATTTTATGTTAGTAAAGATAAATTTGGTATTCATTTTGTAGACACTTTTTATAATTGGTTACTTGTTTGAAATGCAAAGATTAAACTCCCTTTCATTACTAGAAATATGTCATATTTTTCCAGTTAAATACTTTATAATCTATCTGAAATTTTGCATAACGTACAATGAAGATGAAGAGATCAGTTTGTTTTTCTTCATGTTAACATTATTTTACTAGTAATGTTTGTTATTATTCCCTTTTTTTCTTTTAATGAGAACTTTTAAGTCTACTCCCTTAGCAATTTTAAAATTACAGTAAAGTATTGTAACTGTACTCTCCATGCTGTACATTACATCCTCAGAACTTACTTATAACTGGAATTTTGTACCTTTTGACCAGCTTCATCTACGTCACCTCACCCCACTCCCCACCTCTGGCTGCCTGTTCTCTGTTTCTGTGAGTTCAATTTTATTGGATGCCACATATCAGTGAGATCATATAGTATTTGTGTTTCTCTGACTTATTTCACTTAGCATAATGCCCTCAAGGTCCATCTATGTTGTCCTTATATATTTAATATGTCTTAATTGGTAGCTTTAAAAACTGTTTTTCATTTGTCTTTTTAAAATATAGTATCAGTAGTTTAGACACATGCCCATTTTTTTTCATATTTATTTTAGGCAGTGTACTTTCTGTCAGTATATTCCTTAATATTTCAGTTATCTTGTGGGCATTAAAAAATGTTTACTTATTTTGAGAGAGAGAGAGAGAGTACTAAAGCGAGCGAGAGGAGCAGAGAGGGAGAGAATCCCCAGCAGGCTCTGTGCTGTCAGCACAATGCCTGATGTGGGGCTCAGTCCCACAAACAGTGACATCATGACCTGATCAAGAGTCGCATGCTTAACTGACTGAGCCACCCAGGTTCCCGTCTTTAACTGACATTGTGCTATTTTAACGAATTTACTTAGTATTTTCAACTTTGCTAATTTAAATAATGAAGTGTAGTTCCGTTTGTCCTTTTTATTTTTTTGTTTATTTATTTTTTTATGTTTTATTTTTGAGACAGAGACAGAGCATGAGAGGGGGAGGGGCAGAGAGAGAGGGAGACACAGAATCGGAAGCAGGCCCCAGGCTCTGAGCTGTCAGCACAGAGCCTAATGCAGGGCTCGAACCCACAAAGCGTGAGATCATGACCTGAGCCGGAAGACACTCAACCAACTGAGCCACCCAGGCGCCCCTACTTCTGTTAGTCCTTTTAAGTAGTGCTTTCTCCTTTCCTCTTCTTTTCCTTTCTTTCTTCCACTTATGTCTCTTCCCTTAACATTTATTCCTTTCTAGTTCCTTTAAATCCTCATTAAGTTAATTTCCAGGTATTTGTTTATTTATATAAATGTAGTATCTCTTTATAGATCTTGTTTATAAAGAATTGTTTGAAAAGGATTAAATAGTACTAGAGATGCTATTCTAATATTATCAAACTTAAAAAATTTCAGACTCTTAATATTTGTTCATGTGTGGTTTCTCTTTAAGAATAATGTTTTATATTTATCCAGTTGTGTTTCACTTTTTTGTTGTACCTTGGTAATTTCATAATAGGAAATGGTAACCATTAGGGCCACGTTAGGACTTTTCACAGGCCTGGGCACATTTGCCTTCATGGGTCCATTTCTCCGTGAAAATTAATAAAACTGTTCTATGATTGCTTTGTTATAAAGGCAGCTATATTATTACACATCCAAACATTTTCTTTGCCTAAGAAGTTCATTTTTTTCTTTTCTTTTAAAATAAAACATTTTTGTGGCCCCCTAAAATTGTGTTGTACCTACATGCCTAAGAAGAAGTGTTATAAAATTGTTATCTATATCAATATCTGTAAAATTAGATATTCTCGGATCAACTTAGTTGAAAATTATTAAAGTTCTTCTCAGGTGAGTAGTAAACTATGGGATACTTATGGTGGTGTTCATATTTCTTTTGTTTGCTTATTTTTATTGTAAAATACATACAGTATACCATAAAATTTATAACTTTAACTATTTTGTGGCATGTTTTGTGACATTCATTACATTCCCATTGTTGTGGGATTAGCACCACTATCCATCTCCAGTACTCTTCATCATCCGCAACTGAAACTATTTACTAGATAACTTCTCAAATCCCCCTCCCCAAGCATCTGGTAACCACTTAAAATTTATTTTTAATCTCTGAAATCATTTTGTAATTAGTGTATGCGAAGAAGCGAAGAAGTTGAGACCTGGTTTATGTGCATATGTGTAGTTATGGGCTGCTGATGGCCGCATAAGAATATTGAACATTTCTGTGGGTTATCAGTGAGGTATTCTAGGTACCTGGTTGTGCTTTACAGAAGACTGAGAAGTGTCACTGGTGTGAGGGGTGTTCCTGAAACCACACCCATGTGATGTGCGATTTCCTGAAACCAATTTAGATTGGCTAGGTTGAAGTAGAGGGTAGTTATGGATTGGAATGCATTTCATAAGGTTATTTGTGTACTAGGCAACAGTCTAGATTTTTTTAAAAAGCATTGCCATTTGGTATTAATCTAATTTTATAAAATGTACAGATCTATTTAAGAGGGCGGATTTGGGGATGGTGCAGGGAACTTTAGGAAAAGCTTTTCTTATTTTTTTCTGTAAGCTTTGGTATTTTTATCAAAATGATTTATAAACATCAGTATATTGTAGAACTATTTAGTGCACAAATAAAATAATTTATGTCAGGTCTTTCTTCTCTACACCTACCCCCCAAAAATCCTTTTGGCCTTTTCTTCTTTTTTGGGTGGGGGGAGGCATCATCTATTTTAAAGTTATGGCAGTTTGGAAATTATTTTCAAGTTTTAAGAGGAGGAAAAAGAGCCATCATTGTGAAATTTTCTTCAGTCAGAACTGTGACCCAGAAACATGGCTTCCAGTGTTTTGAAAAATTCTCAATTCTTTCTCTTTTAAAAGTCCTATTCTATCCTTTAAGCTGTACATACAGATGTGTTAGTGTATTTATGTGTGTTGGTTTCAAGAAATATATATGCTCATGTAAAATACGTACTTTTTTTTTTTTTTCAAGTTTATTTATTTATTTTGAGGGGAAGAGAGAGAGCATGCACGAGCAGGGGAGGGGCAGAGACAGAGGGAAAGAATTCCAAGCAGGCTGCAAGCTGTCAGCGCGGAGCCCGATGCGGGGCTCGAACTCATGAACCATGAGGTTGTGACCTGAGCTGAAATCAAGGGTCGGTTGCTTAGCCAACGAAGCTATCCAGGCCTCCCTGTACTTTTTTCTTTTAAAAATAGATCTATTTTGGCTCAAAAGTTAAGACTTACACAGATGACATTGACAAGTCTAACACCTATCCCTGCTTTTCTCCCCATCCTTCATAGGTACCACTTTTGTTTCTTTTATATCTTTGCGTTGTTTCTTTACTGAAATATGAATTTCCCATTCATATATAATCATATTGTATACACTATTCCACATTTTAAGTTAATTCATTAAACATATCCTGGTAGCCTTAAAAATGTATTTCTTTTAATGTCAGTAATGCATTGCTTGTTAAATTGACAAATTTAGAAATCATTTTCTAGTTTAACATGAGTTTTTGATTAGTGGTATGTAGAATATTTAACACACTTTAATAATAACTAAAGTTATTTAATAATTGTAAATATTTATATCAATCTCAGGAAGCCTAGTAGTTGTTATTACTATTTGCTTCATATAGGTTATTGAAGTTTTTTTTTTAAGCCTGAAATGTTTGAATATGCTGGACTTAAAACCTTAAAGAACATTTTGAAAAATTTTTTCTGACTTCCTAAGATATTCACATGATTTTTAGTGTGCAGTTCCAGTGTATGAGTAAGTACTGAAAAATGCCTAGCCATTGAGGTCATATGATGGACTGGAAAGTCTGTTTAGAATCAAGAGAACTTTGAGTAATGGTAGCAGTTTTCCTTAACGTGTCTTCACATAATGAATAGCTTTTGTCTGTTAGTTTTAATTGATTTGTTTATAGTCTCATGTTAAAAATAAATGTGAAGGATAGGTCTTGATTGCCCACAATTACAAGTTAAAATTAAAGTTCAGAAATTGACATCCAGATTATTTTGTGCTATTATTTTATGCCTGAACTGTCTTTGCTTAGCTTTAGACAAAGATATAGTTGACAGAATTCACGATACAACTTTTTTCTTGACTTGGCTAAGGGACCTATTTAGGTAGTAAATCATTGATTTATTCCTATAGAGTTAGAAGGATAATGATAGTCATTACTGACATTTTGTGAAAAATACAAATAGGAGCCTTTGGAAAAGAGTTTGCTAAAAATTTTATGCTTTTCATTTTGTCTGTATCATCTTGACTTGGGCTGTGACCATTTCTGTTTTTCAACTGGGAATTGATAGAATGTTTCCTGGTATTTTTAAGGAAAAAGTAATCTCTGACCCAGACATCTTTAGTCCGGTAGAGAAACAGATCTCTTCCAATATATATTTTATTATCATATCCTCAATTTATAGGCCTTAAGTTTCAAGGTCTTTTAAGTGCTTTTTTAAGAATAGTAGCTAACATTTATTGATGGCTTATCATTTGCCAGGTCTATTTAAGTGTCTTAGAAACATTTTATTTAATTATTACAGCAGCTCTAGGTACTGTATGTTTTTCCAGTTTATAAATAGAATCTGATTCATATTTAGGATTCTTAAGTATAATGCACATTAGGGGAAGAGTTCCAAGAGGAGTAAAATTAAAAATTAAAGGTTTTTTTTTTCCCCCCATAAAGTGTGATCTTGATTTCCATGTCTCTCTTAGTTTAGATCATGGACTTACTTTTAGTTAGTTTTGTTCCCTCTGCGTCAGTCATTTTTTCTTTTATTTGACAACAAAACAGTGACTGCTGGCTGGGTATCATGCTTTGAGTATACAGTGGTAAATAAAGTAGTAAAGCCTTTGTCATCAGCTGTGGTGATGGTCTACTAGTGGAAGGTAGAAATACACAGATAGACAACAAGTGAAGGAGAAAGTGATCAGAGTGCTTTGATGGAGAATAAAAGGGGAGACCTACTTAGATTTTTCAGTGAAGGACTAGCGTGAAGGGATAACATTTATGCTCTGACTTTAAAGCCGAGAAGAAGCAAAGAGCTGAAAGCAAGAGGTCTCAGGTAGAGGGAATAACATCTACATGAATACTGCAAGCTTGGTGCTTTCTAAGACCTTGAAAAATACAGAGTAGCTGGAGAAGAGGTGATTTGCCCTAAATGAGCACAGAGTTGGATATAAGAGAGTGAGTAAGTTACAAAAATAGAAGTGCTAGTCAGAATGCTTGAAAGTGAGATTATAGAGGGTTTTCATTTATTGGCAGTGATATGGTCTAGGATATGACCATGGTAGTTAATAAAGTGGGTTAGAAGTTGAAAAGCCAAAATGTTGGGCTTAGTAATCACCTGCATAGTAATTAACATCTCTGAGAATTAAGACAGGAGTAATGTTGGAGAGAGTGACAGAGAGCCAGGAGTTAAAACCATTGAGGGATGGAGGGGTAATTGAGGTTTTTTTAAATAACTGCATTAAGAAGATAGTCTGACCTGATGAAAACTAGACTGTTTTCGGAAGAGGGAGGCAGAATGATTTGGAAGTAGTAACAGGGACAAAGAAAACCCATATATAGTAGGAGTAGTGTCCTCCCTGGACAGCTAGATTCCATAGAGCAAAAGGACTGAGGATCAGGGCTTTTGTTGACAATGGACTGTGAATTCTAGAGGACAGAGTGGAGAAGTTTCAGAAGGTGGAAAGTAATGCATATGCAGAGCTGTTTAATGAAAAGAATAGTCTGGAGCTTCTCTTTAGGTACTGGTAAACAAGAGTAATAGGCATGTGTTCTCAAAGTCTCAGTTATTGGACAGTAGAGAAAATTGAGTACCCAAGGCTTGCTCTAGACCTTTGCAGATGGAGCCTTGGAGGCCTGGGAAGGAGTGGTTGCGGCTCTTTTTTGACCCCTTTCCATAAAGGTGAAGAAGCTTCAGATGGGATAGTCTTTTTTTTTTTTTTTAATGTTTTAATTCCGTTTACTTAACATACAGTGTTATATTAATTTCAGATGTACAGTATAGTAATTCAGCAGTTCCATATACATCACTGTGGGCTTATCATGGGATAGTCTTCCATAGAGTTGAAGGCTCACTCTTATCCTTTGTAAAGTTGAACATCCTTTTCTATGTTTAAGAGCTTTTTACATAAAGTTTCCTTTCCTGTGAACTGTTCATACATAACCTTTCATTTCTTACAGTCTTTGATATATTAGGGATACACCTTGTCTATAACTTGAGTTGTGTGTGTATATATATGTATATGTTATGTTACATTATTCTCTTGACTTTTTTTTTCTATTTAGAAGATTTTAATTTTATATAGTTAAATTTATCAATCTTTTTCTATGGTTTGTAGAATTTTGAATTGTGTAGGACTTTGCCTCTCCCAGGCATACTAGAATTAACTCATTTTTTCTTTGTGGTTTCATTTTTTATGTTTCATAACTAGATTTTGGTTTTTAAATACAGCTTAAAATTTTTTTAATGTTTATTTTTTTTGAGAGAGAGAGAAAGAGCACAAGCAGGGGAGGGGCAGAGAGAGAGGGAGACATAGAATCTGAAGTAAAGTAGGCTCCAGCCCCAGTACAGTTTTAGATTTACAGAAAAGGTGAGCAAACAGAACAAAGAATTCTGTATACTCACCCTCTCACATGAAGCTTACCCCTATTATTCACATCTTGCATTCACATCAAGCCCTGTTAAATATTGAAATGTATTCTAAAGCTTTAATAATTGAAATCATGTGGTAGCAGCACCAATGAGACAAAAGATAAAGTTCAAAAGTAGTTGGGGTAATATACACACACAACACACGGTGTGTGTGTGTATATATATATATATATATATATATATATATATAAAGGAGCATAATACATAAGGTAGTATTTCAAATCAGAAAGGAAAAAGATAGATGATACAAAAAATGGCGCTGGAATCTTAGGCACCCAAACAGAAAAGGTTGAAGTTAGAGCCATACATACCTTATACTACATAAGAGGATATTCCAAATAGACCAAAGAATTAAATGTAAAAACCGAAACCAAAGGTACAGAGGCTTTGGAAGAAGTTTGGCAGTTTCTTACAAAGCCAACCATCATTTTCCAAATGATCCAGCAACCATGCCTCTAGGTATTTACCCAACTGAATTTGAAATCCTACAACCACAGACAAAAAACCTGTACTTGAGTATGTTTCATATTGGCTTTATTCAGTTACCAAAAAATGGAAGGAATCAAGATGTCCTTCAGTAGGTGAATGGATAAACAAACTACAGTATACCCATATAATGGGATATTATTCAGAAATAAAAAGAAATGAGCTATCAAGCCATGAAAAGATGCAGATGAAACTTAAATGCCTTTTGCTAAGTAAAAGAAGCCAGTCTGAAAAGGCTACATATTATATCGTCTTGATTATACGACATTTTAGTGTAGGGAAAATTATAAAAGCAGTAAAAAACCAGACCAAAACAGTGGTGTCAGAGGTTCAGAAAAAGGGAGAAAAGGAATGAATAGGTGGAACACAGGACATTTTTAAGATGATGAAGCTATTCTGTGTGATACTGTCATGGCAGATACATATCATTGAAGATTTGTCAAAATCCATAAAACTGTGTAGCACAGAATGAGTCTTAATGGAAACTATGGACTTTAGTTAATAATTATCATTATTGGTTCATTACTTATATGTAATGTAACTTTTTTTTCTCATAGTTTTTCTAAATACTCCTTCTCCTTCCTGCTATCCCCAGATAAACTTTGGGATTGGCTTGACTAGTTTAAAAACAAAACTGTTTCTTTTTAAATTGGCGTAGTTTTGAATTAATAAATTGTTTCCATGATACTAAATCTTCCTATCCAAGAGCATAGCATATCTTTGTTTGTATCTTTACAAACAAACAAGTAGTGTTGTAAAGTTTTCCTCTTACAAGTCTTGAACATTTTTGGTGAAGTTTCTTATAAGGTATTTTGTCCTTTTAGTCACTGTTTAAGTGAAATCTTTCTTTAACTGGCTGTTTGATAGGAATCTTCTTTTTTTAATAGTGGACTGTATTAAATATAACATCTGTTTATCCCAAAGAGAATGACCCATTGTAAGGGGGAAAAGCTGATGATGATTGAGGAGGAAGTGGCGATAGTAGCAGGAATCAAGTCCTTGACTAGCATAGGGTTCTGGTTCAATCTCATTTTTTCATCTATTCTTGCCCTAGACAATCACTTTACTTTTGTATTTTACTGCAGTTTTAAATTTTTTTAATGTTTACTTATTTTTGAGAGACAGAGACAAGAGTGTGAGCAGGGGAGGGACCGAGAGAGAGAGGGATACACAGAATCTGAAGCAGGCTTCATTCAGGCTCTGAGCTGTCGGCACAGAGCCCGATGTGGGGCTGGAACCCACGAGCCGTGAGATCATGACCTGAGCCGAAGCAGGACACTTAACCGACTGAGCCACCCAGGTGCCCCAATTGCAGTGTTTAAAACACCATATATTTTATAGCTAGGATCTGTAGAATCCTCGAGACTGTAGAGATTGTTTAATAGATGAGGAAGCTAAAGACCTGAGATTTTATTTTTTATTTATATAAAAAAATTTAAATTTATTTTAGAGAGTGAGCATCGCTTGCAAGCCGTGGGGGAGGAGGAGAGGGGGAGAGAGAGAATCTTAGGCTCCACGCTAAGCATGGAGCCCAATGCAGGGCTTGATCCCATGACCCTGGGATCATGACTTATCCAAAATCAAGAGTTGGACACTCAACTGACTGAGCCACCCAGGCCCCTAAGCACTGAGATTTTTTAATGTGACTTTTCCAAAAGTAGTAGCAGAGGCAAAATTCACAGTTGGGTTTTTATTCCCAATTTTATTTTTTCTCACTTTTCTGTGCTATGTTCTTAAGCACTTAAAACGAACAGTTATTTGAAAGTTAAATCATGAATCAAGACATGGCAATTTGATACTGAAGTTTTTAGTGATTCCTCTCTCTCCCACGTATATTACATTGTGTTTTATTTGACAGAAATATACCTTAGTGTTATATGGTCTGAAAAACTCAAAATATCATCGCACTGAATTTAAGTATGTAGTGACTGTTATCTACCCTTCCATTAATTTTCAATATGTAGTATGTAGAAGTTTAGTTTACCTACTTTTCTGCTGAATTCTTTTGGAATCATGAACTTGTTCTTTAAGTAGCCACATAATGTCAGTTGTGTACTATATTCCTGTTGTGTTGCTGTCTCATGAGAAATGCCTACCTAACAGGCTCAAAGTTGAGAATTTGATATTTGTAGTCAGTGTTTCGCCTTTGTGTAGACTGTGTTTTATGTAATCTGCATTGCAGATTGAATCTACATTTTGAATATGCCATTGAATATACATTTATTCATTTCTGTTCTGATTGCTTTCATATTTTATATTAGAGTTCTCTTATGGTTAGTGTGATGCTTTTATACTTTTGAAAGGCATCCTCTATGTTAGATCCTCTCAGCATTCAAGGAAGATTATCTGTTAATGAAAAAGAAATTTTACTTCAGCAGAGATTTGAGTTGCCATGTCGTTTAGTGTGTGCCTGCTAGGTACTAGCCTACTAGGACCTATAAAAGCCATTCATGCGCATTTACCCTTCCACCATTCCACAGTATAGATACACACAAATCCTTGAATGGTATGTTGTAGTAAAGCACTTTTTATAGCATGTAAAATGAAACTTTAAAGTTTAAATCATTCTAATCTATAATAACGTTGAAAGCTAAAGTTGTGAAAGTAACCTAGAAGAACAAACTAGAACTAACTAATGTTGTTGAATGTGTCTGTGTCCCTGACACAATTCTGGAAGTATTAGAATAACATACTGATAAGGAAACATTAGAATCTCCTATTAAGGGGAGGTCTGCCAGGCTTCAAAACTTTTCTACTTTTTCTTCTATATCACAGTGCTGCTTTTGTCTAGCAGTGGTTCTCAGCCTGGGTGGTATTGCTCCATTAGGGATGACTTTGGTTGTCAAAATACGGGGGTTAGTATGGACATTGGTTAGATGGGGCCCAGGATGTTATACCGCAGATAGTCTTATCCTACAAAGAATTTTTCTGCTCTGAACACATAGTAGTGCTTCTATTTAGAAACCTACTGCTAGTGTCTTTGTACTTTTTCATTCCTTCTTCTTAGGTGAGTAGAGGTTAACTATACAAGCACGTTCATTAACTGTGCTTCACATTATTATTACTATTATTTTTTCTGTTTTATATTTGCAATATTTTAAAGAAAATGTCATATTATTCTTCTGTCAGGTCCCATGGGGGGGATAATGAAGAGATGGTACTCTAATTTTCAAAAGTTGATTGACCTAAGATCTTTGAGTGATTTAGTAATGGATACAACAATTATTATTTAAATTTACTATCTTTTCAATGGTAATAATTTCCTTAAGGATATAAAACCTTTTCATAGTTTAACTTACTATTTTTATGATACAAAAATACTTTTCAAATGAGAAGTAGAGGAGTGGGACATACTTGAAATAAGTCTTTTTTTTTTAAGTTTTATAAAACTTGAGATGTCACAGATCTTGACTTCTTTATGCAACAAAATCATTACATGTTTTTGGCTTTTTCCATACAAGTGGAAAGGCCTTTTCAGGTAATCCCACTGACTGGTGACTAGAGAATTATGTTGAGCTATTTATCTGTCATAACTGTACAGCAGCAAACCTGTAAGTAGACAGACATTTATAAATAATGTGGTGACAATTTGGAAATTTACTTGAGGCTATTTAAAGAGACTTGAAATTTCATTATTCTTTAAAAAGAGAATTGCAGGAATGAAAATTAGCTTTACTTTTCCATGATCTTCTGACTATAGATTTGAGCTGCATCATATGCTTATTTAATTTCTGAGTTTAATTGTGTTCTTTGTAGAATTGTATTTTTCCTGAAGACTTGTCCCTACTGTCCACTTAGTGAACTTAAATGGTGCCATCTCCCCATTACAATTTTCATTTCTCTTATGGAGTGTGAATATCTCGTACTGAGTGTGATTGTTATTCAGGCTATGCATGTTTTAAACAACATGGCCCTGTGTGCAAGCCAGCTTTTTCAGCTGTCACAGTTTTCAGAGTCACAGTTTTGCTTTAATAATAATTGAGGGAAAGTTGCCTATATTGAGCATATTTGAGAGATGGTAGAGTATGTTTTCCAACAGGTAACTCCCTAATCAAGAGAAGTTGATTAACTGCAATTTTCACCTATGCCCTGACTTTGGAAACACACCCACCTCAGAAAATGGTATTGTTCCCTTATATTTTACAATGGTGAGATTTTTGCCATGTTCATTTCTCACATGGTAAATGAAGAGAAACAAAGTTTTTTGGGGTTGGAAAATTGGGAAAGGTGAGAAATAATTTCCCTTTCCTGTTCTTGTCCCTATCCTTGACCCCAGTCTTTTTGTTTTCCTATCTCAAGACAAGGAAAAGAGAGAATATGTCTTATAAAAAGTTTTAAAATACTAAAATGGAGTTTTGAGAAGATTTTTGAAAGAGAGTACTCTTTACAGAGGTGGGTGATGGGAATCATTGGTAGACTCCTCTAAATGCAACTACAGATTTTATCTTTAGCATATCTTTTTACAAAGTAATTCATTTGTGTTTATTACCATCAGTCTCTCACCTCCCATCCTGTGCTCCTCTCAGCACTACTTACTATGCATTTGTCCCCTTAATATGATCTTACTGTAATTCTAAGACAAAATTTTATGAAAGCATGTACATTTTTCTCATAGAAAGCAAACTCAGTGGAAGATATACAGGAGTCAGTAACAAAACTAACTGAGCTTAGTAAGGACGATTATTCAGTTATTCTGAATACTAACTGTACAACAGTGAAAAGTAGTGTTTTCCATATTTAGCTTGATGACTTTTTTTGAGCATCAGCCGTGTTGAAGGCAGTATTTTAGGCAGCATTTAGAATGAAAATGTTTTATCTTCAGTCACTGGTGAGCAACAGTAGGAGTTAAATAATTCCTATTTTTGTTCCCTCAAATTAACTTGAGAACATAATGGGTAGAGATGGGGTAGGGAGCCCAGGATGAGCAATGTAGGTCTGGATCTGATCTTCAGGAACCCTAAAGATGGGAGGATAAACAGTTAAGGTAATTTTATTAAAATTTTATTTAATAAAAAAGATGAAAAGAAAACCCAAGCAATTCTAAATAATAAAAGTTAATAGTTTAAAGCTGACAGATCTCAGCACATTTTGTTAGATGTGATTCTAGTTATCTATTGTTACATGACGAAACAACCTAAAATTTAGTGTCTTAAAAGAGCAATTTATTATTATCTTCACGGTTCTGTGGGTTAACAGCTGAGCACTTCTTGCTTGCGGTCTCTCGTGAACTTGCAGTCACCTCATAGCTGGGACTGGAGTCATCTGAAGGCCTGATTGGGATGGATGCTCAATATGGCTGGCCATTGATGGCTGGCAGTCAACTAGGGTCTCAGCCGGAGCTATCACTTGAAATGCCTGTACTTGTGGCTTGAGTTTCTCACAGAGTAGCAGCTGGGATCCCAGAGGGAGCATCCTAAGAGCAAATGTTCTAAGAGATGTAGGTGTACTCTACATAGCTTTTTATGAACTGCATGTCTCACAGTACCACTTTTACTACCTTCTGTTGGTCAAGCAAGTCACTGAGGTCAGCCCAGATTCAAGAGGAGGGTTATTAAACTTTACCTCTTGACAGAAAGTGCATAGTCACTTCATACCAGAGCATGTGGGAAGGGAGTTACTATTGTGGGTATCTGTGGAATACATAATTTGCCACAGGGGCCAGCTCTAAATATTGAATGAGATCTTTGACCTAGATAACAAAACAATGAATATATTGTTAGAGTAAACCAGTGGATTTTAACATGGGAAAGCTGATTTGGTAGTCATAAAGCTTTAGTTTCATGGTGACCTTTCATGGCTTTGTTTTATATATAAGACTTGGTAAAACTTAGCTTGTGAAAATTCATAAAAGCCAAAGTGAAGATGATGGCATAACATTAGTTAATGAAAGCATGATCAGCAGAGTTATTTGCTACCTGTTGAACATTTTTTTTCCACAGTATCATTGTAATATACGTGGAGACGGTGATTCAGTCTGACCGTATTGGTGACCAAACTGGATTATCATAAGGGTTGGTATCGTTTAGCACTTGATATGCACATATGGCACTATATGTAGAGGGCTTTTGCTTTCTGGATACTTTTCCAATAAAATGAATGAGCAAGAATGAAAAGTTTTATTAATTCATTGTTAGATTGAAGAGTGACTGCTGATACAATTCATTTAAAGAATATATCCTTTCCAGAATTAATTGCCTTAAGAGCTTCAATTTCTGCAGTCTGTGTATTCTGTGGGAAACTAGAAAAGTCTGAATTGCAAAAGAAAGCACAGTAGCGTCGCTCTGTGATATTTGTGTCTGAAGATGAGGGAGATTTCACACCTTAGTTTTGATTTACCTTTGAGCATAAGATAGCTTATTTTAAGCGGTTGCAACTTCACATAGAAACTGAATGGCTGAGATTGGTATGATGGGAGATGAGTGGGAGTAGAGAGGATTTGGTAGAAAAGAGCCCCCCCCCCCCAAAGCTTTGCTTTCTTCGAAGCCCACAGTAGTTGGTTGAGGTGGGTTGGAGTAATACTTGCGAATGGTGAAATTGACTTTGATGCTTTAGTTCCTCAGAACTGACATTGGCCAGGGCAGCTCTGTACTTCCTGAAAAGTCTGCCTTCTGGCTGGTCTACGATTGAGAAAAAGTCATTAGAAGCCCCAGCTACATGAAAGTACAGGTCTCCCTTGCTTTTGGAAGGTTTGATTTATGCCACTTCGATTTTACAGAAAGACCTGTTTTCCCTAACTGAAAGAAATTTGAAGGGATTTTTACTTGTACGAATAAAGGCCCAAAGTGAAAATGACCTTCAATTTTTCTTGGCAGTGAGCTGTTTAGGAGGCAGCGTACACTCCAAACAGCAAGAGTGGCGCCACCAAGCTCCTTCCCAGGGAACCCTCAGTTCCCTCCCAGATACCCTCAGTATCTCAGCATCTGCCATAGCTTTGAAGCGTGTCTGTGAGCATCTGTGCTTTATCCTGACTGTTAGCAGGCTGTGTCCTGAGGTGTCAGCTAAGAGAGGTTCTGTTTGGGGTCTGGAACACTCAGAAAAATTTCCATATAAATTAATTGTAAATTGCTTCTGCCATTTAGGCTTACACAAGGTTTTATAGGAATGCTCTACTTTTAGATAGTTGGAGAGTTCTGTGCGGTCTCTTTTTCTCAGCCTCTTATGCACTACAGGTCTCAGATGTATGCATTAAAAGCTGCTTTTTGTGGAGGAACATTGTTTTTTTTTTAATTTTTTTTTTAACATTTATTTGCTTTTGGGAGACAGAGAGAGACAGAGCATGGGCAGGGAAGGGACAGACCGAGAGGGAGACACAGAATCCGAAGCAGGCTCCAGGCTCTGAGCTGTCAGCACAGAGCCCGACACGGGGCTCGAACTCATGAACCGCGAGATCATGACCTGAGCGGAAGCTGGACGCTTAACCGACTGGGCCATCCAGGCTCCCGGAAGGAACGTAGTTTTGACTCTGTGACCACACATGTGGTTTGTGTTGAATAATCTCACATAATTTATGCCCACTGTTCCTGAATTATGCCCAGTTAGCACCCGTTTTACTTTCAAAAGTACTTGCATACATGATAAATTATACAGTCTTTGTAGTCAACTTTCATTTGTCATTGGGAGGATTACGACCATAATATACCTATTTTAAATTCACTTGGAACTCTCAAGCCTTTTTAAAAACCAGTATTTTAACCATAATCTTTCATTAAATTGTATTAATTGTATTAATCAAATGTGTATATATTACTTCACTTTTACTTCTGTGTTTTGCTCACTGGGTTCATCAGCACTTAAGAGCACTCACTCTTACTGGCTTTTTATGACATTCTCCTCTTTAGGGTGCAGTAGCCAAGTTTGTTTTGGTGCCAGAGATATCTTTTTCTTGGTTTTTAAAATTGGCTGTGGAAAAACATTCAAACAGTATAGAAATACATAAAATAAAAAGTAAAGGTTGCATTTCAGAGCCCTTTCCCCACTTCCCTTTCTAAAAGTCATCAGAGTTTAGATTTCTTTCTGTAAGTAAATGAAAGTGGTTTATAAACAGTAGATCCGAAATTTAAGCAGTTTACAGAGGATTGTTTTCTGGTAAGTTCATTTACTGTTCTCACTCATCTTGGGATCATTTCAGTATAGTCTTCCAACTGCAAAAATTAGCATGGATCACAGATTCTGGCTCCTAAAACAAGTCCCACTGTGAAAAAGGCAAAATATAAATGATAGTTGCAGTATATTAATTCTTCAGTTTAATAGTGCTGCTATCAGATACTTTTAATATCATGCCAAGTCAATAGAAAAAGAGTTTCAGAATCATAAGAGTTGAATGCTGACATAAAATAGGTATTCAGTAAATGCAATTAAATTTTTTTTCTTTGCTTCTTGCTCTTTATGAGGAAAGCTTCCAACAGGCAATGAAACTTAGAAACAAATCCTTTTTAATTTTTAATTTTAATTTTTCTCTATTAAAAGGTGACTTTTAAAATTTTATCACAGTGTTTACTAATTGTATTGCAGTTCTTAAAGACTCTTTTAGGATCATTATTCTTACTGGCCAACTTCTTCGAAGCCCATTGGCATACAAATCACTTGATAATGGTTTGTATTTCATGAATGTGTTTTCACTATCCATTTCCAAAACTTGCTCGTCATCCTTAACAAACTCTTCGTGCATTAAATAATAACTTTCCATTTCCCCCTCCTCCTTGCCACTGGGGCACTTCTCCTTTCTGTCTCGTGAATTTGCCTGTTTTAGGGACCTCATATAAATTGAATCATAGAATATTTGTCTTTTTGATAATATTTTATAATATTATTAAGTAAAACATAGGCCATTTCAATCTGATGAATTAATATTTTGAGGCTATTGTCCTTTGAGTTATCTGAAGAGCTCCCAGCTTACATTATCTTGGTTCATTGTGGGGCAATTCTCTGGTCAGAATATTTAGACTTAGCCACAGCTGGGTTTGAATCTTGTTTGTACCAGTTACTGGCTGGTAACTGGTATCATGGGCAAGGAATTGAACAGCTGTTAAGTCTCTGTTTACTGTGAATGTTTTGAATATTGATGGAGTTCCTTATGTGAAATTTTGAGAACCTAAACACATAGATGTTCCATGGGAGTTTACTTGTTTATTTGGAGAGAGACAGTGAGTGGAGGAGGGAGCAGAGAGAGGGGAGAGAGAGAATCACAAGCAGGCTCCGCACTGTCAGTGCAGAGCCTGATGCTGGGCTCGAACTCACGAATCTACTGCAAGATCATGACCTGAGCCAAAATCAGAGAGTTGGACCCTTAACCGATTGAGCCACTCAGGAGCCCCATTTATTGTTAATTATATAGCGTCCACATGAAACACATGTTTACCACATGAAACACATGTTTACCATGGCCTGAAATAAATAAATTTGTTTACTAAGAAATGACTTCTTCATAATAAAATGCATTCCTTGTAAGTATACAGTTCCAGAATATGATTAGGTTGGCAAATAGAAGTCAAGATAAAGAGCATTTAATCACTTCCAAAAGTTCCTGCTGTCCTAAGCAACCGTGAATCTGCTTTTTGTCCTTTCCTGAAATTTTCCTTTTGTGAAATTTCATAAAATAAATTTATGTGGTATGTACTTGTGTATCTACTATAGAGTATGTTTTGGAGCTAAATGCAAGTTTTTGTATATATCAGTAGTTCTACTTATTGTCAAGGGATATTTCATAGTATGAATATATTACAGTCTTTTAATCCATTTATCTGGTGGTGAACAATTGCATTGAATCCAGTTTTTAGCCGTATGGAGAGAGCCACTATGAATATTCTTATACAGAATACTTGGTAATGTGCTTTCATTTTCTTTTTTTTTTTTTAAATGTATGTTTGTTTATTTATTTGTTTGTTTTGAGAGAAGGAGAGAGAGAGTGCATGAGCAAGGAAGGGGCAGAGAGAGAGGGAGAGAGAGAGTCCCAAGCAGGTTCCATGTTGTCAACACAGAGCCTGATGTGGGGCTGAATCCCACAGACCATGAGATCATGACCTGAGCCGAAATCAAGAGTCACATACCTAACCCACTGAGCTATTCAATTGATTGCGTGCTTTCATTTTCGTAAATGAAAGAATGTTTTTGTGATTTCATTTGATATAAGAGTTATTTAGATTTGGGGATTTTCCTGTAATAATTTTGTTACTAATTTGTAGTTTAGTTCTGTTGTAGTCAGAAAACATATTTTGTATGATTTTAAATTGTCACCATTTGTTTTATAGTCTAGAATGTGATCTGTCTTGGTGAATTTTCTATGTACTTGAAAATTATGTTATCTGCCATGTGTGGGAAGAATGTTCAATAGGTCACGATGTATGGGAGTGTTCATTTATTCCATACCCATACTTTTTGTTTGTTTTACTTACACTATCAAATTATTGAAAGAAGCATGTTCACGTTTCCAGAAGACTTGTCAGTTTTTCCTTTCATTTCTATCAGTGTTTCCTTTATAGGTTTTGGAGTTCTGTTATACACTTAACAATTGTTGTTTTCTTGAGAGAAGTAACCCTTTCATTGTTACGGACTGTCCTTGTTTATCTCTGTTACTATTCCTTGTTTGAAACTGGTGAAGCCACTTTACTGTCTTTTAATTAATATTGAAATATCTTTTCCTATTTGTTTCTTTTAATCTATCTATATTTAAAGTAGAGTTTCTTGTAGATAGTCTATAGCCAGCACATACCTGGTCGTTTTTTATCCAATTTGAGTCTCTGCCTAGTAAATAGAGTGTTTAGATTATTTACATTTAATGTAACTATTCATATGGTTGGATTTAAAGCTACGATTTTGGTATTAGCTTTCAATATGTTTTATTCTTTGTTTCTTTTTTTCCCATTTTTCTTTTCAGTTTTTTATGATTATATTTTGTCTCCATTTTGGGCTATAACCTGTGGGTCAAAGAGGAAATTACAGTTAGAAAATATTTTCAGTGAAATGAAAGTGAAAATGAAATATATCAACACTTGCAGGATGTAGCTATAGCTAACCATAGAGGTAAATTTATAGAATTAAATGCTTATATTTGAAGAAGAAATGTCCCAAGTCCATAATCTGTTTTTATCCTAAGAAACAAGAAGAACAAACTTAAAGGAAGCAAAAGAAAGGAAATGATGAAAATAAGAGCAGAAATCTATGACATTGAAAAGAGAAAAACAATAGGGAAATTTCAGAATAAACCTGGTTCTTTGAAAAAAGAATTAATCCCAGGCATGCAAGCCTGGTTCACTCTTGAAAATAAATCAGTAATTCACTGTCTCAAAGACTAAAGAACAAAAAACATATAATCATCTCAATAAATGTGGAAAGTTCCTGTGAGAAAATTCAATTTACATTTGTAACAAAAACTCTTTTTTAAGAACTAAAGGAAATTTCCTCAACCTGATAAAGGACATTACAAAATATTTGTGTACTCAATATAATAGGGATTGTTTGGTAGAATTTACCAGTGAAGTCATCTGGACTTAGACTTTTCTTTATTGGAATTCATTTTCTAAGTCCTGCAATAGGTCAGTACCAAAAACAAAAGCACAGACCAGTTATGTACAAAGGTACAAAAATCCTCAACAATACTGTAATCAAACCCAATAACATATAAAAAGGATAATGTATTATGACCAACTGTGGTTATTTAGGACTTTAAGAATTTCCAATTTTTTAAATGTTTTTTATTTGTATTTGAGAGAGAGATGGGGGGGAGAGAGGGAGAGAATGTGTGTGTGTGTACGTACATGAAGGGGTGGAGAGAGGTGGAGACAGAATCTGAACAGACTCCAGGCTTTGAGCTATCAGCACAGAGCCCAGCGCAGGGCTTGAACTCACAAGCTGCGAGATCATGACCTGAGCCAAAGTCGGACACTTAACCAACTGAGCCACCCACGCACCCCCAATTTTCTTTATGTTACCTATTTATAGTATAATTTTATCATGATCTAATGACATAGCATGTTATCATTTCAATTTCTTAAAAAAATTAAGTTTTATTTTAATGGTTCAAAGTATTGTCTATCTTGGTGAATATTCTATGGGCCCCAGAAATAATATATATCCTGCTATTGGAGAGTGGAATGTTCCTTATCTATTTTTCTGTGTAATTGTTTTATCTATTTCTGAGAAAGGAATGAAGTTTTCAACTAAATTGTGGATTTGTCTCTCAGTTTTATCAGTTTTTGCTTCCTGTGTTTTGAAGCACTGTTTTTAGATAAGAATACACATCTAGCTCTATTATGTCTTCTTGGAGAATTGATCCCCTTATCATTATGTACTTTTCCTTTATAGCCCTGATAATATACTTGTTTTAAAGTGCAATTTGTCTGATATTAATGTAGCTACTTCAACTTTCTTGTGGTTTGTGTTTGCACGATATATCTTTCTTTCCACCATTCTTTTACTTTTAAGTTACGTAGGTCTTTTTATTTAAACAGTTTCTTATAGGGAGCATTTAGATGGGTCCTGCTTTTTTTAAATCCATTTTAGCAACCTGTCTTTTATTTGGTGTGTTTAGACCATTTGCATTTAATATAACCGTTGATGTGATTGGATTAAAATGTTAAAATTTGCCTTTTTTCTAGATGATATCTGTAAGGTTGAACTTATGTTTTTTTATTATTATATATCAATTGAATATTTTTATGATTTTCTTTTATTTCCATTTCTCTTTTAAAAATATTTTTAGTGATAGTTCTATATTAAATTTATTTGGTCTTTTTCCCCTCTGTACTTAAGTTCATGTACCTTAAGCGTGTCTTCATGTTTACTGATCTTTCAAAAAATCAAAATCCAGGGAGGCCAACCGAGACAGAATTTACAAGACACAGTAGAAAGAGCTATATGAAGAAATAGTTCTGGTCTGAATTTTGGTTTCTGTCCCCTCAACTCAGATCACCATTCACTTCTTGGGATCATCTTCTCTGCCCTGAGATCTAGAAACTGCCTTTAGGCAGAAAGCCTGTACTCATATCTAGATGAAAAGTTCCTCTGAGTGGAAAGTTGAGGCAAATGTCTGGTTTATCTAATTGTGTTCCTTCTTGGAGGTCATTCAACACTGCCTATGGCCTAATGTCCCAAACAGTTATCTGAGTATACATTTTAAATATATTTTCTGCTTGTCTCATTGTTTACAGCAGGAGTATAAGTCTAGTTCCATTTACTCCATCATGACCGGAAGTAGAAGTTTCGGTCTACCATTTTATGTTCAGAACTTTTTTTTCATCCATAAGTAGTATGAAATGCCTACTCCATGATTGCTAAGGAAGAGATTTAATTTTGTTTGAAAAATTTAGAGGAACTTGTTCGTATACAGTTCAGTTGTGTCATTAATAAAAATTAAACTTCTATACCATATTCTACCTTTTGTATGGTAGTCTATTGCTTCTTACAGTTAAGGGGGAAAATGGCTGGATGTACTACTAATTGTTACATTTCTCATTTTTTAGACCTAAAGATTGTCTTCGGTCTATTATGAGAAGGGTGAACCATAAAGATCCTCATGTTGCTATGCAGGCTCTGACTGTGAGTGATTTCATTTTAAATTTTACCACAAAATTGTCTGCTAAAACAGAGCCCTTTTAACTTGCTATTTTATGCTTTTAGCTTCTAGGAGCATGTGTATCAAACTGTGGCAAAATTTTTCACTTAGAAGTATGTTCAAGAGATTTTGCTAGTGAAGTAAGCAACGTATTAAACAAGGTAAGGGACATTACTTCTAGAAATGAATTAACACAGTTTTCTTCCTTCATGTATTTTATTACTCAGTTCTTCACATTTTAAATCACAAAGGACTGGTCTGTGCCTTCTTTCTCTTTTTTTAAAGCCCTTCCTAGGCTACGTCTATTCAATATGTCAATATGTAAGTTGTTGTGCTGAAGAGACTGCAGATTTATGTGCTTAGAAAATTGTTTTTCTAAACCAAATTAGACTATATTTAACCTGTTTTCTTCGTCATTTCTTTCATCTGATAAGAAAATACATGTATTTTTCTGTCTGATTAAATAATACCAGTCTGTTTTAAGCACAGTTTTTATAAACATTTGTGTAGCCACAAAGGTATTTGCCCAGTGGAGAAGTACTCAGAATACTGCCTAAGTACGGCACTATTTTCATTGTGTCATGAGTGAGGCCACTACGAGACCATGACAGGATTTTAATACTGTGCTGTTTATTTAACTGCATGTATAATAAAAAATTCAGTTTCTGCAATTCAAGGAGTTTAAAAAATTTAGTAAGTAACTTGTTGAATTTTCCCAGTAAAAATTTGTGCATTCTAAGGGTAATTATTTCTGACTTTTTTGGGGGGAAGGAGGATGGGGTGTTATATAATCAAGAAAAATGTCAAGGTGTTAAAAGGGAAAATGCTTCATGTGTTTTGGGAAAAATGAGTATTTCCAGGTTTTAGTAGAAAACAGTTCAGAAATGAGGTAAAAATTTATTTACATAATTCTTTACAGAACTTTTGTACTTTGTTTTCAAGCATGATTGTGTGTGAATTCTTTTCCTGTTTTGTTTTATTCTTTATATTTAGGTGTCTTCTAATTAATAACCATTCTTTTAATGTTCTGAGTGTCCATCAAAATGTATGATTGCTTATGAAGAGATTCTAATGTTCTCTGTAGTTTAATTGGTGATGTGATATGCAGATCTGCGTTTAGTAGCATGAACAGGTATTTTGAAAAGCAAACAGCTACATACAAGAAGAAGGACTTAGTTATTTTCTGAATGTTTTACTATAAACATATACTTAAGGGGTAGATGTTATTTTGAAGAAATGAGGTTTTTAGGAATATAGACAAGCAGTGGACCTCAAACCAGGCCTGTGATAAACAACTTGGGGAAAAATACACAGTCAGGCATATTAAAAGTTAGGGATTAGGAATAAAGGAACTATCATTTTTTTCTCTTTCCAACTTATTTTTTGCTGGTCTGCAAAATAACCAAAACAAAATAGACTACTTTTCTGTGTCTTTCTGATGTACAAAGCTCACTTAGTTGCAAAATACTCTGAAAAGTTCTCTCTGACCTCCAAAATAAGTTATTACACAGTTTTAATTTGATATGAGGGATGTGTGTTGGTATCATCTATTGTTTTTTCTAATGTGAAAAAAACCTTGATTATTTCTAGTAACCAGCTATTTTTTCTTATCATCTATAGCTAAGGGTGATTTGTGATTCAAAAAAATGTCTGTAGCACTTTTATAATATTTATATTTAATGTATCTGTTTTAAATTAGCCAGGCAATTAGTACCTTTTAATTAATTTTTTTCTCTATTTTCAGGGTCATCCTAAAGTCTGTGAAAAATTAAAGGCTCTTATGGTTGAATGGACAGATGAATTTAAGAATGACCCACAGCTTAGTCTAATATCAGCAATGATTAAGAACCTTAAGGAACAAGGAGTTACATTTCCAGCTATTGGCTCTCAGGTATTTTGTAAAGTTGCATTTGTGCTACAGTTTGTTTCTCTAAAGTAGCCACATTTATATGAAGTTTTCTTTTTTCTAAACCCAGGTAGTTTTTACTACTCCAGAGGGATTTTTGTTATTAATCTTGTGTTCAGTGATGCCAGAAAAATTCAGGGGAATATTTATGTGTTCTGACTTCCACCTTCCCACTGTTTCTCCCTCTTTATAAATGAATTAGAGTAGCATTTTGCAATTTAAACAGTTTTTACAGAGTTTTTAATAGTATAGACAAAACTGCTTTATGGTATCAGCTAATACTGACAGTCTTCTTAAATGGTCTTAATGCTTTAATTTTATCTCCAAAGAATGACAACTTAACTCAGGATATCCTTAAAATTTAAGGGTGAGTTTAGTTTCTTTTGATTATGATGTTTGTGAATACTTGATTAAAAATGAGATGGAGATAAGGGAGTCAATGAGAAGAGAAGAGCATGAAGCATCTTTTTGCTTAATAAGAACTGACCAGTATATAAATATGATTGAGTGAAAGGCTTAAATTTCCTTTCTGCCCCTCCCTTTCCCAATTTATATAATGGGATCAATCTCTAATTTACGTCATAAAGAAAGCATTTTTGAAACAATATCTCTTTTATTTTTTTTCTATTCTGAGTAACCATCCTTTGGGATGCCTAGATAATTTAGGGGGCTTAAAATACGTGATAACTTCCTCTACTGTCTTTCCCTACTGCGTGGTCTGGGGTAAAATATGACACGTGGTGTGAAAGCGTGCACAAAAAACTCTCAAGCTGTGGCGGGCTCAAGTTCGGGGTTTTGATTGCTTCACAGAATCATGAAGTGATTTATCCAGACTTATGTAGACTTTCTTCCCAAAGTACTGTTTTAGTTTATCTGAATATTCTTGAGATGTGAAGATGCAGAAATATATTTGGGAGATGAAGGAAGGACAGAATATTTTTCTTCTTACTTGGAATTTGACTTATGAATAGTTTTACAATGATAAATTATGTCTTTAAGAAATATTTATTCATAATTTGTAGCTTTTACTATTCTCAGAATATTTTATAAAATCTGTATAATTAGTTTTATGAAGAGCAGTCCAACATATCCTATCATTAAGTTCCTTGACAAGAGAGGCAGTGTTTAATTACCAAAGGTTAGACTCCCTACAGAAAACCGAAGAGTTATAGTTTCTTTGCCCTGAGAAGCTGTTCTAGAGCTTGTTACTTAAAATGTAGTTGGTTGATCATCATCATGATCACATGGAAGCTTGTTAGAAATGCAGTCTGGGTGCCACTCCAGACCTATGGATTCATTATCTCTATTTTAACAAGATCTCCAGATGATTCTGTGTGCTCACTAAAATTTGGGAAGCACTGCTCGAGTGCAGCTTTCAGTGCAAGTGAAAACTGGTTTTTAGTTCACGAAGGAATTTGTTCCATTTAGAGAAGGAAGGACTAATGATCCATGTAACATGTAGCTTTGTTTCGTTAACCTAGAATCTCAGGTAGTTGTGTGAACAACTTGAGGGATTCTCTAATCTAATCCCCTCATTTTACAGATGAGGAAACTGAGACCCAGAATGGTTAAGTGACTTCCCCAGGGCCACAGCTCGTAGTTGACAGAGCTGGAAGTAGAACGCAGGCCTCCCGACTCTCAGTCCAGTGTTCTTTCCACTGCACGATCCTGCCTTCCGTTTGATATAGAGGTTAGTGGATATGTGTCTGTCCGCACGAGACTTCAAAGGACAAGAAGTGGAGTGAACACTGGCAAGAGCATTTATTTATTGACTGGCACGGAAGTTAGGTTCCTCTCCTGTTCAAAAGGTTCAGGACATACATCAACAGTAGTAAAGCTAAGGGTTACTTTACTTTTTTTTCATCTAGATGTTATAAAGTATATGAAAGCTAATTTTGTTGTAGTTACTGTCTTCAGTCACAAGAAATACATAAAATGCATATAAAGTAAAATATGATAAGGTAGAATGGTGATTTTATTTAATAGTGTCTGGTGGCTTATCATTGAGAACGATGTTTGTGAAGAATTTCATATTTAATGAAAAGTGTCTCATGCAGGATCATTTACACAAGTCCCTCTAGATTTTAAACTCAGTCACCTAATCATTATTACATTTTCATCAGACTAGATTTTTGTCAGCAGACTTAACAAAAGCCTCTGAAAATATAAGGAGTTTTAAAGTATATTTTTTCATCTAAGTACAGAAGAAAATAATCTAAAAATATTAAGGAAAGTCCTACTTCAGTCAGTTAACTCATTGTGCTGCAGATCTTGTAGCACTAACTTTTGACATAGAGATAAAAGTAATGCTAGCACTGCGGCTGCATTTGACCGATGAGTAACATAGAAATTATTGCTACACTTAGGGCCTGATGATAGGAAAGGTGTGCAGCTCAGGAATATAGGGCTTAATATAGCTTGTTTCTGCACTTTCTTCTCTCTTTTCTTTAATTGAAGAATGTTTGACATACAATATTGTATTAGTTTCCAGTGTACAGCATAATTATTTGTTTATATACATTATGAAATGGTCACTCTGATGAGTCTAGTTACCATCTGCCACAATACAGAGTTGTTATAATATTGTTGATTCTCTGTACTGATTTTGTAACTGGAAGATTGCATCTCTGAATCCCCTTCACCTATTTTGTCCATCTCCCTCACCTGCCTCCTGTTTGGCAGCCATCAGTTTCTTTTCCATATTATGAGTTTGTTTCTGTTTCTGTTTTGTTTTTTTTAGATTTCACATATAAGTGAAATCATACCATGTGTCTTCCTCTGGCTAACTTAGTTTCACTTAACACACCCTCTAGGTCCATCCATGTTATTGCAAATGGCAAGATTTTATTCTTTTATTACGGCTGAGTAATTGTGTGTGCATGTTTCTGTGTGTGTGTTTGTGAGCGTGTGAGTGTGTGGACGCACATCTTCATCTTTCAGCGGACATTTAGGTTGCTTCTAGTCCTGGCTGTTGTACCACAGTGAACACAAGGGTACAAATGTCATTTTGGAATTAGTGGGTTTTTTATCCCTTGGGTAAAAACCTAGAAATTTTTCAGATAAAAACCAGAATTGCTGAATTTTATGATAGTTCTATTTTTAATTTGTTGAGGAGAAACCTCCATACTGTTTTCAGTAGTGGCTGAAATTTACATTCCCAGCAACAGGGTGAGGGCTCCCTTGTCTCCACATCCTTGCCAATATTTGTAATTTATTTATTTTTGATACTAGCCATTCTGTCAGATGTGAAGTAATTATCTCATTGTGCTCTTGATTTGCATTTCCCTGACCGTTAGTGATGTTGAATATCTTTTTATGCACCTGTTAGTCATCTGTATGTCGTCTTTGGAGAAATGTCTATTCAGGTTCTCTGCCCATTTTGAAATTGTGTAAATTGTTTTTTAAATACATATATTTTTATGTTATATTTATATACATTTTTATATATTTTGGATGTTAACCTCTTATGGGATATATTTATGAATATTTTCCCCCATTCAGTAGGTTGGCATTTTGTTTTGTGGATGTTTTCCTTTGCTGTGCAAAAGCTTCTTAGTTTGATGTAGTCCCATTTGGGTTTTGTTTTGCCTAAGAAGTGAGATCCAGAGAAGTATTGTTAAGGCAGATGTTAGAGAGCTTACTGCCTATGTTTTCTTCTAGGAGTTGTATGGTTTTGGTCTTACAGTTAAGTCTTTAATCCATTTTGAGTTTATTTTTGTAGATGGTGTAAGAACGTGGTCCAGTTTCATTCTTGTGCATGTGGTTATCCAGTTTTCTCATCATTATTGAGGGAACTCTTCTTCCCATTGTATATTCTTGCTTCCTTTGTCATAGATTAATTGACCATGTAGTGTTATTTTGTTTGAGTTGTCTTTTATGTTCCACTGATCTATCTTCCTGTTTTTTTGTGCCAGTACCATACTGTTTTTATTATATTATAGCTTTATAGTATATTTTGAAATCCAGAGGTGTGATATGCCCAGCTTTGTTTTTCTTTCTCAAGATTGCTTTGGCTGTTCGGCATCTTTTGCAGTTCCATACAAATTTTAGAGCTATTTGTTCTAGTTCTGTGAAAAATGCCATTAATATTTTGATCTGGATTGCATTGAATCTGTAGATGCTTTGGGTAATATGGACGTCTTAACAATATTAATTCTCCTAGTTAATGAGATTGGCATATCTTTTCATTTATTTGTGTCATCCTCATTTGTTTTCATCAGTGTCTTACAGTTTTTAGGACAGTCTTTCACCTTCTTGATTAAATTTATTCCTAGGTATTTTTTGCATTTTGATGGGTTTGTAAATGGGATTGTATTCTTAATTTCTCTTTCTGGTAGTCATTAGTGTATAGAAATGCAAGAGATTTCTGTATATTGATTTTGTGTCCCACAGCTTTACTCAAGTAATGTAGTAGTTCAGATAGTTTTTCAGAGAAGTCTGGGGCTTTCTTTTTAATTTGGTTTTTAACATTCATTTTTGAGAGAGAGAGAGAGAATTCACGCGCGTGTGAGTAGGGGAAGGGCAGAGAGAGAGGAAGACACAGAATCTGAAGCAGGCTCCAGGCTCTGAGCTGTCAGCACACAGCCCAATGTGGGGCTTGAACCCACAGACTGTGAGATCTTGACCTGAGCCGAAGTCAGATGCAACCAACTGAGCCACCCAGGTGGCCCAAGGGGTTTTCTATATATAGTATCATGTCATCTGCATATAGTGACAGTTTTACCTTTACAGTGCGGATGTCTTTTCCTTTTCCTTTTCTTTTCTTTTCGTTCTTTTTTTTTTTGATGGTACATGACAAAGTAAGGCTCCCAACGCCCCCTCCTCTTCTTCATGGTGTTTGGGATGGAAACTGTTGAGGTTGGGAGATTCTCAGTGTGTTGGGGGATGCACTGGGGCAAGGATTCCCTAGCCAGCTGCATGCCTCTCTCTTACCCTTGTGCAGTGGTGGGGGCTGGAGGTGCAGGGAGCTCTTACCCAGTTTGCCACCCTGTTGCTTTGGCCAAATTCATTATCATAACAAGAAATGAGCTTGACAGAGTAGTCAGTGAGGGCAAGGCCAGTCTTACAATTATAGGTAGAAGAGTAGGCATCACTGTTAAAGTGGCAGGAGGCAACCTGCTCCTCAGTGGAGCCTATCATGCTCTTGAGGGGTCCTTCTGCTTCCTGCTTCACCACCATCTTGATATCATCCTATTTGGTACCTTTCTCCAGGTGGCAGGTACAATCCACACTGACACCCTGGGGTTGGGGCTTGGAAGGCCATGCCAGTGACCTTCGCATTCATTTCAGGGATGACCTTGGTTACAGCCTTGGCAGTGCCAGTAGAAGCAGGGATGCTCTTCTGGGCAGCTTCCTGGCCATCATGCCACAGCTTCCCAGAGGGGCCATCCATTGTCTTCTGGATGACACTGATGGCATGGACTGTGGTTATGAGTCCCTTCATGATGCCAGAGTTGTCATAGATGACCTTGGCTGGAGGGACCAGGCAGTTAGTGGTGCAGGAAGCATTGCTGACAATCTTGAGGGAGTTGTCCCGTCTTTCTTGTGGTTCATGCACATCACAAACATGAGGAATCAGCAGAAGGGGCAGAGAGGATGACCTTGGCTCTACCCTTCAAATGAGCCCTAAGCCTTCTCCATAGTCGTAAAGACCCCAGTGGACTCTGCAGCATATTCAGCTCCAGTCGCATCCCATTTGATGTTGATGGGATCTCACTCTTAGGAAATGGACTTTCTCTTCATTACGGATTTCTTGTTCTCAGCCTTGACTGTGCCATTGAATTTGTCATAGGTGGAATCATACTGGAACATGTATACCACATGGTTGAAATTCAGTGAAGGGATCAGTGATGGCCAGGTATCCACTTTGCCAGAGTTAAAAGTAGCTCTGGTGACCAGAAACCTAATACAGCCAAATTTTTTTACTCCCAACATTCACTGACATGTCTCAGGGACATGGTTGGCAAATCACAAGAAGATGCGGAGTGCTTCTCTTTTTCTTTTTTTCTTTGCCTAATTGCTATGGCTAGGACTTCCAACAATATGTTGAATAATAAAGTGGCAGGAGTGGGCATCCTTGGTTCTTGGTTCCTAGAGGAAATGTTTTTTATTATGTTAAGGGATGTTCCCTCTGTGCTCACTTTGCTGAAAGTTTTTATCTTAAAAGAATGTTCAGTTTTGTCGGATATTTTCACTGCTTCTATTGAAATGATCATGTTTTTGTTTTCTTTCATTGTGTTAATGTGCATGATGCTGATTGATTTGCAGATATTGAACTATCTTTGTATCCCTGGAATAAAGCGCACATGATCATGGTTCTGTTACTAACAATGTATTGTTGAATTTGATTTGCTGATATTTTCTTGAGGATTTTTACGTGTTCACCGAGAATATTGGCTTTTTTTTTTTCTTTTTTTTTTTTTTTTTTGTGTGTGGTTTTTCTCTGTTGCTCTGGTGGTGTCTTTGGTTTTGGTATCAGGGTTAATGCTGGAATGAGTGAAATGAGTTTGGAAATGAGTTTGGAAGCATTCCTTAGTCTTCAGTGTTTTGGAATGGTTTCTGAAGGATGCTGTTAACTCTAAGTATGTGATAGACATTTACCTATCGAAGTCTGGTCCTGGAATTTGTGTGTTGGGAGGTTTTTGATTACTGATTTGGTTTCACTACTAGTAATCATTTTTTGAGATTTTCTGTTTCTTCTTCTTGTAGTTTTGGAAGACTATGTTTCTTGGAATTTAACCATTTCTTCTAGCTTGTCCACTTTGTTGACGTGATTGTAGTAGTTGTCTTTCTCTGATATGGGTTGTAACATCTCCTCTTTGATTTCTGATTTTACTTATTCAAGTCCTCTCTTTTTTTCTTGATGAGTCTGAATAATGGTTTATCAATTTTGGTAATCTTTTCAAAGTACCAGCTCTTAGTTGCATTGATCATTTTTATTGTTGTTTTAGTGTTTACTTCATTATTTCTGCTCTGCTCTTTATTTCCTTCCTTCTACCGACTTTGGGTTTCATTCTTCTTTTTCTACTTCCTTTAGGTGTAAAATTAGTGTATCTGGGGTTTTCCTTGTTTCTTGAGGTAGACCTGTATTACTACAAACTTTCCTCTTGGTATTGCTTTTACTGAGTCCCATAGATTTTGGAACATTGTATTTTTATTTTCTCTTTGATATCTTTGTTGACCCATTGGTTGTTTAGTAGCATGTTGTATAGTCTTCATTGTTTGTTTTTTACAGTTTTTTCCTAGCAATTGATTTCTACTTTCCAACCATTATTGTTGGAAAAGATGCTTGATAAAATTTCTTTTTAAATTTACTGAGACTTATTTTGTGACCTAACATGTGACCTCTCCTGTAGAATGTTTCACGTGTACTCGAGAAGATGTGTATTCTGCTGTTTTAAGATGAAATGTTCTGTGTATATCTTTTTAGTTCATCTGGTCTAATGTGTCATTTAAGGCCAGTGTTTCCTTCTTAATTTTCTATCTGGATAGTCTATTAATGTAAGTGGATATTTTAAAGCCCCCTACTATTACTGTGTTGCTATCATTTTCTTCCAATTTGTGTGTTAATATTCACTATATGTATTTAGGTGTATCTACGTTGGGTGCATAAATATTTACAAGTGTTTTAATTTTTTGTTGAATTGATCCCATCATCATTATGTAATGCCCTTTTTTTGTTTCTTGTTACAGTCTTTGTTTTAAAGCCTATTTTGTCTGATATAATTAATGCTACCCCAGGTTTCTTTTCATTTCCATTTGCATGGGAAAAATTTTTCTATCCCTTCATTTTCAGTGTATATATATGCCTTTAGATTTCAAGTGAGTCTATTGATGTGTCTTTTATTTTTATTTTTTTAATGTTTATTTTTGAGAGAGACAGAGAATGAGTGGGGGAGGGGCAGAGAGAGAGGGAGTCACAGAATCTGAAGCAGGTTTCAGGCTCTGAGCTGTAAGCACAGAGTCAGCCTGATGCGGGGCTTGAACTCACAAACCTCAAGATCTTGACCTGAGCCAGGGTTGGATGCTCAACTGACTGAGCTACCTGGTGCCCATATGGGTCTTGTTTTTTTATTTATTCAACCACCGCATGTATTTTGCTTGAAGACTTTAATCCATTTACTTTAAAGTAGTTGATAGGTATGTATTTATTGCCAGTTCGTTCATTGTTTTCTGGTTGTTTCTGTGGTTCTTCTCTACTTATTTTTCTTCTCTTGGTCTTTTCCCTTGTGATTTGATGACTTTCCTTACTGTTGTTTGGATTGCTTTCTCTTTACTTTTTGTGTATCTGTTACAGAATTTTGGTTTGTGGTTACCATGAGGTTCATTTATGACAACCTGTGTATTTATGGCAGGTTATTTTAAGTTGGTAGTTGCTTATGTTCAAACACATTTTAAAAGCGTTAAATTTTTATTCCCCTCACCTCACATTTTATGTTTTTGATGCCATGTTTTACATTTTTTTATTTGTATATGCCTTAAGTAATTATTATAAATATACCTGACTTTATTACTCTTGTCTTAATAACCTTCATACTAGCTTTATTAATGGTTGATCAGTAACCCTTACTATATGTTTGCTTTATCATTGTAATTTTTCTTTCACATATTTTCTTATTTCTAGTTGTGGTCTTTTTCCTGTAAAGTAGTCCCTCTAATATTTCTTGGGAAACCTGTTTAGTAGTGATGAACTCCTATAGCTTTTTGCTTGTTTGAGAAACTCATCATTTCTTCAATTGTGAATGATAATCTTGCCAAGTAGAGTATACTTACTTGTATTTTGTTTCCTTTCAGCACTTTGAATATGTTGTTTGCACTTTCTTCTTGATTGATAGAGATTACTTCACAGACCAAAAAAGATCAATAGGTCTATTTTGTGAAATTCACAAACTGAAAAAAATTCATATATAATTGAAAAGGTCATTCTGAGGAAGCATACCTTTAATTTTCAGAGATGTGTGATGATTAAAATCCTAGTATCTAAAAAAGATTCCATCTAGAGATGGATCAGAATTAAGAGTACTTAAAGTTGCATTTAGTGAACTACAAAAAGCTTTCTGGTATCTGCTTTTCTAAAAAATAAATGCTTTGTGCATTTGGTTTACGATATAAAACAGTTATTTTTATTTTATATTTTACAATATAAAATTTATATCTACATATGGAACTGTTGCTGTAGAACTGTGTATCTATAACTGTATTTTATCATAATGTTGAATATTTTGCCTTTGATTTACTCAACAGTTGTTTAATTTTTTTGAAATCAATATTTAGGCACATATATTCTCAGGGAACATAAAATGTGATCATAGTGACAGATATAAACAGGTAATTATCATAGAACTTGAGATTTATTGACTGATACCATGGAGACAGAGATACAAGCAGGTAGTTATGATAGAAGCTGAGATTTATTGACTGTTACTATGCGCAGTCACCATGCTATGTGCTGTACATGTGTTAGTTTGAATACTTACTAGAATTCCATTTTTGTTGGTGGTGGTTTCTTTGAGTATTCTAATATACCTTTGTAACTGTTCAGTCTATTTTGAGTTAACATTGTATTATTTCATGTAAAATGTAGAAACCTTGCAACTGTTCAGGGTTTATTTATTCTTCATTTCTTCATTCTTTATGAAATAATTACCATATGTATGACCTACATTACCTCTATGTACATTATAAATCCCAAAGAGAAGGTTATACATTTTGTTTTAAACCCTCTGGCGACCCCCCATTCTGAGTTTGGAAGCTACATGTTAATTTATTTTCTCTAAGCCTATCATCTGTAGGTGCTATTATTACCCTCATTTTGTAGATGAGGAACTTGAGGTACACGGAGGTTAATGTACCCCAGGTTATACATTAGAACCTCATGGATTTAGAATTTGAACCGATGTTTGCCTGACACCACAATTTACATTCTTAACTACCCATAGCATAGTCCTTGGTAAAAATACTATGAGAGGAACCCTGAGGAGGGGATGCTTAATTTAGTAGTTTAGGAATGTTTCATTGAGAAAGTGATTATTTTAGCTGTTTACAGACTGGTGAGTTAAAACTCAATAGGGAAAAATGTAGACAGAGTAAAAGGAGCCAGAGGAGAGGACATTATAAGCAGAAACAAATCTGTGTCAAAGGCATATAAGTGTGTGTGTGTGTGTGTGTGTGCGCGCGCGCCCACGCATGCTAGCAGTTCCTGGTAACTGGATTATGTTGTCAGAATTAACTACTTGTATTTTAGTTTACAAAAAAGTATAATTTTGTGAGCATTATATTGTCAAATGTAAATCTCTATTCCTAAAGATAACATCTTACCTTTTAATCTGGAAGGAAGCAATAAAATATAACTATCAAATAGATAGTTTAAATTAAAAAAAAAGATTTGTTTTTAAAACAGACATCTCCTTCCCTTTCTCAGCCCCTTTTGTGGTTTCAGAATGTTCCTAAAAAATTTTAAATCTCCTCTGGTCTTTCTTCACTTGTTTGCATATTGTCTGCTTTTAGCAGCCCACGGTATCCCGTTGCTCTCCGTCTCTTTTCTCCAGGTCCAACTCTTCTCCTTCCAAAGTGGAGGCTTCTCCAGTTTGGATTATTTTCTTCTTCTTTTTTTAATTTAAATCTTTTTTTTAAAAATATTTATATATTTTTTTGAGAGAGAGAGCGAGAGCACGAGCAGGGGAAGGGCAGAGAGAGAGAGAGAATCCCAAGCAGGCTCCGTGCTGTCAGCACAGAGCCTGACATAGGGCCTGATCCCACAAACCATGAGGTCATGACCTGAGCCAAAAAAACCAAGTCAGATGCTTAACCAACTGAGCCACCCGGGCGCCTCTGGATTTTCTTCTTCTTGAAGACTGTGGTAGATTGATAAGAATGGTCTTGCAACTTCTTAGATTAAGTGTAGATAGGAAATTTGAGAACATTCCTCAAATATTATGTTCCTTTTTTTGTGTGTTAGGCTGCAGAACAAGCAAAAGCAAGCCCAGCCCTGGTTGCTAAAGATCCTGGTACTGTGGCTAACAAAAAAGAAGAAGAAGATTTAGCAAAAGGTACGTTTTTTAAGTCTGTGATGTTGGAAAGGTGGGAAGAAGATGGGCCCTTACTCAGTATTTTTTTCCTGAGGTATTTAAAAATAAAAGAAATAGGACTTTACAGCTAACACCAAAATCTACTTTGTTCCTCTTCGCAGTATCAAATGATACTCTTTTGAGACAACTATTTATATGTGTCCTTTCAGTCTACTTTTATTAATATTTTTATCAAACTGTATATCCATAAACAATACCAAATACTTTTATGTGTCCAACAAATTATTTTTTTTAAGTTTATTTATTTTGACAGTGAGCAAGAGCGAGCACAAGATGGGCAGAGAGAGAGGGAGAGAGAATTCCAAGCAGGCTGCACGCCATCAGCCCAGAGCCCAACATGGGACTCAGTCTTACAACTGTGAGATCATGACTTGAGCCAAAATGGAGTCGTACGCTCAAGTGACTGAGCCACCCAGGCGCCCCACAAATTGTTTTTGCATAAATAGTGTATATAACATATACAGTTTGGTTTTTTTCGTGCAACAATATGTCCAAGATTTATTCATAATAAAACATATAAATCAAGTTCATTTGTTTGAACTATTGTGTAATATTCCAGCATAGTAAAAAGTGTATATAGCAATGTGTATATCTGCTGCTGATGGGCATTTGGGTTTCCTGGTTTTTCGTTTTTTGTTTTTTTCTGTAATAATAGGCTGCGTTGAGTATCCTTGTAATGTCTATTGTAGATATCTACTCTTGGTTTTTGGCATTTACTTTAACTTTGACAATGGTGTATTTTATCAAACAGGTTTTAAATTTTGATATAGTAAAAAATTTTGCTTTTTTGTTACGATTTTTTTGCTTTTTTTTTTTTTTTAATATCTTGAGACACTTTTCCCCCCAAATCCTAAAAGATACTTTTCCTGTATTTTCTTATGATAGTTTTAAAGTTTTCTTTTTCCTGTTAAGTCTTTTCTTGATGTAGAACAGAGGTAGAAGGGATGAAGGGGTTATGGTTTGAGTTGAAAGCGGGGTTATCAATCTGTTCAGATTACATTGCAGCGCCTAAGTGACACACGGTGATGACGTCATTGGGGGAGGAGTGAAAGAGATACGGGAGACACATTTGAAATCTCTTTGAGGGAATTTGATAGGTGACACTTCATTGTAGTTACTTCCAAGTTCTTAGACTGATCACGTAAGAATTACCTTTGGCGCAATGAAATGCAGGTTCTCAGATACTACCTTTGATATTCTGGTTTAGTAAATCTTCACTGAGATTTGGGGCTCTTGACTTCCCAAGTGATTTTGATTATCATTTTGGGAATTGAGGCCATAGAAATATATTGAAAAGATAAAATTAAAATATCTGCAGCTACAAAAAAGGGGGACTTAGGAGATGATATCATTTTATTACCCAGAATAATTTAAATTTTATCCATTCAGTAAAAATAGTCATTAATGGCTGTTCCACTTTTTAATAGTTTATTCTTTACACTTTCATTTGTGAATGAATGAATTAAACTGATGAAATGGTTTTTGTTCAGTATATCATAATATGTCCTAGTTTCCAGCTCCACGTTTAAAAGAAGAATGCATTTTGGGGCGCCTGATTGACTCAGTCAGTTAAGCGTCTGACTTCAGCTCAGGTCATGAACTCGCGGTTTGTGGCTCAAGTCCCGCATTGGGTTCTGTGCTGACAGCTAAGGGCCTAGAGTCGGCTTCAGATTCTGTGTCTCCCTCTTTCTGCCCCTCCCCAGCTAGTTCTCTCTTCTCTCTCTCTCTCAAAAATAAACATTTTAAAAAAATGTACAATATGGGCTCCTGGGGTAGCTCAGTGTGTTGAGCATCCAACTTCGTTTCAGGTTGTGATCTCTCAGTTTCTGAGTTTGAGTCCTGCTTCGGGCTCCATGCTGACAGGTCTGACAGAGCCTGGAGCCTGCTCCAGAATGTGTCTCCCTCTTTCTCTCTGCCCCTCTCCTGCTCGCTCGCTCTCTCTCTCTCTCTCTCTCTCTCTCTCTCTCAAAAATAAACATTTAAAAAGATGCATTTTTACTTTCAGATATTTTTTTTTATACTTCTTTGCATTGTTGGATATATTAACATTTGGGGTCTTTTTAACTCATTATTTTCCAGCTATTGAGTTGTCCCTGAAGGAGCAAAGGCAGCAGTCAACTACACTTTCTACTTTGTACCCAAGCACATCTAATCTCTTAACTAACCACCAACATGAAGGCCGAAAAGTGCGTGCTATATATGACTTTGAAGCTGCTGAAGATAATGAACTTACTTTTAAAGCTGGAGAAATTATTACAGTTCTTGATGACAGGTGATGGATGATATCAAATTGATATTAAGTTGACATTCATATGAAAACATATGTTACTTCTGTGTTTCATATTATCCCTGTTGAATGCCATTACCAAAGGTAATAAGAAAAATATTGATGTAGATATTTTCTCAGTGTGACAGCTGGTTGCTTTGCTTGTGTCATATTATCTGGATTCTTACTTTGTGGTTTAATTTTTTTTCTCATCTCTTATTTAAATTGTTTTTATTTGATTTGGAGGCCTAGCTTATGCATTTTTTATTTCATCTAATAAGATCAATTATTAAATTAGTAAGTTAATATTTTAGAGATTAAATTAGTAAAGTTACAATGTTAGAAAATACACCAAATATGTATATGTATTTATGGAATTTGTGAGAAATACATAATATATTGAATTTAAGAATTCACAAAAAATAGTATACCCATGTGGGACAAATTCATTTTATATGGAATTATATACATTTACATTATTATGGGAGATGATTCAGTACATCTAGTTTTTGGCTATAGCTTTATGTTTACTTGAAAATTGTTACTCCTGATTGTTACTGAAAATGAAGTCCTAAAATTTGCAAGTGATTTTAAAGAATAAATTCAAAAAAACTTAGGTTATTCCTGTAGTAGCACATTTACATTCTCTTTTCTTGAGTGAAAGAAAATAAATTAAAATTGAGCTGATTAGCTGAAAATTGCACAAAGCCTTGATCATTGATTGATTCAAAAACTGTTTATTGAGAGCTTGCCAGCTTTCCTCATACTAGGCACCCAAGATATAATAGTGAACATGGGGTTGTAACTGGAGGTGTGTTCACTCTGAACGCTTTGTTCTCTAAACAGTGTCATCTGTCATGTCGTCTCTTGTGGGGGAGAAGTGTGCATTTTTGTGCAAGAAAAATGTGCATTTTATATGTATGAGAGAGCGCTAATTTAGGAATGGATCTGACTTAAGTGCCTCCCATTTGTCTTATCACAAAAGAGTCTTACAGACAGTGGAGCCCATGAACCACCTGAAGTTGACAGTCAAATGTAGAGGAGACCTCTGTTTTGGAGGGAGTTCAGAGCCTTTTTTTTTTTTTTTTTTATTAAGTACCCAGAGCATTCACCAGCCTTCAAAAAGATAAAGAACTGTGTGTTTAATAGCTCCTTATCTTCTCTGAGGCTTCATCTTCTATTTGTAATAGAATGTAATACATTCATTTCTTCTCTCATTGGATTGTTGTGGGATTCAAATCTGGTAATAATGCAAGTTAAACACTATTAATTAAGTTAGAGATTTATAGAGATAAAAATCTTTTTTTGTTTCTCATTAGTGATCCCAACTGGTGGAAAGGTGAAACCCATCAAGGCATGGGCTTATTTCCCTCTAATTTTGTGACTGCTGATCTTACTGCTGAACCAGAAATGAGTAAGTATTTTCCAGTCTGTAAGTAGATGATCATCCATAATTTTCATCTTAATAAAAGTTGAATACAGTTTTATAGAGCTGGGACTCTCAGATACCAGTGCCTCCGAGGTGTTTATTAAAAAGTGTTTATTAAAAACACTTGCTAGTCAGATTATTTACCAAAAATCATCTAATTATCTACAAATTGAAATTATCTATCTACCAAGATTATTCTTAATCAAGTAATTGTGCAGCCTATGGATTTTTCTTTTAAAAAATTATATGTATACCTTTGTAAAAATGCAGATTAAGAAGTGTTATGAAATTTACGCATTACATATTTTCATTGTCAGTTCATAAACTGTGACAAATGCAATGTAATCTCAGAGGGAATTCTTTCTGTTCAAAGATTGAAGCCATTTCCTTAGTGTCTAGCCCCAAACTTGGAAGTAGTGGCCTGTTAAGTAATATAATGAATGGCTTTCCTAAGACCTCATGTCAGATAGCCAGAAGGAGCCATACTAATCTTATGAAAACTTTTTTGTTTGGTTTTCAAAGCTGTGGTACTAAGGGAAATAAAGTAAAACATGGGGCCTAGGAAGGAGAAGTGGTTCCTGGCAGGCATAATAGTTGCAGGAGACCTAAGTATTGGTAGCCTACCAGAACGTTTGCAGATAGTTCACTATATATCTACATAATACTGTGGTTCACTGAATCTTAAACAATGATGAGTTGGGATCACCAGGATAAGGTCATAAATAAGAAATATCTTCTCGTGTAGAAAGATTTCTGGTAGTGGTTGAAAGCTTTAGAATTTTAAAGGAACTTTTGTGTATAAGTTAGTAAGCTATCGTTATCTGGCAAAATATCTTTTTATAATGTGAGTAGAAGGGATCAAAGAAAGTTATAAACTGCCAGATGCTTAGGTCTTTTTTAGTTTACAACAATTTTAAGAAAGGATCTTTGTCTTAGTCACCTTTTCATTTCCAACAGCACCTAGTACTGAATCTTACCGAAAATACAGACTATGTAAATATTTATGCAATAAATGATGCAGAAGTATATGTGTATATACATATATATGTATACATAAAACAACAGATCAACTTTTCTTGAAAAAGTATAGGAACACTCTCAAGAGAAGGCTTTAACAACAAATCAGACATTACTTTGATCTTTGATGAAATGATTATTGCCAGGTGATCTTGTGTCATTTCATGACAGATTGATGATGGAGACGGATCCTAATACCCGTTCTAGTAACGCGGTTCTTCTCTGTTAGGACTCACAAAATACGTCATAGAACCTATTTCAAGTGGCAGTGTATTGTGTGCCAGCTTTTTAACCTGGGCTTGTGGTGGTGATTTTTTAATTTTTTTTTTTTTTTGGCTCTTTGAGTTTTTGTTGTTGTTTTCGTCCTGAATCAGCTGTTGGAAAGGATAGACGTGTCTGGGACTCCTGTTCACGTGGAGTTCCGAGGTCTCGAATGGCTCACGTGGCCGTCTCTTCTCGTGCCCGTCCCGTAGCGGCGCGGCTGTGTGATGGGGGCTCGAGCGCTTCTGCCCGGGCGTCTCTCGGGACTGCTGAGGAGTGGGAGCCGCAGAGCTTCCGTCACGGAAAGTAGCTCCTGAGCTTGGGAGACGAGGCTGCCCTGATCGTCCTCGCGCTGTTCTTTGTGAGGAAGCGGGAGCCCGCCTGACGCGACGTCAGGGGGAGAACCGCCCTGCTTAGCTCGCTTTTTCTTACGGAGGGGTAGTAGATGTTGTGAAAACATTTATTTTGCGCACGTGTATACACATGCACACATGCACGCATGCGTAGTAATAGTTTAGTGCCCGTGAGAAAAAGCACTGACAACTTGTAGGCGGTCAGCTTGCATGATGCCGGGTGTTCCGTGTGTTCTCTTAGGGCAGCAGCCAACGCGGTGCTCTCCCAGCTTCCTCCTTGAATAGCTCAGGATACAAAAAGCAGACACCTCTCGAGCACATGTGTCTTTTACCCTCCAGGGAAAATGAAGCCAGCCGAAACTGTTTTGTATAGGATTTTGCTTTATGGTGACTTACATGGGATGAATGTATTTCTTACGTTGGAAATTAACTTATCTGCCTTTTATACGGAAGTGCACAATACAGAACACATGAGTGATAGGAGCGCCTCTTCTCAGAGTAAAATCATGGGCCAGGCTCCAGTACGTGGACTGGTAGAGCCAGAGAGACTGGCATTCAGATCCAGGCTGTGTCGTCTGTTAGCTTTCTTCTGTGCAAGAATTTATGTTACTGTGCTGCTGTTAACCTCATTTTAAAATGGGCATGTTTCATAGTATAAGAGATTCTTGGGGGGGGAGGGATGTAATCTTCTATTACACACATGTAATAGTTTAATAATATATTTCCTTTCCTTAATTCTGTTCCCTTCCCAACCCCCTTTTTATCTTGATTCTTAATATTTTTGTGACTAAAGATTGACCACATTGATACAAGGATGAAAAATGCAGAAAGGAAGTTCATTCCTTTAAAGCTGTATGGACTACTCAGTATTGTAGGGGAGAAGATTAATTGCTCTATTAATCATAACCTTGTATTTACTAGTTAGTGACGTATTGAATAGTTCTAAAGATGGCTTTGTTGAGCAAGAGGAATATATGCGTCTGACCAGTGGTTTGCAGATCCTTCCATAACCACAGTTTTATTTCAAAGAATAATGCAACTAAAAAATGTAGGCCGATTTAGTGGAAAATTCAGATCACTGCCAGTGCTCCTTGTAAAGTCCTCCACTGGCCTGGATGTCATTCTCTTAGTAAAAAGTCTGAATGGCGTGCCAGAGAACATATAGCTAACTTTCCAGTTCACTACAATGAAATAGCATGGTCTTTCAAATGAGAGTTTTCTTTGAAAGGACTGGTAATTGAAAAGAGAATTTATTTTAATTTGCAGAGTTCATTTCTGTAAAACTTTACTTGTAAAATAATGTTACTTATAAAACTTAACGTTTTGCCTACCTGTTTACTAAATTCTCCTATGTAGTAAGTGATTATTAATCTTTGTTTCAGAAATATATCTCTTATTTTTAGTGAAGTATCTTTTCAGGAAAACATAAAATCTTTAGAAGAGAAAATTAAGAAATCTTCACACAATTCCACAAAATAATGTTCTGTTATTTTTGTCTAAATCTGTAGTCTAATTATTCCTTAAACAAAGTCTCCCATGTTGAAGGGAGGTTTTAGAAAAATCCAGATTCTCTCATGGAATTTGAAGTGCTTTAAAATAGAATTTTAAATTCCTTATAAAGAAAAGATAAATATTACATGTTTTACAGTTAAAGCGGAGAAGAAGACGGTACAATTTAGTGATGATGTCCAGGTAGAAACAATAGAGCCAGAACCGGAACAAGCCTTTATTGATGAAGTAAGTGATTGCTTCTGTGTTAGGGGTTCATACTTGGTATTGAAGTTGAAATACTTGTCTTGTTTTAAAAAAAGTGATTTTTTGATTAATGCATGTATTTTATGTTGTAAAAATTCAGGCAATATAGACCAAGCAAAGATTCTCCTTGAAACTGTCTCTGTAGTGTATTCTGTACCTCATTATTTAAAATTTCTGCCTAATATTCCATAGAATGGACTTAGCATGATTTAATTATTCTTCTTTTGGCCACTTAGGTTGTTTGCAATTTTTTGTGTTTTTTTGGTTATTATGAACACTGTTGTGAATTTTTTTTGGATGGAATATATTTAATAGAATATGTGACTGTTTTATTTGCAGAGATCATTATTTAATGTTTGGAAATTACATCCTTTGTAACATTTTAAACATGATGAAAAATGATACGTCATTTTTAAAGTATGTGAAGGGATTTTATAGGTTTTTAGCCTTCTTCTGGAGGGAGCCAGAAACAAAGTTTGAAGAGTCTTTTTTAGAGACACAGACTGGAGATTGTGCTGAGAGCCAGGGAATTTGACGGGGTCAGGGAAACTTAACGTTTGGCCAATTGCATTACATAAGAAAATGCGTATAGAGTCAGCCTGGTGGTCTGTATAGTAAAAATCATGGCTTTGATTCTAGGTAATTTCAAATAGAGTGTAATATTTAAAACAAAAATTATCCACATGTTAAGTGACTTTCATGTTACTCCTGCTTCTACCCCCCCCTTTTTTTTTTGCTGTAGGCAAATTTTTCTGTCACACGCCTTCTTTTTTAGACTATTTAAAATGAAAATTGTGAGTCTTTTACATTGAAAACTGGTACCCATTTCAAAATACAAAATTCTTGTGACTTTAGAAGAGTTTTTTATATACTTCTGTGACTTTCACTGTCTAGTGATTAGTTCATCTCTCAGACCGTTCTTTGCAGAAACAGCATTTATTTATTTTTTTAAATGTTTGTTTATTTTTGAGAGAGAACACAAGTAGGGGAGGGGCAGAGAGAGATAGAGACACAGAATCTGAAGCAGGCTCCAGCTCTGAGCTGTCAGCACAGAGCCCGATGTAGGGCTCAAACCTACGGACTATGAGATCATGACCTGAGCTGAAGTTGGACACTTAACCGACTAAGCCGTCCAAGTGCCCCAGAAATAGCATTTTTGTTTTCGTTTAAATGACTACATAGAATTGGTAGTCTTTTCCACTGTTTACCTAATGTCCTATGTTTAGTAATATAACCACAGAAGAACCATGCATAGAGAGAAGTTTGTAATTATTACACTATTATTATTTGGTACATGAGATCAGCATTTTGATTTTTAAAAACTTACGTTTAAGTTCATATGTACTTGTGCAATATATAGATGTGTTTATGTAATGATGATTTCATTAGGTCCATTGGTTTTTACAAGGGAAGATTCTGTGATAGAACTGAGTCCTTACTTTGGAGATCCTTCCAGCCTTTCCCCACATAGGAGAGGAGAGAAGCCACAGTCTTATCTTCCTTTATGACAGACTGAAACGTTGGCGGGAAGAAAATGTAGAATAAAATCTTACGGCCCTACCTAGAAGGAGAAGAGCTGTACTGTAGCTGAGCTGTGCCTTGCTAATGCAGCTGCCGTATTCACCATGGTGGAGAAGTAATAACTGAGTTGTTAGTCATAAGTAATGCCATCCTGAGAGGGAAGTTACACCTGCCAGCATGGCAAGAGTACAGCTGCTCCAAAACAAAGTGACACAGAAATCCACAAGCAGGACATAACAGATTGAAGAATCACTCACACGTTGTATACAAAGTTGAAATCTGGCTCTGTTCTTCTCATTTAAGAGAATCTCCATTAACAGTTTGAAAAATAAGTAGGGAGAGCTTTCAAGGCTCTGACTTCACATGGTACTAAGGAGAATACATGGATATTAAATATGTAAAAGCAAAATTGGGAGTCTCTGTATGAATTACAGAAGTTTTTCATCCGTTATCTAATTAATGAAGTGAGAACATACTGTTGCATAATGATTTGTTGCTTTCTATGTTAACTGTTTAATTCTCGCAGGACAAAATGGACCAGTTGCTACAGATGTTGCAGAGTACAGATCCCAGTGATGATCAGCCAGACCTTCCAGAGTTACTTCACCTTGAAGGTAAACTTTGTTTTCCATTAACCTTGCACATAAAGAATAATTAGAGCTTATATCTAGTGTTCTGTTACAGAATGGTTTTATACTGAAATAAAATTGAAAATGATATAAAACAGTGTGAACACTTCTCACTCTTCTTTGACCCAGTCTTGCTTATATGAATATCCATCAGAGATAAGCTTTTCTTTGCTGTGTTTTCTTATATTTCTTTAAATCTTGTTATCTTAGCAGTGTGTCACCAGATGGGACCTCTCATTGATGAAAAGCTGGAAGATATTGACAGGTAAAAGAACATGTGCTCTATCTATATTGTATGTCTTCTTTGCTGAAGTTCTTTCTAAGTGCATGCTGGGATAGAGCTGCCTTTTTATTTTATTTTTATTTTAAAAATATGCCAAAGAGGAGTGGGGGGCGGGGAATAAAGATCTGCCAAAGGTACCAGTTCTCATTCAGTTGTTTTTCACCAGATGCGGGAATTAGAATTGCACCTATCTACCTGCGTGTTTTTTTTTTTCCCCCTTAATGAGGATTTATTTGATCTTAATTAGTCTTTTTAAAAAGTAATGATTAACTGTTCTAATCATTATAATGTTATAAGTGACATTACCAGAGCCCTCAAGTGACTCACCCATCTGTTATTTGTTAAGGACACCTAGTTATTTCAAGATAAAATCAAGTACAATAAGCTAGAGTTCTCCCAGCACAGTACCTTAGATAGTTTGGGTGGCTTGGTGCTAGAATACAGGATATTTTCTGTCATCAGGTTCAAATAGTGTCTACTTATATTACTTTTTGCTCTTTTTATGTGTCTTGTTATTTAGAACGTTGTATCATTTAATTAGCAGTTGTGTTTGAAATGACTCTCTAACATTTCAGAAAACATTCAGAGCTCTCAGAACTCAATGTTAAAGTGATGGAGGCACTCTCACTGTATACCAAGTTAGTGAACGAAGACCCAGTGTATTCTGTGTACGCAAAATTACAGAATCAGCAGTATTATATGCAGTCATCTGGGGTTTCTGGTTCACAGGTGAGCTTTTAGAAGTTCAGGCGTATCATTTTAAATTCTCGAATATATTTGAGATTTTTTGGAATAGCTGTGTTTTTTTAGATCTGAAACTTTCTAAAAGTAATGGCTGAAAATAAAGTTTAAAAGAATTTTTTACTTGACAAATACAGTGTATAATATACTAATTATTCCAGTAATTCTTTTCAGAATATTGTTTCTCTTCAAGGGTGTGCATCAGAATCACCAAAGTTTAAAAAAAAATACAGGTTCCTTGGCCCCACCCCAGACTATTGAATCAAAATGTTCAAGAGTAAGGCCCAAACATCTGTATAATTTTAAAGCTTCATTTGTAAATATCTGGTTAAAAACCACATTTTTTGAGTAAATTGTCTTATTATTACTAAACTTTTCTGCAAATCTACAGTTTTTGGTTTTATAGTAAGTTGCTTTAATCTGAATGTTTCCATCTTCCTTTACATGAGAACACATAGAGTGCATCCTCCTCCTTCACCTTAAGTGACTATTTCAAGAGCCCTTTTCCCACAAACTCAGGAAGGTCACTGTGTAGGGACTTAGCCAAGCATTCCATTTTATTTATGTGGGTGGCATGAACTTTGTGCAAATTAATTTTTTTCTTAAAAAAATGGCCCACTTCCCTTGAAATGAGGGACCAGATCCGTGGAGTTGAACAGCCAGACTTGACCAGCATGAGGCTAGGTGACGCCTACTCACGGCTCTTGATCCAGTTTTAGGGGAAAAAAAAAAAAAAAAATTCTTGTTTCATTTGCAAATACAAAAAAAAATGCTTTTAAGAGGACTAGAATAGCAAACCTTCTGTATTCTGATGTATGGTCAGTCTCTTAGGGCTTAAAGGAAGTGCTAAGATGGTGGTCTCATCTCTTGATGACTGTGTTACTATCTTAACAGCTGGTGAAAATCTCACTACATAGACAGTTCTCTTTTCAAACATGGAAATGGAAGGATCTAATGAATACTACAGAAAATTAGGATATTTTGTGTGCTTTAGATTTTGGGCTTTTAAGAGACCAATCTCTAGATTTAAAATAATGTAGTTTTTGGGTCTATAAGCCCAAGGGCCAAATCCAGCCTCCCACCTGTTTTTTGTTTTTGTTTTTGTTCTTAAATAAACCTTTACTAGAACATAGTCATTTTCATTTCTTTATACATTGTTTATGGCTACTTTCTATATGGGCAGAGTTCAGTAGTTGTGACAGAAAGACCCGCAAGGCCTAAAATATTTACTATCTGGACTTTTGCAAAAATGTTTGCTCACCCCTGCTTTAGAAAGGTAGCTTGCTCTGTGTTCACTAAACTATAATTTAGGAAATACAAATTGTATCTAAAACTGAATTCAAAGACACTTCTTAAAATTTTTTTGAGATTCCTATTAAAATATCAATAGGGAGAGATAATATTAGTATAAAGTTTCAAGATAAGTTCCTTTACTGTTTCTGTATGAAATAAACCTGAGTTTAGCTCAAGTTTACCTAAGAACAAAAATTATCAGAAAACCCACTTCTCACTGAAAAGTATTTTTTAAAATGCCTGTCAAAAGAAGTACTTTTGAAAAGATTTTGGAGCTTTCATTGTTGTTCACTTTGTGACTGAATGCCTCTACAAAGAAACTTTGGCATACCTGTTAAAATCTTAGAAAATCTAATTTTTTTTTTTTTTTTTTATCATGACCTGTTGTAGGTGTACCCAGGGCCTCCTCCGAGTGGTGCCTACCTGGTGGCAGGGAGTACACAGATGAGTCATCTCCAGAGCTACAGTCTTCCCCCAGAGCAGCTGCCTTCTCTCAGCCAAGGAGCTGTTCCGCCATCTGTAAACCCAGCCCTTCCCAGTCAGCAGACTCAGGCTTCTTACCCTAAGTAATTTAATTTTTGACTGTTGTTTGACTGCTCTTTAGCATTAGTGCTGATACAACTCTTATTCCTCTGCTCATCTGTAACCGTACGAACTGCAGAAGAACCTCGGAGCGATAGATGCCATCACCAGTACCAGATGGTCAGGCCTGTTTGTAGCGATGAGTGGGTTCTGCAGGAAACCCTGCAGTATTGCAGTACTAGCCAGAAGGCTATGCCTCTGTCTTACTGACTCATTGAACTGCTGTATTCAAGTCTTGGTTCTGTACTTGTTAAATTTCCTATCATTTTTCTTTTTATCGAAGTAAAAGTGGCCATATAACATTACATGAAGTTTCCGATGTACATTATAATTGTACGTCTGTATGCACTACAAAGTGATCACCACTAACAGTCCAGTTACCATCCATCACCATTCAGGTGACCTTCTTCACCCATTCCACCCACCCCCTCGCCCCCTTCCTATCTGGTAACCACCAGTCTGTTCTCTTTAAGTTTGGTTTGGTCGAGTTTGGCTTGTTTGTTTGTTTGGTTTTTAGATTCCACATATGAGTGAATTCATACTGTCTTTTTCTGACTTATTTCACTTAGCATAACATAATACTTTTAAGGTCCATGCATGTTGTCCCAAATGGCAAGATTTCATTGTTGTTGTTGTTGTTTTATGGCTGAGTAGTGTATGTACCCTATATATACTACTACACATAGGCACACCCACCCACATACATCTTCTTTGTCCATTAATTTATCAGTGGACATTTAGGTTATTTCCATGTTTTGGCTATTGTGAATAATCCTGCAGTGAACAAAAGGGTGGCTATACCTTTTCGAATCAGTGTTTTTGTATTCTTCAGGTAATTCCCATATCCAGAGGTGGAAGAGCTGGATCATGTAGTCGTTCTATTATTAATTTTTTGAGGAATGTTCGTATGTTGGCTGCACCACTTTACATTCCCACCAACAGTATGTGATAGTTCCCTTCTTTGTACTGCCTCGGCAGCCCTTGCCAATTCTTGTGATTTTGATAATACCCATTCTAATTGGTGTAAGATAATATCTCATTGTAGTTTTGATTTGCATTTCCATGATAATTACTGATGTTGAACGTCTTTCCTGTGCCTGTTGGCCATCTTCATCTTGTATTTCTTCTTTGGAAAAATATTTATTCATATCACTTGCCCACTTTTTAAATTGGATTGTTTCTGGTTTTTTGTTGTTGAGTTGTATGAATTCTTTATATATTTTCGATATGAATCTTTGTCATATATATGGTTTGCAAAATTTTTCTCCCCTTCAGTAGGTTGCTTTTCACTTTGATGATGGTATCTTTTGGTGAGCAGAAGCTTTTTATTTTGATGTAATTTGTTTTTTTGTTTTCTGTTTTCGTTTGTTTCTCTCATCTTTGGAGTCCGATCCATACAGATACTGCTAAGACTGATGTCAAGGAGCTTATTACCACTTGTGTTTTCTTCTAGGAAGTTTATGGCATCAGGTTTTACATTCAAGTCTTTAATCTATTTTGTGTATATATATATATATATATTTTTTTTTTTTTAATGTTTATTTTTGAGAGGAGGGTGGAGGGGCAGAGAGAGAGAGGGAGATACAGAACCTGAAGCAGGTTCCAGACTCCCAAGCTGTCAGTACAGAGTCTGACACAAGGCTCAAACTCACAAACCATGAGATCATGACCTGAGCTGAAGTCGGACGTTTAACCGACCGAGCCACCCAGGCGCCCCTCTTTAATCCATTTTGAATTCATTTTTTGTATATGGTGTAAGCTGGTAGTCCAGTTTCATTCTTTTGCATTTGGCTGTTCAGTATTTCCAACACCATTTATTAAAGATACAGTCCTTTCTTCATTTTATGTTCTCGGCTCCTTTGTTATAAAATAATTGTCCGTATATGTGTGGGTGTAATTCTGAGCTCCCATTCCTGTTCCACTGATCAGTGTGTTTCTTTTTATGCTGATACCATGCTGTTTTGATTACTGTAGCTTTGTAGTATAGTTTGAAATCAGGGAGCACGATACCTCCAACTTTGTCGTTCCTTCTCAAGATTGCTTTCACTATTCGGGATCTTTTTTGGTTCAATACAAAATTTAGAACTATTTGTTCTAGCTCTTGGAATTTTGAGAGAGATTGCAATGAGTCTGTATATTGCTTTGAGTAGTGTGGAGACTCTAACATTCTTCTAAACCATGAGCACAAAATACCTTTCCTTTTTGTGTATCATCTTCAGTTTTTTTCATCAGCGTCTTACAGTTTTCAGTGTACAGGTCTTTCACTTCCTTCGTTAAATTTATTTATTTCTAGGTGTTTTATTCTTTTTGGTGCACCTGTAAATGGGATTATTTTCTTAGTTTCTCTTTCTAATAAGTCATTATGAGTATATCAGAAATGCTACAGTTTTGTATATTGATTTTGTTTGTTTATAAAATCTTTATCAAGTGGGGTGCCTGGGTGGCTCAGTTGGTTAAGTGGCTGACTTCAGCTCAGGTCATGATCTCACGGTTCATGGGTTCGAGCCCCGTGTCGGGTTCTGTGCTGACAGCTCGGAGCCTGGAGCCTGCTTCAGATTCTGTGTCTCCTCTCTCTGCCCTTCTCCTGCTCACGCTCTGTCTCTCTGTCTCTCAAAAATTAATAAAAACATTAAAAAATAAAATCTTAAGTATCTTTATTTTACTGAATTCATGTATGCTGACAATTTTTGGTGGTGTCTTTTGGCTTATCTACATACAGTATTATATCATCTGGAAATAGTGACAGTTTTACTTGTTCCTTTCCAATTTGGATGCATTCTCTTCCTCCCTCATTCTCTCCCTTCCATCCTTCTTTTTATTTTTTTGGCCTAATTGCTGTAGCTAGGACTTCTAATACTAACTATGCTTCTTAAAAGTGGCAAGAGTGGGCAGTCTTGTCTTGTTCCTGATCATAGAAGGAAAAGCTTCCAGCTCTTTATCATCAAGTACAGTGTTAGCTGTGGCTATGTCACTACTTCTTTTCTTGTGTTGACTAATGGTCCCTCTCTACCCACTTTGTTGAGGGTTTTTATCAGAAGTGGATGTTGGATTTCATCAAATGTTTTTTCTGTGTCTCTTGAAATGATACACTCTCTGTCCTTAGTTTTGTTAATGTGGTGTATCACATTGTTTGATTTGTGGATGTTGAGGCATCCTTGCATCCCTGGGATAAATGCTACTTGATATCATAGTGTATGATCCTTTTAATGTACTGTTGAATTTGATTTGCTAATATTTTGTTGATTTTTGAATCAATGTTCCTCAACGATAGGGTTGTAATGACCTTTCCTGTGGTTTCCATATTTGGTTTTGGTGTTGGGTAAGGCTGGCCTCATAAAGTGATTTTGCAGGTATTCCCTCCTTTTCGTTTTTTGGAACAGTTTGAGAAGGATAGGTATTAAATCTTTGAATGTTTGGTAGAATTCACCAGTGAAGGTGTTTAGTCCTTGATTTTGTTCGTTGAGAGATTTTTGTTGACTGATTCAGTCTTAGACAATAATTGGTCTATTCAGATTTTCTCTTTCTTATGATTCAGTCTAGGAAGATTATTTCTAGTGATTTTTCCATTGTTTCTATGTTTTCCATTTTGTTGGCATAAGTTTCTAGTAGTTGCTCCTCATCCTTTGTGTTTTTGTGGTGCCAGCTAAAAGTTTTTTCATTTCTGATTTTGTATACTAGAGCCCTCTGTCTTAAAGGTTTGAGTTTCTTTATCTTTTCAAAGGACCAACTCTTAGTTTCATTCATTCATTCATTCATTCATTTTATGTGTCTTTTATTTACTTCTGCTCTGATTTTATTATTTCCTTATTTTTCTTGACTTTGGGCTTCATTTGTTCTTCTTTTTCCAGTTCCTATATGTGGAAAGTTAGATTGAGATTTTCTTGTTTCTTGAGGTAGGCCTGTATTGCTCTGATCTTCCCTCTTAGAACTGCATTTGCTGAATCCTATAGGTTGTACTAGGTCATATTTTTGCTCATTTGTCTCTAGGTATTTTTTTATTTCTCTTTCTGTTTCTTTGTTGATTCGGCGGTGTTTAGTAGCATAGTATTGATTCTCCATATATTTGTAGTTTTTCCAGTTTTCTTCTTGTAATTGATTTCTACTTTTGTAGCATTGTGGCCATAGTAGATGCTCGATATTTCAGTTTTTTTGAATTTATTGAGACTTATTTTGTAGTGTAACATGTAGTCTGTCCTGGAAAATGTTCCATATGCATTTGAGAAGAATGTGTATTCCTTTTGCATGGTATGTTCTGTAAATATCTAAGTTCATCTGGTGTAATGGGTTGTTTAAGGCTGATCTTTTTTATTGGTCTTCTGTTGGGATGATCTATCCCATTGATGTAAGTAGGGTGTTAAAGTCTCCTACTATTACTGTATTACTGGCTGTTCCTCTCTTTTGTTCTGTTCATATTTACTTTATATATCTTGTTACTCCTGTGTTTGGTGCATATATATTTATAGATGTTTAATAAAAATAAGTAATAAAAAATAAATATAAATATTTATAAATTATAAATGCCTTTTTTGGGATTGACCTTTTTATCATTGTGTAATGCCATTTGTCTCTTATTACAGTTTTTTAATGTCTATTTTGTCTAATGTGAGTACAGCTACTTCAGCTTTATTTTTGTTTCCATTTGCATGGAATATCTTTCTCTAGCCTTTCACTTTCAGTCTGTTTCTGGATGTACTTCTGAAGTAAGTCTTTAGTAGGCTGCATATAGATGTGTCGTTTTTTTTTTTTAATCTATTCACTTATTTCACCTTTTTTTTTGATTAGAGAGTTTAGTCCATTTACATTTAAAGTAATTATTGATAGGTATATATTTAGTACTGTTCTGTTAATTGTTTTCTGGCTGTTTTCTTAGTTCCTTTATGTTCCTTTTCTTTGTCTTACTTTCTTGTGGTTTAATGGCTTTCTTTATTGTATATTTAGATTTTTTTTTCCACTTTTGTGTATTTAATAGAAGTTTTTGCTTTCTGGTTACCATGAGGCTCACATATAACTTAGTATGTATATAACAGTCTGTTTTGAGTTGATAGTAACTTAAGTTTGAACACATTCCAAAACTTAACATTTTTCCCACTACCCCAAATTTTTATTTTTGATGTGTCATTTTACATTTTTATTTTAGCATCCCTTAACTAATTATTGCAGTTTTAGTTAATTTTACTTTTTGTTTTTTAATCTTCATACTTGCTTTAAGAGCGAATGATCTATCTTTACTATGTATTTACCTTTTCCAATGAGATTTTTACTTTCGTATGTTTCTTATTTTCTTATTCATTCATGCCATTTTTATTTTCATGTTAAAGTCATCCCTTTAGCATTTCTTGAAAAGCCAGGTTTAGTGGTGATTAACTCCTTTAGCTTTTGCTTATCTGGAGAACTCTTAATCTCTCCTTCAGTTTTCAATGATGATCTTGCTTGGTAGAGAATCCTTGGTTGGAGGTTTTTCCTTTTAGCCCTATGAGTACTGTCTTCTGGCCTTGAGTTTCTACAGAAAAGTCTGCTGATAGCCTTGTGGGGTTTTTCTTGTATGTAATAAGTTGATTTTCTCTTATGGCTTTTAAGATTTTTTCTTTATCTTTAACTTTCACAGTTTTAATTATAATGTATCCTGGTGTAGATCTTTTGGGTTCATCTCTTTTGGAGCTCTCTGAGCTTCCTGGACCTGTACAATTTTCATTTCATTCTCCAGATAAGGAAAGTTTTCAGCTGTTATTTCTTCAGAGTAAGTTTTTTGGTCTTTTCTGTCTTCTCCTTCTGAGACCCTGTAATGGGAATGCTATTCTGCTTGATCTTCATTTGTTTTCTTTTTTTTTTTTTTTTTTTTTCCTTTTTTTATTCCTTCTGGGTGAGTTCTCATGCTTTGTATTCCAGTTTGCTGATTAAACTTTGGATTCATCCAGCCTGCTGTTGTACCTGCCTCGTATATTTTTCAGTTCATTTATTGTATTTCTCAGTTCTGTAATTTTGGGGGGGTATTTTTTTATGTTTTCCATCTCTTTGTTCAAGATAAAACTGTGTTCATCCATTTTTCTTGTAAGTGTGATGAGCTTCTGAGCTTCTTTATGGTCATTACTTCTAACTCTAGCGGGTTGCTTATCACCATTTCATTAATGTCTTTTTCTGATTTTTTTTTCTTGTTCTTTCATTGGAACATATTCCTCTGTTTCTTCATTTTCCCTGACTCTCCGTGTTTGTTTGTGTTAGGTAAATTAACTACCTCTCTGTCTTGAAGGTGTGGCCCTGTGTAGGAAATTTCATGTGGAGCACAGAAGCAAAATCCCTTCTGAGCAGAGCTAGGTGCTCACAGGCTGTTCCCTATGTGGATCGTGCATGCTTGTCTGCTGTGTCATGGCCCAGTCTTTGGTGTGAGGGTGGGTAGGGCTGGTGCCTGATTGGGCTGTGACTCACAGGAGTGCTGTGGTGTGGTGGTAGGCATGGCTGTTGCCCTCACCCCACCATTTCTCATGGCTGTGCTGTGGGTGTGGGCAGAGTTCACTGGGCATGCCTGCTGACTCTAGCAGTAGGCTAGATAGCTCCAAAATGGTAGTTGCTAACCCTGACATTCGCAAGGTAGGGGGAGGCCGCTAATATGGCTGCTACCAGTTCTCTGTTCCTGAAGAAAGTCCCAACAGTTTCTTGCCTCTCCACCAGGCACTTCGAGATTAGTAAATATTTCTTGTTTACATATAGTCTAGGTACTTTTCAAACTGATGTTTTAGTGCTGGGTTTTGAGTGAGTCTGCATCAGTAGCTCTTCAGGAACGAGTTCTCTGTTCCCTGAAGTCTGTGGTTTTCCTTGATTAAATCGCCATTGGTTTTCAAAGCCCAGTGTTTTTGGAGCTCTTCTCATGCAGGATATGAAGGTTGGTGTGCCTGACATGGAGCACAGACCCCCCTCTCTCTCTGCCCCTCCCCCACTTGTGCTCTGTCTCAAAAATAATAAATAAATAAAAATTAAAAAAAAACAAAAAAACAAAACCTTGTCTTTCCTAGAGTGCCTGCTGTGCCTTCCCACCTCTCCGGCACAGTTCCTCTTCTCTTGCTGTCACAGGACCCCAGCACTCTGTGTTCTGTCTTACTGTCTCTCTTTAACTTGCTTGTATGCTGAGAGCTGGAGCTGAGTGCGCTCACCTTTGATTTTTGTTCATTTTTAAATGTTTATTTTGAGAGAGAGAGGGAAAGAGATCGTGAGCAGGGGAGGGGCAGAGAGAGGGAGACAGAGAATCCCAAGCAGGCTCCGCACTGTCAGCACAGAACCCTGTGTTAGGGTTAGGGTTAGCAAGTTCAGCAAGGCTCGAACTCATAACTGTGGAATCATGACCTGAGCCCAAATCACGAGTCGTACACTTAACTGACTGAGCCACCCAGGCGCCCCTCTTTCACCTTTGTATGCACACTGTGCTGCCCAGAGTACACCTGGTAGGAACTCAGTAAATATTTGATAAGTAAATAGTTAGTGTTGATGGGAATTTCAAGTGCCGTGTTAGGCCAGTGAGATAAATTTTTTAATTTCTTGCAAAGGCTTCACAAGGGCTTTTAGGAAGTTCTATAAAAGACACACACATACATATATACACATACATATCTGTATATCATATATTTATAAATATATAAGAAAATGTGTGTTAATGTATTTAACTGAGGAAATTGATGACAAAGTAAATGTAAAATAATAAGATTGGGAGGAGCAAGAATTGAGGTTGGAAGTATACCTGATAGAGATGTGCCACATTTCCAACTTGAGCTTTGTAATTACGAATCACAGTCAGTGAGCAATTATTTTTTTCTTCTTTTTTTGGTGGGCAGGTTTTTAAGTGTCCCCTCACTTCTTACCTAAAAGGCAATTTCTTACTCTTTTACGTGTATTTTGGGTGCTAGGGCCATCACTTTTCCTGAGCTCTGTCACCCTGGGACGATGTTACTGATAATTGGGTAAGGTGGTACTGACGTGGTTTTTAAACTACATGATTGGCTAGAACCACCTTCCTCTACATTAGATGCCAACTTGTTCGTCTTATAACTGAAAGTATGTGCCTGTGTCAACAAGAAACTTCAGCTGTGAGTCAGAAGAATACCATGACTTCTAGAATGATACACGCAACTCCTACGGCCTATCTTTTATTCACTTTAAAAGAAAGACTTAAGGTTCCTACTGAAGCAGGAAAAACATTTACATAATCATAAATTTTATCATATATAATCATTTAACTACATGATAGGAGGCATTATAAATAAATAGCCAAAACATGGGCCTGTCTTTTCATATCCAGCTGCTTGATGCATGAACTCTAGAAGCATATAGCTTCTATATTATTGCCATTTAAAGCCCTTAAGGAGCTTTCCCAGACAAGACTCAGTCTCCTTAACTTATCTAGGACCATTCGTTATTCCCTCAACCCCCATGCCTTGGTAACCACAGCTGTCCTCCGAGTTTGACTCTTTTGGTTTCCACATATAGGTGAAATAATATGGCATTTGTCTTTCTGTGTCTTATTTCACTTAGCATAGTGCCTTCAGGTCTCATCCAAGTTGTCACAAATGGCTGAATTTCCTTCTTTCTTGTGGCTGAATAGTGTTCCATTTGTGTGTGTGTGTGTGTGTGCATGTGTGCACACGTGCATGTGTATAAACCCCGTATCTTTATCCATTCATCTGTTGACAGACACTTAGGTTGTTTTCATACCTTGGCTCCTGTGAGTAATGCTGTGGTGTAGGTGGGAATGCAGGTGTCTCTATGAGGTCCCCATTTGCAGTTCCATGGATATCCAGAAATGAGATTGCTGGGTCATACGGTAGTTCCATTTTTAATTTTGGGAGGAAGCTTCATACTGTTTTCCATAGTGGTTGCACCAATTTACGTTCCCAACAGCGCTGCACAAGGATTCCCTTTTCTCCACATTCTTGCGATACTTATCATCTGTCTTTTTAATGATAGACCTTTTTATAAATTTTTTTATTTAAAAAAAATTTTTTTAATGCTTTTATGTATCTTTGAGAGAGAGAGAGAGAGACAGCATGAGCAGGGGAGGGTCAGAGAGAGGGAGACACAGAATCCGAAGACAGGCTCCAGGCTCTGAACTAGCTATCAGCACAGAGCCTGATGTGGGGCTCGAATCCACGAACCGTGAGATCATGACCTGAGCTGAAGCCAGACGCTCAACCGACTGAGCCACCCAGGCGCCCCTAATGATAGCCCTTTTAACATGTGTGAGGTGTTATCTCATTATAGTTTTCATTACCATTTCCCTGATTATTAGTCATATTGAGTACTTTTCATGTACCTATTGATCATTTTATGTTTTCTTTGGAAACTGTATTTTCAGTTCCTCTGCACATTTTTTAATTGGGCTGTTTTTGTTTTTGTTTTTGTTTTTCTTTCTCTTTTTGCTATTTATAGGAGTTCTTTATATATTTTGGGTATTAACCCCTTTTTAAAAATATTTTCTCCCATTCTGTATATTGCCTTTTCATTCTGTTGATTTTTTGCTGTGCTTTGTAATTTGATGTAGTCCCACTTATTGATTTTTATTTTTGTTGCCTGTCCTTTTGTTATCATCCAAGAAATTGCTGCCAAAACCAGTGTCAAAGAGCCTTTTCTCTGTTTTTTTTCTAGGAGTTTCAGGTCTTTTTTTTTTTTTTTAAATGTCTATTTATTTTTAAGAGAGAGAGAGAGACAGAGTGTGAACAGGGGAGGGGCAGAGAGAGAGAGAGGGAGACACAGACTCCAGGCTCTGAGCACAGCACAGAGCTCAATGTGGGGCTCAAACCCACAAGCCGAGAGATCATGACCTGAGCAAAGTCAGCTGCTTAACCTACTGGGCCACCCACGTGCTCCTAGGAATTTCAGGTCTTAAGTACAAACCTTTAATCCATTTCAAGTTCATTTTTATGAATGGTGTGAGACAGAGGTCCAATTCTGCATGTGGTTATCCAGTTCTCCCAACACCATTTATGGAAGAGACTACCCTTTGTTCATTGAATATTCTTGGCTCCCTGGTCAAATGTTAGGTGATCATTGATTTACCTTTAGTTTCTTAGCCTCAAGGTGCTTACTGGTTATTAGAGGCAAACACATAGAAATTATGTAATTATAACATAAATTACAAATAGAGGTACTTGCAGGGTGCTTTAGGAGCCTTACGGTTCAGGGAATGTTTACAAGAAAATATGCTCAAGCTTGTTATTCTTAGCCTGGAGAAAAAAAAAGAAAGATTTTCTGTCATGAGTAAAGACTTGGTAGTATGAAATGGCTTGGTATCTATGGAATGAGTAAACCAAGGAGTTGTAAAAAACATGGTACATTTTGGGCATTATCAAACAGTACAGTTTTACTAAAGGATTCAACTCTCTGGTGGGACAAGGGAGAGATAGGCTTGGAATTACTGACAGGGATAACGAATGGTCCTAGATATGGGAAAGCTCCTTAAGGGCTTTAAATGGCAATAATACAGATGAATTCTTAGGGGCTAGGTAGGAAGCTGGGTGACTGTATATATTAGACAAGAAATGAGCGTCTAACTGCAGGATAAAATGATAAGAGATGGGGAAAGTTATTTTGGAGATCAACAAATAATTGCATATGGGTGACATGGTGGGGAGCTAGGGCAGAGCAGTGATATGACAGACAAGTATTGGGTGAATTGCTGGGTTTTGCCCTTGGGTGGATGGTGGAACTTTAAACTGAAATAAGGAATATAATACAAAGTGGGAACGATTACAGTAATAACTAGCATTTTGGGGTGTTTGAGTAAGCACCAGGCACTGTACTATATGCTTTACATGTATTAACTCATTTACTCTAATAACCTATGAAGAAGGTACACTGTCACTCCTCTTTTATGGATGAGGAAACTGAGGCATGGTGGGGAAGACTCAGGTCCCACATAGGTAAGATACAAAACCAGGCTTTTTCGCTCTAGAGCTTAACACTTCGTCTCAACATTGTATCGCACCAGTGTTGTGACCCTTCTAATCTAAGTAATAACATCACATCTGACTTCTTCCAGTACTTTATATCTCACAATGCAACACATAGATGATAAAGGGGAATGCATTTTACCATTACTTCAGTGGTTACGTTAGTTGGTGGAATGTGGCAGTAAATGGATTATCTCTTGTAATGAATTGGTTTAATTTATACAAAGTACAAGAGCATTGAATTTACAAATGACTGATTTATAAAAGGTGTAACAGTTGAGAAGTTTAGAAATAGGCAATATTTTGAAAATTTTGGGCAATTGCCCAATGCATAGATTGTTTTACATTTTTAAGAGAAAGCAAGGTTTACATTTTTAAGAGAAAGCTGGCGGGGGGAGAAATCTCAGTATTAAAGCCCTTAGTCTTTCTCTTCATATAGCTAACTAGTGCCTTAAACGTAGTCGAAACTCAGATAGCAGGATGGGAACAGGAAGAGGAAGCAGAGGCAGCAAAAATTGTGAAGGACTGTTTCTGTTGGATTAGGAGCCATGCACAGTGGAGGGTGTCTTGGATGGGGCTGCTGACCCTGATCAGTTTTGGCAAGAGGGAAGGCTGACTCTGTCAGTGGGCATGGTACGGATACTAAATGTGGTCAGAGTAGATCGAAGTCCTCTTTCATGCTCCTATATTTCCAGGGAAGTAAGGGAAACAAGGTTATTAAGCTTTCACCTCCCCTCGTCCACTGGAACTACTCTTGTCAAGGACTGGTGATGTTAATATATATTGTCAGATCCAGTGGTCCCTTCCTTTTTGAAATACTGTCTTCACTTGGCCATGACCATTCTCTGTTTTCCTTCCACCTTATTGCCACTTCTCAGTCTTTGCCAAGTGCCTCTTTACCTTTCTTATTTCTAGGTCTAGGGTTCAAATAAGAAGTTTTCACTTAAGTGTTGAGTGAATGGTTTATTTCTCAGTAGTCACACTGCCTAAGGGATCTTATTCAGGCCTGATTCTGAACACCTTGTGTATGCTGATAACTCTTTGGTGTATTTCTAGTCCTGACCTTTCACTGGACTCCAGACCTGTCCATTATGTTTCGTGAATCTTCTAGTGTCTCACTTGACCTGTTTACAGCTGTACCTTGATTCTCCCTACCCACATCTACTGTAACGCTTACCTGTAGTCTTCCTTTCAGTGAATGGCCACTCTACCAGGTACTCAATTCTAAAACCTCAGGCATTCTTGATCACTTCCCATTACCAAATGTTGATGGCACTGCCTTCAAAATCCGACCCTTTCCTCCCCTCTTTACCGTGTCCACCATGGCCCTAGCTGCCTGCCATCTCTCACGTGGACAGCCTCCTTTCAGGTCCTTGTATGTATCATTGGCCCAAAGTGAGTCTGTTAAAACCTAAGTCAAATTACATCACTCTTCTGTCCAAACCCACCAGTCAATGTCTTCATCTCACTCCAATAGAAGCCAGAATCCTTGCTGTTGTCTCTAAGGCACTGTGTGTTCTAAGGCTGTCCTCCCCTTCATTCTGACACTTACTTAGTGTTACACTGTTCTCCCTTTTGCTCATTCTGCCTCCATCGTGGCCTCCTCTCTGTTCCTTGAACAGGCCAGGCATTTTCTCTCCTCTAAGGCTCTGTATTTGCTCTTCGCTTTGCCTGGTATACTTTTCCCCTCCTAGATAATCAGTATGACTCTCTCTCCCATTTTTTTCAGCTCTCTTTTTAAATGTTGTTTTACCTGTGAGCACTTCCCCTACCACTGGTCCAGATGGAATCTATTGTCCCAGGTCCTCCTAAGGGTCCTCCTACTTTGCTTTATTTTTATTCATACCCATTGTTACCTCTTGACACATTATAAATGTATTATCTTTTTTCTCCTACTAGAATTTAAGCTTCGGGATGAGCTCCAATCTCTTTTTCCTTCTTTCTTTATGATGTCCTAGTGCCTAAAATGACCATGTTTGGCTGTTAGAGGTATTTAATAAATATTTATGGAATGGATTGAACGAATGAATCAATGAAAGTTTAATGAATAGCTTTCCTGTTCATCTCTAAATGGCTAATTTATCTAATTGATCTAATCGAGTGTTTTTCTCCCCTCCACAGCACAATGGTCAGTTCTGTTCAAGGAAATACATACCCCAACCAGGCTTCAGTTTATAGTCCTCCTCCTGCTGCTGCTGCCGCCGCCGCTGCTGCCGATGTCACTGTATACCAGAATGCAGGAACTAATCTGGCCCAGGTGCCAAACTATAACTTAACGTCATCATCGTTGCCTCAGCCTGGAGGCACTCAACAGCCACCTCAGCCGCAGCAACCGTATCCTCAGAAGGCTCTGCTATAGGACTTGAGGTTCCTGTTTGTGGCAGATACCTGCTCAAAGCCACTGACAATGTTACGAGATTCTTTAATATCTTAAGGTTTGTTTATCCTCAGCTTATAGGAATCTATCTTGGTCTACAAGTTCAAATATTCAAGAAGGTAGAACTCTCTTCGATTTGCACTGACTTTTTAGAGGTTCTCCCTTCCCCCGTCCCCTAAAGGAATGAAACTACTTACGACATTTAATTCCTTTCATAATATGAAAGAATTGATACAAGATTATTTGTCTCATGAAATTACCTGGTCTGCAAAAAGTCAAACTTAAAAACACTGTTGTGGCAAATGTTATGTACATATATTGCTGTGTAACTTCATTAGTGGTCATTTTGAATCACAATGGTGATCATGTGAATATATTTAACACTGTTAAATTAATTTACATTGCTATTTTATTTTAATCATGAACAACTACCATGTTTCATAATGTTTTGTGTAAATTTAAGATAATTACACTATCCCTTTAAACTGCAAGAGAACAAAGCTGTAGAATATTTACTTGAAGGCATTATGCTGTCCATGTTTCAGTTTCGCATTAAACGGAACCTTCCTTTGACTACTTGTGAGCTAAACATACATATTTTCTGTTTTTCTGTAGCCTCTGCACACTGCTAGCTGTCATCACACCAGCCTACGGTAGCTAAATTTCTGGTGCAGTTATAGCAAATGATGATGTTCCCTTTTACACTTTGACATTTCGGCATGATATTTCAGAATATTGTGGGACCATGAGACAAAATTAAGTAGGATCACATTCTTTATATCTTATTTTTAAAGGAGTAATGTTGGTTTACTTTGTCCTAGTTGAAGATAGAAATTAGATTTCTGAGCTGTATACTGTGTTTCTTGGTGGCAGTGACACCAAAGATAGAGGCAATGGATAGAAATTTTTAAACTGGAAAGAAAACCTGAATTACACTACATTTTCGGAGTCTCTTGTAATTATTTAGGATATAAACAAAATTAGATTCATCTGTCTTTTCCCACTAGTAATCTTTTAAATATGTCTTTAACACATTGTATCCTTCATTGTTCATTAAAATGGATATAAGTAGATGTTTCAAAGTCTTCTATATTCCTGGTTTTGCTTCATAGTTTGTATATTCTTGTCTTTCAAACTGGACTTTTGGGCCTCTTCTCTCTTAAAGTTCTAATGGGATTATTTTGGCTTCCTATTCAGGAGCATTTTTGAATGAAGGCTTTCCTTTGATCTGTATGAAATATGTTTTCCAGCAACATTTTAATCTTAAATATTTATCATTTCCATAGTTGTGCTATAGTTGTTATTTAATACTGTTTAAACAGCTGCAAAATTGAGTTCGGGATTATATTGAATGAATTGACCTACTAGCATGTTTCATACCATAAATGAAAACTTAATGTGTATTTTCTACAATCACTGCAGTCACGTAGCTTGTTCCTTTCCTTTTTGACAAACGATTCAGTCTCTGGCAGGTAATCTCAATGGTGACTGATGTTGTAGGTTCACGTTTGCAGCATCATCTTGACCTCCAGTATGTCACCCTCATAATTGTGTTTTCCTCAGTTTGTTTGTTTGATTTTTTGAGTTTTCCTGAGTTTAGAGTATGTTGCCCTCCAATAGTATTTTTAACACTTGAAGTCACACTTTATATTAAAATTTTTAATATATTGCTTCTTGATAAACATTATCAAACAGATTATAATCTTTTTCATTCCAACTTGAATATTCTAGTTTAACTGCTAGACCTTTTCCCCCATCACATTGTATTTTTCTGTCTTTTGATAAATTTCTGTTTATCAAACTGCCAAATGTATCATTTTCCCAGTTTATCTTGAAATCCTTCATGCTGTAACATCAATTATAAAGTTTCTAGTATACTTTTTGCCCTGTAAAAGTGAATGAATGGTGAAATGAAAAAAAGCTGCCCTTATTACAGTACATCTACATTTTTCTTACTTATTACATTACTAGGCTTAAAGGAGTACTTAAAAACTGATACTGTGTTAGTCTGTGCTTTGCATTTATTTGGTATAAAAATACCAGATGGAAAAATTCCAATGGAGAGGAACCCCTGGATTTTCCATCATTCAGATGACATGGGCAAGGATAGAAATAGGAAAGGACCAGTTAGGAGCACAGATAAATGATTTTGTTTTGGAACCAGTATATGTATCATAGTTTCAAAAAGTCTTTTAAAAATATAACTGTCTTCCCCTTTTTTAAGGAAGAGAATTATTTATAAAATGAATTGACTATAATGTGGATTTCGGAGAAGCAAATTTTACTTCTCAGTCTATTTTCTTTATAAAATTTGAGTGTGGATGCATAAATAGTGACATCTAAATGGAAAAAATTCAGCCAGTTACTGTCTAGTATAAGTAACCGACAAACCCTACAGCCAGTTGAACATGATAATATATCAGTGCCACAAACCTGCTAGGACTAATGTGTAGTATGTACTTACTGTGATTTTACAGTCTTTCCAACTCAAGGATCCTCCCTCTCTGTACCTCTCCTACTCAGTGCGGGACCATATTAGGGGCCTAAGAGATTCCCGTCATTGTGTTAAAAACTTCTGGAACTTTGTTCCTATACCTTTTAATTTGTGTATTTAAAGTGCTTAATAGGCCACTAACATTCTTTTTAGTACAGTTTTAATGTATATATGACATGTATAATTCAGGTTGGGAGTACCTTGAGTCCAAAGCTTCAAGTTTATATCAGACAAATTAGTGTCCTATGTTATAAACTATGCAACTATAAAAACTATATATTTTCTACAATGAGGTCCATTGGTATTACTGGTCAAATTTTCATCTGTTTAATATTTTAAAATCACTGTTTTCTTTTTCTCATCTGTTTCCTTGGTTTCCTAATTATAGCCTTCTGTTATATTACGTTTTAAATATTTAATGACAAAACTGTGAAGTTTTCATTCTTATATCATCTTCTTTTCCTTTTTTTTATTCAATGAACTGTCTGTACCCCTTAGAATAAAATATATAGAAGAAACTTACTAAATATTTTCTGAAGGCTGTATGTTATCTTTTACTTTAGAATCATGTTTTGATTCTTGTTAAGTGTCTAGATTACTTTCTGTACTATTTATGATGACATCCTCTCCCCCAAGTTTTTAATCAAAGCTATCTGATTTTTATGTATTCTTTTGCAGTGTGATCTTCCTTTGAAATTATAAAACTTAAGTAATTTTTTTCTGAAGTTTTCCTAGATTCAACATTTTTTTCCTTATGTTCTAGAACATTGTAAATCTCAGTATTTAAAATCTTAGATTTCCTTGCTGATAAAGTTTAGCATTTTATATGTGATAACTTGTGGTCATTCTGTACTTTGCTGATTTTCTGACTCCAGCATATCCTAATATTTCCTTCCCACTACCACCATTGTCTGTCTGCTGCTGCTTACAGACTTACAGAAGTTCTGATAAGAATTACATATTAAATTATTGAGTCAGCATTCTCTCAGATAAAAGCAAAAGGGACCGATTTTAATGATCTTCTGGTGGTCAGAAACTTAAAAGATCGTTATGTCCATTTTATTTATTTAAACATTTATTTATTTTTGAGAGACAGAAACAAAGCACGAGTGGGGAAGGGGCAGAGAGAGAGGGAGACACAGAATCCAAAGCAGGCTCCAGGCTCTGAGCTGTCAACACAGAGCTGACGTGGGGCTTGAACCCACAAACTGTGAGATCATGACCTGAGCTGAAGTCTGTGCTTAACCAGCTGAGCCACCCAGGCGCCCTGTAGTTATGTTTGTTTTAAAGAAGAATTATATGTACCCTGGTTTTTTTTATCTGATCACCCTCATCAGTAACAAATATTTTTAAGTATAAAGTTTCAAAATACATAAGTACTTATATTTACATATTTTACAGTAGAGTTCTACTATTGTACTTACATAGTGCTTTGAAAAAATAGACATCTTAGAAAGCTGAGGGAAGAAATGTTAATAGAAATTCTGCTGGTTTCTTCCTGTATCTCTGGTTAATTTTGTCCGTGTCCTAGGATGAAGGAAATTTGTGCCTCTATAAAAAATAGCCTCCTTTTCCCCCCTTTGAAGCCAAAATAATCATTTCAGTCTGGATGACTTTTTAAGTAGTTTTTAGAAATGTAATCAGTAATTTTAGGACTTTATTTTTTTGGATGCATGCATTTTAGCATGTTCATTTTAAAAGACTGCTTATAACCTTATAGTCATATCTTCTCTTAAGATATTGAAATCACTGAAGAGAAAGGAAAATTCTTTCTTCTGATTGTTAACTTATTTTTCTCAAGTTGGTTACCAAATAGGAATGAGACCAAGTAAAATTTATAACCACAGCCAAGTTAGAAATACATGCAAGTTACAATAATGTACACTATCAGGTTATTAAATAGCTCATTTTTGACTTTGCAGTGTTTTGGTTGGTTAATAGCTTTTAAAAAAATAGGATAAATATAATCCATTGTTTTCTGTGGCAGGATATAGGAAGTTTTTTAAGTGAAGGATCATTACACATCTTGTTACTTTAAAAAGAGATATGGTATATAAACAGTTGAGAAGGTTTACAATTAATTATGTGTAATAGTTAGCCACTTTAGATGCTATGAAACATCCATGTGATAGGGTTATTTTCCTCAGAATCAGAAACACACAAAAATATCCATATACTGTTTTGGATTTTGTTTCTCTTCCCTCCGAGAATGGAAGGTTTAAATATAAGTATCTTTGATATTCTGTAATTTAAAAATATAATGATAACTCACTTCAAATGCGTTGCTGAAAATGACTGAAGAAGTTGTAATCGAGTGTACAGGTAAAGCCATTTACTACTTACCAAAGAGGCTTCACTATAGCAAGTCCATTTCTATAAATGGTGGATGCATTAATTTGCATTGTAAAATGTCTCAGTTTGTGACCACATGGGTTTCTTGTGAAGGAAGTGGTGCTACTTTTTGGTGAGAAGAGTAAGAATAAGAACTAAATTAGATTGTAGTTTACTGGAGCTCTTTTCTGCTATGAAGTGGAAATTTCAGTTCACCGCCCTAGGAAATCAGAGGACTGGATTTTAACCCAGATATATAGATCTTGCTAGATAGGTGATCTTGGGCAGTTCCATGAATCTCTCTGGACAGCCTTCTTATTTATAAACCGTAGTGTTCGTGTAGCTACAGAAGCCTTTGAAACTCGCAGAAATTCTGTGCTTTAGATCCTCTACCTCGGTCTACCTTAAATACCCTGCCCTTCAGCCTGAATAACTCATCTGTGCCCCGGCAGTTACCCTCTCATAGTAGAGAAGCAAACAGGGTGGGATGGAGTAGTGTACTCTGGTACTGAAACCTGGGGACAGGATTTCCGGCATTCGTAATGCACTTCCTGAAGGTAATTGGGTATTTTATTTCTATTAGCAAATTCTTGAGCCTTCTGTATATGCTTAAGTGACCTCACCAGGAACATCTGCAATCCAGGTAGAAGTGCTCTCATTTAATAGTACTTTCATCTTCACGGTGCTGATTTGAGGGTTGGGGGATTAATAATTACAGCTCGGAAGCAAATACTGCTTTTGTAAAGTGCTTCAGACTAAAGGAAATAGGTATCACACTAAATAAAATGTTGTTCTTGATGCTTTCATAGAGTAGTACCGTTGGTCTTAGTGACTGAAACTGATGACGGAGGCCATATGCTACACTTGCCATCCTTCAGCTGCTCTGCTTACTTAGTAAGCAGATTGCTTGAGACGTTAAAGTGCTTGGCTGAGAGCCTATTTCTAATATTCCAATTAAGATGCAGAACAGAAGTGGCATTTTTTTTATATCACAAATATTGGCCTAGAAAAATGCCATTATACCTTGTTTAGTTACAAGTTGTTATAAGCAAGCGTTAGCTAGCTGTTAGGTTGGTGGTTTTTCTAATCAGCCTTTTTCTTGTGTGTCAGTCAGATGTATCCTTTATATCGTTCTGTAAAACATTTCTAAGAACAACATATGTTTTAGTTTTCTTGTACTTTAGAAGATCAGATACCTCATTAGTATTATAAAAGTTTCTTTACTATATTAGTTTCTGCTGCTTAATGGAATCTGGTAAAGGCTTATACCAAGTATTTAATAAAGTAGAAAAGAAGTAAATAAGCTTTATAGAGCTCTTTTTTGTAGAGGGGGAAATATAAACTTTTCCAGTTGATTATCACTGATTGTGTCAAAGGGAATAGTTACTGCCTTTTGTAGAACCTTTTTTGCTGTCTCATGCTAATTTTTTCAAGACTAGTCCCAGAAATGAATACTTCTTGGGTTTTACCAAAAAGTGGTCTTTATCTTACATCACAGTAAAGTCTTTGTAAAGTTAATATATTTTTCTCCTTTATAAAAGATTACTTAGATTCCGATTGGTTTTAGTAAAATGTTTTGATGTCAAAACATCAGGACAATTTCATTTCATTCATGTGGTTGCCAAATACTAGTTTACACGGAGTGGGGTATTTAGACCAGTGTATTTGAAATAGGAGAAGGGAGTCTTTCTTCCTTGTGTGCCTTTGATATATTTGAAAGATGATAACTTCCATAAGGTTGTTAGCATGATAGGAGCAAAGTTTTTATTTTTAACTTTCATCCAGCATTTAACTCTTCTGACTGGTATATTTGAAAGGCAGAAAATACCCCCAAATTTTTATTTGCTGAAGAATACTTATTGGACATTGGTCCTGTTGATGCCTTCAGTAGGGAAACTTTCAAATTGCGTAAGTATCCAGTTTATGCTCAGGTTTGTTTTATGTAGGTTATAATTCAAAATGGTCAGGGAAATTGTTTTCAAAACTTAAGCAAAAGAGGGTAATGAGAATAATAGCTAAAGGAGCTGACTTTAGGTAATATGTTTTAGCACTTCTGTTAAAAGTAAACATTTTGACATTAAAAACTGTGAAGTGCTCTTTTCCATATTCGACCAAGAGATAAGCATCACTAAATTAAAACTGAGTAGCATGATCTAAATATTATGTTTAATATCTCTTGAAAGTAACATTTCTAAAATTTTTTTCTACTAATCCATGGCTTATTAATCAACTGTTATTTATAACTCTTTCTTTTCTAGATATTTATTCCAGGAGCTGTGGTTTGAGAAATATAAATTCTCTACAGAATTCTTAAAATCCCCTTGAGAAACCTGAACGTGGGCATTTGTTTCCAACAGTTGACTCTTGTATGTTGGACTTTGTTGTAATTAAGTTGAACTAGAGTTCGTAATAGCATACAGTGGATTCTGCTGTAATGCAAATATGTTTTCTAAAAATCCTGTTTTGCATAATTGTGCAATAAAAAAGTCTTCGCCTTTATGGGAAAAACAGGGTTAAAGGCACAACACTCCAAAATTTCAGCAGTGACACCCTTAAGAATAAAGATAGGAATTTAATAAAAACGCAGTTTTACATGCTAAACGGTAAATAAATATTACACTGTGGCACCTTACTTTGGAAAAGACCTGGAGTGTGCCTGTGGAAGCAGGTGTCAGAAGGGCCGTGGCCTGTGGGTTTGGGGAAGGCGGAAGGCGGGGCAGCTGGAATCTGAGGGCGCGTTGTGGCCCCAGGGGCGGGGGTGAGACCCAGCCCTGGCAGTGAACTGAGGGCGCTGCTGGTGGTAGCGGGTGTGTGTGTTCTATGTAGTCCTGCACGGCTCCGGTCAGCGGGCGTGGGCTTCTCCACTTCACCTCCTGTTTCTCCTGGATGAAATCCTGCAGGAGCCAGCTGAAATCTGCATTTTGCTCATATTGTTGTCTAGTGTATCTCTCTGCAACAAATAAGTGTTTTTCAAATCGTTATTATGTCAGAACTGACTCCGAAAGTGATGTAGAGATGGAGTATGAATGGCTAATCATTTATTTCTAACTGTGGAAGAATTCCTTTTACTCTTTGAAGTGATTGCTAAGAATTATGGACCTAGATCTAGGAGGCAAAGCTTGCTTCCTCCTTGACAGATCAGAAAGTATCCCAGTTGAAGATGTGAGCATATTTAGATTCACAGAATTATGTATTTTGCTTAAATACAGTCTGTGAGAAATTGTATGCCCTGGATACAATACCCTACATAAATAATCTTGCCCTTTTTTCCCACCCCCCCCCCCAAAGAGGAAAGAAAAGAAAACTAAGGATAACCATCTGAGTTAAGTGGGCATAGCCATTATGTCATTATTTTCATTGATTTTTGTTTATTAAGTATTGATTTGCTTTTCATTTAGTTGACGAGTATATACCAGGTTTTCAAGTTTTACTAACTGCTTTTTAAATTTTTACATGTCAGCACTAAATATGGTAGGTACTTATTTAAACATTTACCTTAAATATTTAAGTAGTACCTTTACAAATCCAAAAATGGGGATGCAGATTATTTACAAACTCATTTTCATATCAACAGATAAACTTCCTTAAAAAAATGAACAATAAAGAAGCATAGTAGCGGTTTCATTCTGTCAGAATTTGTTATACAGTATGTTATGAGGTCTTTTGTACACATCATTCCTAATTGTTCCCCAAAAGCTTATTTATAACCTGGTACTGGGACGCATTTGAGGAACGATGTTGAACCTGGTGATTAGGGTTCCAGGCTAGGATCTAAACCCTGTCAAAGCCGTGATGTAACCGAAGGGTAGCATTGTGTGAATGGTGTTTTGAAGTTCTATACCCCAGATGCTTCTACAGGAAGTCCTACTCTGGAGTCCAAACTCGGATTGCCAGGGGCGTATCTCCTAGCTCTGACGGGTGGGTTCAGAGACCTTGCAGCTGTCCATAAACCGTAGCACTTACCCCATTTCCACCCCCACAGGGCCCAGTCTGCGCCAGGTTGCTCTCAGATCCTTTCTGAGAGCCAGAGATAAATTGACTTGTCTTCACCATGTTCACGGCTTGCGGCTTCTGACCACGTTTCGGCCTCCCCAGTCCATTGGAGGACTGAGGACAGTCTTGCGGTTCCTTTCTCTCCCCAGAACAATGTTTTGTGGTTTTCTAATTGCAGTTGCAAGCCCCAGGCTTGAACTGAAGCAGAGGCCCCAGACAGGCTAATTTGAGGTCTATTCCCATATCATAATTCTGAAATTTGTTTACCTTTATTTCACAGAAAGGATGCAACTTGTATACTTCCCCCAGGGAATCCAAAGCCCTATACCCATCGTTAGAGGGGTTTAGCTTCTATTGTTGGCACTTGGCCCTTCGGGGGTGGGGGGGGGCAGGGACAGAAGTGGAAAGGGATGGTCTTTCTCCTCACCCCCAGCAGCACACAGTCTTCACCTATAATGCCCTCTCTGTGGGTTTCAAAGTAAATACAATATTTTCTTTTCCTTGATGATTCCAGCAATTGGAGGGCATTTTCTATCTTAATCCACCTCTAGGGAGCACCAAGGTAAAGTAGCTTCCATTTTTTGCCCTTTCTTGCTTTTCAGTCCTACTTGGGGAAAACAGCAGGTGTATGAAAGAATGAAGTAAAATGATCAGAAGAACGTACACTTTCCCTTGACATTTAAGAGTTGCAGGAAGAGAGTAAAGAAGAACAGCCAATCTTCCCTGCTTCCTTCTCAGACTGTCTGTCCTTCAATGAGACAAAAGCTGGGCATGGGGTGGGGTTGCAAAGGAAAGGCTTGGAGGGGAGATTCTTGGAGCCCAAGAGAAGCCTTTTTTCCCCTGGATGTGGTCAGTTCTGGAGGTCTACAGTGTGGAGCTCCCCAGAACTTTGAAAATAAAGGAAATAAGATTACCCCTGGTGTTCAAACATGACAATACAGAATGAAGCACAGTAGAAGGAAAGGCACCCTAAAGCAGAGATTAAAAACTGACAGCTCAGCGAGATCCTGCCAGTATGTTTTATTTGGCCTGCATGGAGCTAGACTTTTTAAAAAATGTATATTATATTAAGACTAGGTAATTTCCCATGTAAAAGATTTTTGGTTTCTTGAAAAAAAAAATGATCTCACACCATGAGGTGTATATTAGTCCTACAGCTAGCCATTCTCTCTCTGGTTTGCCACCGAGCCCTCCATTTATTAAAACGTTCACCCTTTGAATTGTCAAAACTAGATCCAGATATTTAGTTAATATGGCATAGATTTTAATCAGAAACTTGCAGTAGAGGAAAAGTTACCTCAGTGTAAAACGGCTCAATTCAGAATACGATAAGGACAACTAGGGATTTATAGCTGAGGAGCAGAGGGGTAGGGGTGTGGGAGGTCCATAGACGGAAAATTTCTGAGAAGAGACATCAAGGATGGGGGGGGGGCGGGGATTCTTGCTGAGGGCAGGTCCATGTGATCAGATCTCAAGGAGGAAGAGGTGGGGCTGTTTAAGCCTGGCAAGGACAGGGACCATGTCAAGACCTAGTCAAGAAGAGGGCTCAGAGGAGCCTGACTAAAGTTTGGTCAAACAGAGCATCTTGTTGCCACAGAACTCTTTTTCCCCTAACACCTTGTATCCCTGAGGCTATCATTCCTGCATTAAAGACAGAGTGGACCTAAGGCTGCACTGTCCAGTTGGACTCGAGCACTCGTAATGGGCTCAGAATTAAACTGAATTTTAAACCCTAATTAATTTTAATCAGTTTAAATATAAAAAAGCAGTGTAAAAATATTTTTCCCATTTAACATAAGTTTTTCATTACAGTAGGACTATATTTCACTGTAACCATTGGGTCACATTAAAGTGGGGTTGTAGTGCTTGTATACTTAAAAACATTTTTTAATGTAGGTACTAGAAAGCTTAAATACGTGGCTCACATTCTGTTCCATTGGACAGTGCTGATGTAAGCCTTCTAAGACCTGACCATGTACTTCTGAAGACTCTGATGCGATGAGGCAAATAGACTCGAGTGGATTCCCCTATGATTGCTTCCTGATGATGATCATGCCTCTATTTAATCCCTTCCCTTTAATTGTGGGTGGGACCTATAACTTTCTAATAACCAGCAGACTATGGAAAGGTGAGGGGATGTTCCTTCTGCGAGTATGTTATATTACATGAGACTCCATCTTGCTAGCAGACTGAGCTTGAAGCAGACCCTTCCTGTCGAGTCTCCAGATGAGAACCCAGCTCTGGCCAACATCTTGTGTGCAGCCTTGATGAGGACCCCGATTATCCATGCCCAGGATCCTGACCCACAGAAATTGTGAGATAATACATGTATGTTATCTTAAGCCACTAAGTGTGTGGTAATTTGTTATTCAGTAACAAAACACGTAGCCTGGGCAAAGGGGGGACAGTATAGAACTGAAGTCTAGCAAAAGGGGATCTATGGGGGAGAGTGAGTCTTAGCCAGTGTACTTTGAGTGTTCTCACCCTTTAGATAAGCAGTTCTCCAGGTGGTAATACATAAGGCTTTGGTTCAGGTGAGCTTAACTTCCCTTGTTTTGATTTCATGCTCACAGAAAAACTTGTTCATTACCATGCACTCCCTGTGTAGGTCCACTTCACGGAGAGAGGAAGTTCAGGTCCATCTGACTTGCAAAGATGAATCCTGATGCCTTGTGAGATTTGTTGAATCGGCTGGGTCCAGGCCACTGGGGCATGGTTGAAATTGACCTGATCCTGCTGCTTGTAGGCCTGTTGGCTGTAGTTTTAGTTGATTGCTGGATGAGACAAATTAAACAGTTGATCCCAGCCTCTGTCAAATTGATGAGTGATCACTGGAATGGTGCATTCATCAAAATTTTTCCAAGACTAAGATGGTGTAGAAACGAAGGGTAGAAATTGTTGAGAGATACTTTTCCATAGTTCTTTGGTGTTTCTGCACATCGTGAAAGCAGAAGCACTGACTATGTTTTTTCTAGATTGTCTTTTTAAGGATGTTTGTATACTGACCAGCTTTGCTAAAGATAGAGGTGCTATCTCCCTTTGGAGCAGAAAACAGTGTTGCTTAAAGCCTTGGAACATAGACTTAGTGTCTCCCTTTGGAGCAAGGGACAGGCAGGCCTACCAGTATGAAAAATTGGGGTTCCCTAAACTCAGTGTTCCACTTTTCTGTAACTTTGTGGATGTGCAGTTATTACCCGACCTGCTTCTCTCCTTGTGTTCGGGGAACTGGCACAAGAAAATGCTAACATTCTGCCTCTTGTTAGTATTGTAAATGATGGAGTCCTTTGTCTTAGACCCATGGATCTTGTCTCTTCTTTCAGCATTCATGGAATGGTGCAGATCAACTTTTTAGCTAACAAGTAAGGTAAAATCTCAGAGCCTTCATAACTCTTGAAACTTCTGTTGGATAACAATAATAGAGTCAAGATTTTATTCCTTATGCAACAGAAATTAATCCACTCATGATTAAACCTTTTCCAGAATGGATTGGGTGCGCATTTAGCTTTCTACTCCCAGGGGAAAAAAATAGTTTTATTTGTTTTGTTGGATAAAATTGCTCCATTTATGTCTTAAGCCTGCTGTATCAATGAGTGGATCTTCCTAGGAGTGATGTTATCCAATACTGTCACATCTTCTACACTAACTTATTGTATTAACTTTTCCAGGTTTTCAGTTGTATCACCTACAAATGAGAGAATCATGCAAGTTCCTTTCCAACTACAGTACTTCTAGGCAATATAAAAAACAGCATCACTTTAATTTTATTTATTTGACAAGCCCTTACATTTTACTATAGGACAGGTACCACTCTTAAGTGCTTTTCAAATAACTCATTTAAACAAGGCTTATGTTGTAGGGAAGGAAACTGAGGCAGAGAGTTAAGCAATTTGCTCAAGGTCATCCAGCTAGAGAGTGACATAGCTGGGGCTCAAACCTAGGGAAAGTCTGTACGCTTTTCCACAATGCTGTGTTTCTCCCAGATTTTCATTGAAAAAATGATTCACTTTCTGCCCTGTAGGAACTCAGGAAGCCACAGGAGAGGCTTCCTGCTCTTCAGAGGTCCCTGCTCCTCAGAATCTACACACAAGGTGAGAATTTTATGCTGTGTGTGTGTGTGTGTGTCCCACAGAAGGACTCCAAGGTAATCATTGGTATATAAGAATACCTCTTTAGAATGTAAAAGTGTACATTTTTAGGCGGAGTATTTGGTTCCAGGTTTCTAAATGCCTTATTTAAAGTTGTTCCCCATAAACCTTAGGGTTCTAATCTGTTGGTAATAAACTAGGCAAAACGTTCAGGGAACTGTGGAGACATAATTGGCCAAAAGGCTTACCTATTTAATACCTAAAATAAGATTAATAAAATTGTATATAGAAATTAAAATAGTTACACTGAATCATTTTCTTTGAAAGTTTTTAGTGAACCCACATCTCATTTATGTAAATATGAGCTTCTTGAGGATAGTAATAGAATCTTTTTCATCTTTGTGTCTGTATCTGTATTATACCTGACAATATTTTTCACTGTATTCGTAAGTGTTGAGTGAATGATCATTTCAATTTTATAGTATACAAGATGATTCTACGTATCTAGCAGGACCCTGGCAGGAAGCAGAATTATACTCAGGTGGTCCAACTGAACAGGCTTGCATGAAACAACTGCTTACTGAAGACCAAGGGATGTTGAGGCATGGTACTGTCGTGCCTCCTAGGTCAAAAGGGGCAACTATTATACAGCAACTGCATGGAGCCCACTGAAAGCTGGACTTACGGAGGAGGGACAGACAGACAGAGCTGTGACTGGCACAGCAGGCAGGAAAGAGGGCCAAGGACGATAGATCTCACTGTGTCTCCTGCCACCTTCCAGTCTCCTGCCAATAATCCTCTCCTTGGCTGAGCCCAGCTGGAATACTGAATGATACGGAGTGTATAAAGGAGGGAGGGGGGACAAATGGAAAATAGCCAGCATGCTAGAAACATCTGGAGTTGTCTCAGTCCATTCAGGCTGCTGTAACAGAATGCCATGGACCATGTGGCTTATAGACAACACAAGTTTAGTTCTTAGTTTTGGAGACCGGGGAAGTCAAGAACAAGGTTCTGGCAAGATCCAGCATCTGGTGCAGACTCACTTCTTGGTTCATAGAAGACTTTTTCCTCCCTAAAAGTTCACATGTCAAGAGGAAAAGGGTAGGCAGCTCTCCGGGGTCTCTTTTGTAAGTACTAGTCCCATTCACAAGGGCTCTACTCATAGGACCTACTCACCTCTCAAAGGCTTCACCGATGCCATCATGTTATTGGTTAGGATTTCAAGATTTATTTTAGGGGGATGCATATTCATTCTATAGCAGGATTGAAGCATGCATTATCATTTAATGCAATTTGAGTCACCACTTGCAAAAATATTAAATCTTTCCTCTATCAGTTACGTTATCATGCATGTTTTATGAAAAGCCAAATGTGTTCTAGGTGTTTTCCAGTTAATTGTTTAATATTCACTTTGCTAAGAATTTACATAAAGTACTGAATTTAAATCATCAGTAGGTGGTGCTGCTGAGATTGAATCCTGAAAAATCTAAAATAGACATTTAACTAAGATTATCTAGTATTCAGATAGGTGATTTGGGAAAGAATGTTACAAGCCAGTCAGTTTCTGATTCATTGTTTTTCACGTCTGTAAAGCACTGATTTTTATAATTTTGATTTACTTACAGTGTGGAATCATATTCTGGATTTGCCCAACAATCAAAGGAGCAGCAACTAAGTATCTCTGCAGAATCTGGAGGATGGGCGTGATCTAGAACATTGATAATGTTCTGACCTGCTGTGCTGGGGGATGAGGAAGGTAACTATTGCCTTCTTGTTCTGATTTGCTTTTAGAGATAGAAGCAATAAATCATAATGTGTACCAAGATTTTTTTAAATGATTGAATTTTAAATTTGGAGAATTTTCTGGAGAAGAGAATTACTTGCAAGAAACTTCACAGCTTTGTCTCCGACAGCATCGTCGTATGAGGCAAATATGATCAATGATTTGTTGACCCACCGAGACACCATTTTCCGGTCACCCCTCAGGAAACAGAGTATTTCGGGCCTTTACCAATAGGAATAAGCTCATAAGAACCCGTGGAGTTGTAAAGTGTCTAACCTGGCATGGATTTTAAATATGCTGAAGTCTTCTATCACTCAAATTGGATACTTGATAAAATACAGATTCTCAGGCCATCTGCCTGGAGATTCTGATTTAGTTAATCTAAGTGTCCCAAGTGATCCTTATGGTCACACTAGTTTTGAAAACACTGATACTCTGTAGCATCCTTTTGACCTAAGTTTTCTTACACACTTGCCTGAGGCTTCACAAATATTATAGGGTTACCATCACCTTTGAGAAGTTGAAGAAGCTCTGGACCTCTCCCAGAAAAATATTCCTACCCAGAGTTTTACATATAATTTCAGATGCTTTCAGAGATCTTCACAGTGCATCTGTATCACTATCTTACAAAACCCTAGCGAATAGGATCAGTTTATCATTCCCCAGCCTAGATTTCAAGCTTCCTGTAATCTTGGTCTATCCTACTGTTTGAGCCTTATGCCCCATTATTCCCGTCATACACAGGAGCTATAAAAATGAGCAGATTTTCCCAGATTATATTCCTGGACACATGGGAATATTAAAATCAAAGGAACCAGTATGGTTTTCTTAAAGTCTATATGAGTTTTTGAAAATACAGAATATAATCTATTAAGGAAATGCTCTCAGATAGAATTTTATAGTTTGTAATCATTGGGTTTTTCTGATAAAGCAGATTGTGTTGATCCATCGAGATAGGTATATCAACTTATCTATTCTCAAAGACTGGCCTCTTGTTTAGAGCATAATTTGGGCTGGCCATGTCATACCACAGCAGAAGTCATTCTGCTTCATTATAGTGGTGAAGAAGCATGAAACTCACACTGATTTCTCCAATCCTTTAACCAAAAAAATCCATTAGTGTGAGCAAACCTGGATTCTACCAGCAGGTAGACTTGTGAAGTCACTCAAAGTTCTTAAATTATGGAGACTAATAAGTTTATTACTCATCTGAATCAATTTATTAGCAGTCTGATTCTGACTGTATAAATTCAGAGTATTACTGACTCTGTGATATAAATTCAGAGTATTACTATCGTTGCAGAGGAAAGTCATATAGATTAAATACCTTTGGTCAGATCTCTCAGATATTTAAAATAGAAATTATATCTGGGCCATTATCTCTGGTGGTGATTTAACCATTACATATTGTTTTTTCTTATTTATTGTCATGATTAGCTAGATGTTTACATGAAATTGGTTATCCAAGTTTAGGTAATAAGTTTGGGGAGGGTTCCCATCATGCCCAGAATTGATGGGTAGCTCTCTGTGCCCAAACTGTATGCACAAATGATGTGGTTTTGCTGAATCCCTGCCTTCCTTTTGAGAGTCTGGAATTTGGGCATATGCTAGGCACAGGGCATGATCGCCCTCCAATAAAAAGCCCCAGACACCAAGTCCAATGAGTTTTCCTAGTTGGCAACATTTCACACATGTCACAACTTGTTGTTGGGGGAATTAAACTCATCCTGTGTTACTTTACTGAGAGGAGGTAAAGCTGTTGGAAGCCTGTAACTGGTATCCAAATAATTACACAAAATACATAGAATTTGGTGAGTTTGGATATATATATACACTCATATTACCATCACCATAATCAACATAATGAACATATCTATCACTGCCCGAAGTCTTTTGGTGTTGTTTTGTTGTTTTCGTAGTAAGAACACTTAACATGAGATCTGTCCTCTTAATATAATTTTTAAGCACAATACCTTCCTGCCAACTCTTGGCACAATGTTGTAGAGCAGATCTCTGGAACTTACCTTGTAGAACTGTAACTTCATCTGCATTAAAGAAGAACTCCCCATATCTCCCTCCATCCCCTGGTCACCACCATTCTATTTTATACTTGTATAAGTTGACTTTTTAAAATTTATTTAATTTTTCTGTTTTTTTTAAATTGAAGTTTAATTAACATACAGTATTATATCAGTTTAAGACATACAACGTAATGATTTAACAACTTGTTACATTACTCTGTGCTCACCACAAGTGTGGTCACCATTTGTCACTGAACGTTGTTACAATATTAATGACTGTATTCCCTATGCTGGAGTTTGCTGTGCACTTATTGAATATTTTATAACTAGAAGTTTGTACCTCTTAATCCTCTTTATCTATTTCACCCATCCCCTGCTACACCTACCCTCTGCAATCACCAGTTCTCTGCATTTGAGTCTAGTTTTTTGTTTGTTTCTGTTTTTTTAGGTTCCACATATAAATGAATTTGTCCTTCTCTGATTTATTTCACTTAGCACAATACCCTCTAGGTCTGTCCATGTTGTTGCGAATGGCAAGATCTCATCTTTTTTTATGGCTAATATTCTGTTGCATGTATGTACATCACATCTTTATCCAATTATCTATGGATGGATATATGGATTGCTTCTGTATTTTGGCTATTGTAAGTAATCCTGCAGTAAATGTTTGTAAGGGGATGGTCTAGTTTCATTCTTTTGCGTGTAGGTATCCAGTTTTCCCAACACCATTTGTTGACGAGACTGTCCTTTCCCCATTGTATATTCTTGCGTCTTTTGTTGTAGATTAATTGACCATATATGCATAGGTTTATTGCGGGGTTTCGATTTAGTTCCACTGATCTATGTGTCTGTTTTTGTGCCAGTACCATCCTGTTTAGATTACTACAGTTTTGTCATGTATCTTCAAATCCGGGACCATGATACCTCCAGCTCTATTTTTTCTCAAGATTCTTTTGTGGGTCCATACAAATTTTAATATTATTTGTGCTAGTTCTGTGAAGAATCCTTTTGGTGTTTTGATAGAGATTGCATTGAATCTGTAGAATGCTTTGGGTGGTGTGGACATTTCAACAATACTAATGCTTCTAATCCTTGAGCATGGAATATCTTTACATTTGTGTCATCTTCAATTTCTTTCATCAATGTCTTATAGTTTTCAGAGTACAGGTCTTTCATTTCCTTGGTTAAGTTTATTCCTGTGTATTTTATTCTTTCTGGTATAATTGTAAATTGGATTGTCTTCTTAATTTTCTTTCTGCTATTTCATTATTAATGTATACAAACGCAACAGATTCCTGCATATTATATTGTATCCTACAATCGAATTCATTTTAAAAGTGTTTTGGAGGAGTCTTTAGGGTTTTCTATACACATTATTGTCTCATCTGCAAATAGTGGCAGTTTTACTTCTTTCTTACCAATTTGGATGCCATTTATTTGTTTATTTATTTATTTACTTAATTGTCTGATTGCTGCAGCTAGAACTTCCAGTTCTCTATTGAATAAAAGTTCCAAGAGTGAGCATCCTTGTCTCATTCCTGATCTTAGAGGAAAAGCTCTCAGTTTTTCACTATTGAGTATGATGTTAGCTGTGGGTTTTTCATATACGGCCTTTATTATGTTGAAATATGGTCCCTCTGAACCTATTTTGTTGAGAGTTTTTATCATGAATGAATGTTGTACTTTGTCAAATGTTTTTTCGACATCTGTTGAGAATATATGATTTTTATTCTTTGATTTGTTAATGTGATGTATCACAGTGATTGAGCTACGAATACTGAACCATCCTTGCATTCCAGAAATAAATACTACTTGAGCATGGTGAATGATTTTTTTGAATGTATTGTTGGATTTATGTTGCTATTATTTTCTTGAGGATTTTTGCATTTATGTTCATCAGAGATATTGGCCTGTAGTTTTTTTTTTTTTTTTTTTTTTTTTTTTTTTTTGTAGTGTTTTTATCTGGTTTTGGTATCAGGATAATGCTAGCTTCACAGAATGACTTTGGAAGTATTTCTTACTTTTCTATTTTTTGGAATAGTTTGAGAATAGGTATTACTTCCTTTTTAAATGTTTGGTAGACTTAACCTATAAAGCCGTCTGGTTCTAAACTTTTGTTGGGAATTTTTTTGGTTACTAATTCAGTTTTCATTGCTAGTACTTGGTTTTTTCAAATTTTCTGTTTCTTCCTGATTCAGTTTTGTAAGATTGTGTGTTTCTAGGAATTTATCCACTTATTCCACATTGTCCAATTTGTGGGTATATAATTCTTCATAATATTCTCTTACAAGTCTTTGTATTTCTGTGGTTATGGTTATTATTTCTCTTTCCTTTCTGATTTTATTTATTTGAGTCCTCTCTTTTTTCCTGATGAGTCTGTCTAAAGGTTTATCAGTTTTGTTTATCTTTTTGAAGAACCAGCTCCTGGTTTCATTTATTTTTTTTATTGTTTGTGTTTCTTTATTTTTATCTGTATTTCATTTATTTCTGCCCTAATCTTTGTGATTTCCATCCTTCTATTAGCTTTGGGCCTTATTCTTCTTTTTCTAGCTCCTTTAGGTGTAAGCTTAGGTTATTTTAGATTTTTCTTGTTTCTTGAGGTAGGTACAGGTAGACCTATATTCCTATGAACTTTTCTCTCAGGACTGCTTTTGCTGCATCCCAAAGATTTTGGACTGTTAGTTTTTTATTTTCATTTATCTCTATTATTTTATTTTATTTTTCATCTTTTGTTTAATTCATTTACTAGTAGCATGTTTTTTACTTTCCATGTATTTCTTTTATTTCAATTTTTTTCTTGTAATTAATTTCTAGCTTTGTACTACTGTGGTCAGAAAAAATGCTTGATATGATTTCAGTCTTCTTGAATTTATTGAGACTTTGTTCTGGTTTGACATGTAATCTGTCATAGAGAATGTTCCATGTGGACTTGAAAGGAATGTATTCTGTTTTTGGCTGGACTGTTCTGTATATATCTGTTAGGTCCATCTGGTCTAATGTGTCATTCAGAGCCACTGTTTCCTTGTTGATTTTCTCTCTGGATGATCTGTCCATCAGTGTAAGTGGGGTGTTAAGGTATCTTAATATTATTGCATTACTGTCAATTTCTCCCTTTATGTCTATTAATAATTGCCTTATGTATTTAGGTGTCCTCTGTTGGGGGGTGCATAGATATTTACAATTTTATATCCTCTTGTTGGATTGTTCCCTTTATCATAATATAGTGCCCCACTTTGTATCTTGCCACAATCTTTGTTTTAAAGTCTGCTTTCTGATATAAGTATTGCTGCCCCATTTGTTTCTTTCATTGTTTTGCATTCATTTGCATGGTATGTGTTTTTCCATCCCTTTGCTTTGAATCTGTATCTATCTTTAGGTCTGAAGTGAGTCTTACAGACAGCACATAGACAGGTCTTGTTTTTTATAACCCTTCAGTCTCCCTCTGTCTTTTGATTGAAGCATTTAGTCCATTTACATTTAAAGTAATTCTTGATATGTATGTACTTATTGCCACTTTGTTACTTGTTTTTTAGTTATTTTTGTAATTCTCTCTTCTTTTCTTCTTCTCTTGGTCTTTTCCCTTGTGGTGTGATGGCTTTCTTTAGTGATATGCTTAGATTCCTTTCTCTTTATTTGTTATGTATCTATTATAGGTTTTTGATTTGTGGTTACCATTAGGTTTATATATAACATCTTATGCATATGGCAGTCTATGTTAAGTTGATGGTCACTTAGGTTTAAACATGTTCTAAAAGTATTAAATTGTAGTCCCTCCACATTTTATGTGATGTGATATTGTACATCCTTATTTTGTGAATCATTGACTGATTTTTGTAGAGAAAATTGATTTTATTACTTTTATGTTTTAACCTCCATCCTGGTTTTATAAGTGATTAATCTAGTACTTTTATTATATTGTTTGCATTTACCTGTGAGTTTTTCTCTTTCACAGTTTTCATCTAGTTACTGCCTTTTCTTTCCACTCAAGTAATTGCCTTTAACATTTCTTGTAAGGCTGCTTTAGTGGTGATGAACTCCTTTAATTTTTGTTTGTCAGGGAACTCTTTATCTCTTTTTCTGTTCTAAATAATAACCTTGCTGGATAGATTATTCTTAATTGCAGATTTTTTCCTTTGAATATATCATGCTACTCCTTTCTAGCTTGTAAAGTTTCTGCTGAAAAATCAACTGATAGCCATATGAGATTTTCCTTGTAGGTGCTTGTTTCGTTTTCTCTTGCTGCTTTTAAAAATCTCTATCTATCACTCCTTTTTGCCATTTTAATTATATCTGTCTTGGTGTGGACCTCCTTGGGTCAATTTTGTTAGGAGCTCTTTGAGCTTCCTGATCTGGATGTCTGTTTACTTCCCCCAAATAAGGGAAGTTTTCAGCTATTATTTCTTTAGAAAAGTTTTTTGCTCACTTCTCTCTTTCTTCTCCTTCTGGGATCTCTGTAATATGCTGTTATGCTTGATGATATCACTGAGTTCCTTCAACCTCTTCTCATTTTTCATTACTCTTTTTTCCTTTTTGCTCTTTGGCTTGGTTGGTTTCCATTACTCTGTCTTCCAGATTGCCAACCTGTTTTTCTGCATCCTCCAATCTGCTCTTGATTCCCTCTAGTGTATGTTTTGTTCGCTCTTCAGTTCTTCATCTCTAACTGGTTCCTTTGTATATTTTCTATCTCTTTGTTAAGGGTCTCCCTGAGATCCTCCACTCTTTTCTCAAGTCCAGTGAGCATCTTTATGATCATTACTTTGAATTGTGTATCAGGTATTCCTAATCTCCATTTCATTTAGCTCGTTTGCTGTTATTTGACATGTTCTTTCATTTGGGACATATCCCACTGTCTCCTTTTTCCTTACTCTCTGTTTTCTATGTATTAGGAAGGTCGGTTACATTTCCTGGTCTTGAACGCTGTAGCCTTGTCGAGAAGAAGTCCAGTGGTGCTCTGTAGCATAATGCCCTCTGGTCGTCAGAACCAGGCATCCCAGGTGCGTCTTCTCTGTGCGCTGCACATGTTCTACTGCTATGGCTGAACCTTGTTTGCCTCAGTCCAGTCAGCAGCAGTGACCCACTTTGTCTGCTGTGGGTGCCGTGGGCAGGGTTTGATCTCTGCACTGTTGAGTAGCCTCTTTGAGGTCACCATGGGCTTGTAGGTGGGTGATGTCACCCGTCAGACTAGCTGTCCACACTCAGTTTGTCTGCTGCAGCTTCTTGCGCACTGAACAGCGGGACCATCTCCCTGCATAGCCAGCTAAAAGCCTCACCTCCTAGAGCTGTGAGATCCCTGGTGTGTGGGGTTATCACTCCCTCTTTCTAGGGCAGGAATCACTTTGGAGGGACACTAGTCCCTGCTGGGGCTGCTTTCAGGGTGTGGCAAGGGCAGGAGTTGCTTTGGAGGGATATCTACTAAGATGAGTGAGTTGGATAGGGCAGGACCACAGGGATATGTGAGGGCAGGGCATGCAGTGCCAGCAAGATAGGTGGAGAGTGTTTGGACTTGTCCCTACAGATGTGTGTCTGAGTGAGTTGGATAGGGCAGGACCACAGGGATATGTGAGGGCAGGGCATGCAGTGCCAGCAAGATAGGTGGAGAGTGTTTGGACTTGTCCCTACAGATGTGTGTCTATCTAAGCTGGGGGGAGGGAAGAGCAATGGTGCCAAACAGCACTTTTGTTCTTGGAAAAGTCTCCTGAAGATCTCATCCCCTCCAGAGTATGTTCTGAGATTGGTAAACGAATCTCCTTTATCTAATACTCCATGTGCTTTCAAATTGCTGTTTCTATGCTGCTTCTCAGCAGGGTTATTTATTATGTTACCTCTTTAAGGGTGGGGACTCAGTTTCCTCTTGCCTTCGGGCTCTCCCTCAGCTAAGCCCACTGGTTTTTAAAGTATGTGTAATTAAGCTTCGCTAATTCTGAAAGTTCAGGAAGCTAAGCCTCACTGGTTTTCAAACTAAATGTTATGGGGACTTGTCTTCCCAGTGCAGGTCCCCAATCCCTGAGGTGCCTAGGGTGGGTCTGAACCTCCCCCTTCTGCTTGGTTGCGGAATCTCTCCCATCGTGGTTAGTCTCACCAGGGGTGTGGTTTCCAACCGTGTCTCTGCCCCTCCTACTCTCTTACATGTGGCCTCTCTAAGATTAACTGTGGAAGTTCTATTCTGCCAATCTGCTTTTTTTTTTTCCCCCAGAGTTAGTTATACAGATGTAGCTGTTCTCTTGGTAGGTCCATGAGATGAAGTGAGCTCATAATCCTCCTTCTCTGCCATCTTCCTCTGAACTCTCCTCTACATTTGCTTGTCTTGATGCTTCATGTAGGAGGAAATCATTTAGTATTGGTCCTTCTGTCATTGAGTTATTTCACTTCGCATGTCTTCCAGGTCCACCCATGTGTTGCAAATAGTAGGGCTTCCTTCTTTTTTCAACACTCAGTAATATTCCAGTGTCTGTTATAACCCAGTTTCTATATCCATTTCTATATCCATTTATTTATTAATGAGCACATGGGTTATTTTCACAACTTGGCTGTTGTGAAATGCTTTAATGAACATGGGAATGTAGAAGTGTCTCCAAGATCCTGATTTCAATTCATTTAGATGTATACCCATAAGTGGGATTGCCTAATCATATGGTAGTTCTATTTTTAATAGTTTGAAGAATCTCCATAAGGTTTTCCATAGTGGCTGCACCATTTTACATCCCCACTAATAGTATACAAAGGTTCCAGTTTCTCCATATCCATCGTTACCAACACTTATTATTTTGGGGGAGGGGGCATGGGGTATGTGGAATAATAGTCATCCTAACAGGTGTTCTCTTATTTCAGATTTTAGGGGAAAAGATTTTGACTTTTTACCATTGAGCATGATGTGGGGTATGGGCTTTTAATATATGGCCTTTATTGACTTGAGGTAAGTTCCTTCTATACTTTTTATTTATCTTTTGAGAGTATCATGAAAAGGTGCTAAATTTTGTCAAGTAATTTTTTTTTGCACTTACTTTAAATGATCATTTGATTTTTGTCTTTCATTCTGTTAATGTGATGTGTTACCTTGTTTGAGCGTGTATGTTGACCCATCCTTGTGTCCCAGGGATAAATCTCATGTGATTGTGGAATATGATCTTTTTAGTGTGCTGTTGAGTTAGGTTTGCTAATATTTTGTTGAGGATTTTTACATCCATGTTCATCAATTATATTGGCCTGTAGTTTTCTTGTGGTGTTTTGTCTGGTGTTAATATCAGGGTGATGCTGGCCTATAAAATGAGTTTGGAAATGTCCCCTCTATTTTTTGAAAGAGATTAAGAAGAATTGCTCTTAGTTGTTTTTAAATGTTTGTTAGAATTTCATGGGGTCCTCAGCAAATGGCTAAGATAGAATTCTTGAGATGTCTTTGGTGCAAGAAGGTGATTTGTTTTATTAAAGCACAGGGACTGGACCTTGGGCAGAAAGAGATGCACTGGGGTTGTGAGGAGTGATTGATTGTATACTTTTAAGTTAGTGGGGATTAGAGAGAGCATAAGTCTCTAAGGAATTTGGAAGCAAGGCTCTCAAGACCTTGAGAGGCTAGCTGCTGTTAAGATAAGGTTACTTTTAGTCTTTAGTAAAACAGAAACATTAAGGAAGTAAGGCAGCCATGAGTTGCTTGAGGAAGGTCACGCTCTGCATGTTTCAGGTGTCTGTCATTGAGCTGTGAGCTGTAAGGTTTAATTTAGGCTACATTTCTCTTGCCTTTGTTTCCCTCATCATTCCCCCCAACCCCCATGACCAATTTAGACCCTTAAATCTTTAAGGTTTTTGAAGGTCTCATCTTCTATAGCTTCTTCCTGCTGAATAGGGGCGTAGAGATGAGATGTCCCTACCTATGGGTCAAGGTTGGTCAGTTGGGAATTGAATAAAGGCTAAGGCAGCTGTATTTAGAGTTGATAACAAACATATGGGAGCCTCCTTGAGCAGAAAGGATTATCTGTTGGCTTGAAGTTGTGGCAATGAACAAGTCTTGGCACCAGATGGAGAGACATAGGAGAGAACAGCAAAACATGATTAAAATAACACAAAGAAAAAGAAGCCCAAATAAGAGTCCTTTGATGGTTGACAAAAATCTTTCTTTTGTCCAGGAATTTAACTAATGATTAAAGGAAAGAGAGAGGTAACTTAAAGCACCAATCTGTTTGTCATTTAGAAACTCAGAAATATTTTGGGGTGCCTGGGTGGCTCAGTCGGTTGAGCGTCCGACTTTGGCTGAGGTCATGATCTCACGGTTCGTGGGTTCGAGCCCTGCATTGGGCTCTGTGCTGACAGCTTGGAGCCTGGAGCCTGCTTTGGATTCTGTGTCTCCCTCTTTCTCTGCCCCTCCCCTGATCTCTCTCTCTCTCTCTCTCTCTCTCTCTCTCTCTCTCTCTCTCTCTCTCTCTCAAAAATTAATAAAATGTTTTTAAAAAATTAAAAAAAAAAGAAACTCACAAATATTTTGGTGGCAATCTGGACTGTATGCAAGCATTCTGTTTTTATGAGAGCACAAGCCCCACCTTGTGCAGCAGTTAAAATATTAATGCCATTTTGTTTTGTAGAACTGTTTAATGCATTTGAACTATTTTCGTGTTTAATAATACAATGTTATTCTGAGAGTCATGTAAGGCCTTGATTATGTAATAGGTGGTGTTAACTATCATATTGACTTCATTTTGTTTAGTAATTAATCAGGTTTCTTGTTTCTATGAAAGAGGCCCTTTCATAGAAACAAGAAAAATATAGGTTAATGGTTAGAGCAAATTACAAACCCAGTATCTACCAGTGAGAAGACTTGAGATGTCAGGCTTGTGGCATCCTCAGACAGAGTGGGAACAGGCATTGGGAATCAGATGGGGGTTTTTTTGTTTGTTTTTGGGTGTTTTTTTTTTTTTTTTTTTTTTTTTTGGTTTGTAATTCAAATGTCTTTGGTCTTCCTTTTGAATGACCCATCGAGCAGCAGGCACAAAGATTGTCTGTACATGCATTTTGTGACAATTTCTCTGAAGTTTACCTCAAGTTGTCTAGTTTAGGCAAACAACAAACATTTAAAGACAACCAGAACTAGCATTTAACATCCATAAATGTGTGTTATTGAAACATAATTTTTCTCTCTAATTAACCCTCATTTCCAGAGATAGCCAAATCAAGACTGACACGTTTGTAGAACAAGTCCACTTTTAACAAAGAAGGCCTAATTATTTGCATAAGCTCAGCAAGAACAGTGCGTTTGGTCATAGACATCTTTTAAAATATGGTTGGCTGGAACTTTTTATAAGGAATCTCTACATTGAACTTTCAGTAGCTTCTCCAGGCCAGGAGCCAAGCCAAGTACTTGCCATCAGACAGGCCTGCAGTACCTGTAGCTTTGGGTGAATTCCTCTTCACGAGGTCCCCAAGATGTCCTGAGGTTCCTGCACGTGCCAGGAGGTGACCTTCTTTACTCACCTGGTAAGGCTGCTGGGAACTCTGTAAGCAAGGTTATCAAGCCAGCATTTCCAAGGGGCTTTATGGCTCCATGTTTTATAAAGTCAACCTTAGTACCTTAAAACTCTTTGGTCATATCGGAGTCTCTGCCTACCTCTCTCAAATATGACATCCCACTCAAAGCCTTGGTAAAATAATCAGTATTTCCAGTGGTGACCTGTTACAAGGAGAACAAATTCTTATTGAACTTATGCAAGTAACTAATTGCCATGAAAGAAAGAATACGTACTGAGAGCTTTTGAATTTCAGAGGGTTCAGGTAGAGAGAAAAGTTAAATGCCTCAGTTTGTTTACACATGAACATTTTATCACATTTCTGTATGTTATGGGTATCTTAAGAGAAAGTTTCCTTAATCTAGAAGAGGAAACATTAGAGAACCAGCAATATTTCCAACAAGAGTCACAAAATCTATAATATTTCTCCATTCATTTAGTCCCATGTTACCAATTTTTGTTCCGTTTGAATGCAGCTTTTAATTCTGGAAATTTTTTACCCGTTTGTTTTATGATCTTAAAGATGTGAAATACCTGTACTTGTCCTAAAAGTCCTTTTTCCAAATCTCCTTGAACATAAAACATATTTTTGTAAGAGCATCGGAACAAGAACTATAAATGACAAAAGACTCAAAAATGGACATGGTCAACAATCTCATAGGAGAGTTCATTATGATGCAGTTGACAGGGAAACTCGGTTATTTCTGTGACACATAATGACCTTATACCAAAACATATTAAAACTTTAGGAATTTTATATATATATTTGAGCAGTTAGAGCATTTACCCAAGCAATACAACCTAAGGTTTACCACTGTTTGTTTGACAGGGCTTTCCAGTTAACACACGAAACAAAGAGGCCCATTGGGTCAAAAAGATTTCATTTACAATTTAAATCCTGGGAAGTTTGTTAAAACCTTAGAAAGTTACAAAGCACATCCTAAATAGGATTACAAATCTTAATTATTTATTTAACCAAGGTGGCAATAAGAGATTCTCAAGGCAGATATGTAGGGTATATAATTGTTAGCAAAGCCTAGCTCCTTTAACACTGAGAAGTTTTAACTAAGTGAGCAAAGACCTGATAAAGACAAAACATAAAGCTCTGGGTTCCCTGGCAGACAAAAGAGAAAAGACTTTTGTTTACTTTTTTTTTAATCAAGAGCAGATCCATAATCCAAAAACACTATCTTTTGAACAGAGATAAAAACAGAATTTTAGTCTTGTATCAGTGTATTTTAAAAATCCATTCATTTCAACGTTAGTCCATACTAACCATCCATAAAATTTCTTTCCGAAGATTTCCTTCACGAACCTCCTACAATTTTCCTTTGCATTCAGATTTTGTCCCAAGCCATGTCTTTCTGAACAACCAGTTTTATTTAGGACAAAGTTACTTTCTTTTACCTTCAACGAAAGTGTATTTCCATTCCTTCTATTTTTTTTTTTTTTGACGTATCTCCTACTTTTCTGCATACGGAGTTATTTACCTTTTTCCCGTCAGCCTTAATTACGCTTAACAGAATTTTAACTCTTAGAAACCTTAGTCTCCAGTGAAAGTTAAGTAGTAATCGATTGTGAAGTGTGACACCAGAATTTTTTAGATGGCAAATTTATGAATCAATTAAGCACAAAGGTTTTCCAACCAACTCAAGTATCCTTAGTTTCTCTGCAATAAGTCAAAAACACAAACCTATGTAATAATCAATCCTTCAGCATTTTATCCAATTTGGAAAAGACCTAGATGTCCAATAAATTCAATCCAGTTTATCATCCAAACAAAACCTTAAAGTTTCAGATTACCAAAGACCTTGAAAGCTATCTTAACAATTACCCACAAAAACTTTGAGAGAGACAAAATGAACCATTATTTTCAGCCATCTTTTTTGTTGACAAATTGCAACAGAGATATTCATGAGCTTATTTGACCTTCAGTAAACCTAGGCAGGAAAAGTTTTCTATTTAATGCTGATAACTCTAAAGACATGGCTATCTTAATTAAAACAACAAACTTAAATGAGTTCAAATACCAAACATGTTCCACTTGGGTCCACTTGAAAAGTCAATCACTTTGTTCACCGTGCCAATTTTTACCTGGGGCCCCAGTGAGAATATCTGAAGCAGGTGGTGTAAGTCCATCGGGGTGCTCTTCGCTCTTTGACAGCAAGGGGCGGAGGAGGAGCTGCTGGTGCCAGAGGCATGGAAGGTACAGGCTGCATCCAAAGTGATGCAGAAACAGGAGGGGAGAGGGGAAGGCAGAACAGGCGAGGTACCTTCAGGAAGGCTGGGGGTGGGTAAAAACCCAGAGGACAGAGACAGAGTTCTCCCAGTCCTAAAGCCTGTCAGTCCAGACAGATGAGCAGATGCGGAAGTTTTTTCCACCAACAAGTGGAAACAGGCAGTCCGTGTCAGGCCACAGGAAATAGGGAACTTCTCAGAAACAAAAGGAGTTTCAGCACCTGGTTGGGAATATTCCTTAAAGTCTCCTTCTGGAGGTAGACTAACCGGAGACAATTGACTCCAAATACTATAGTCATTAACCCAGGGAATGAATGAAGGAGAAACCCCTATGTACAGGGAGAGTAACCTGAGTCTATTAGGAAGGAGGAGCAGTGAGAGAGAATGTCAGAGTCCCCCTCATTAGGGATGGCCTGTTTTCTCCAGCAACCTGGGTTTATTCAGAAGAGGCCTATTTAGACAACCATCCAAATATATCAGCAGGGAGTTTATCAGCCTGGTCAGTGGCCAAACACACTCTGCAAGAGGCCCTCAGTTCTGGATCCTGATTTAGGACCATGAAATCCTGGTCACCTCAGTCCATTTGCCCTGTTCTTTGCAGAAGAGATCTAACTGGTAGATTGTATTAAGGCTATAACTTGTTACAGAAGATCAGTTCTTTCCGAAATTGTTCGATCTGAATGGATTCCAGTGGGTTAAAAGTCATCCCAATGGAGAGTCCTTAGGGACTGAAAAAGAAGATCCCGTGTTTCTAGAAAAATTGAGAAGGTCCCTTACCAAAATCACCCATGACTCCCAGGTGGCATCCCACGCAGGATACATTAGAGGTTCCTGGTGTCAAAGTGACCAGAGGCATCCCTGAAACAAAATCGCTGTGATCACCCACCAGCTGCTAAGGGCCCCTGGAGAAGGGAGGCTTGTGTCCCTTCGCTTCCCCATTGCATCCTAGACTACAAATGGGTGCCTGGCGTATGGACCTAAATATCGTTCCGTGCTGTGACTTGAAAGCTGTACCATCAAAGGTCTTGCTGTAAAAGGTCGTGCCTTAGTTTACCTTGTCTTGAGGAGCATGCCATGAAGGTCATGCCTTAGTTTCCTTGAAGGCTGAGCCATTTTTAACCCATGGAAAACGCTAGGGAAGTTTTATAAGGGGGAATTACCCAATTCTGTAATTTAAGTAGTTAGTGGAGGACACTGATAGAAAACAGTAAAGAGAGAAACCCATCATGATCTAATCGACATTCCAACACTTCTTGTCTTTACAACTTCCCTAGGGAACGGTCCCCAGTTGGGTTTTAATGCAATCGGGTGATGGTTTCGGCCGGTTCCCAGGGGAGGTCTCATGGCCCGAAGCGGCTAGATCAGAGATGTGGAGGGGATCACATTAGAGGAAACTTCACATGGGAGTCTTAAGATTGGCAACTGTGCTAGTCACTTAGGTGGCTGTCCCGTGCCCAAGACAGACAACTTTGTATAAGGACAGGAATAAAGAGAGGACATCAAGTTTCTGGATCTTATTACCATTCTGGCCAGGGTACTAACTTCCAGCTAAAAGGCAGGATTTCTCCTCCCCGTAAACTAGCCATGGGCTAGAGGATTACAGCCTGAGCAACTGAAAAAAATATTCCAATAAGCGTTCCAAGACTATCCTCCTTGAAAAGACCCTGAAATGAGAGTAAAGGAAGAAAAGAGAAAATACTTGCCAAGTTTGCACCAAGGCTCACGGTCCAGAGGAAAAGACTCAAAGCTCCATGTAAGGGCGCCAAAGTGATAGGGTTCTTGAGGAAACAGCTAAGAAAGAATTCTTGAGGTGTCTTTAGTGCAAAAAGGTGATTTCATTAAAGCACAGGGGCAGGACCCATGGGCAGAAAGAGTCACACTGGAGTTGTGAGGAGTGACTGGTTACATACTTTTAAGTTAGTGGGGGTTAGGGAGAGCGTTAAGTCTCTAAGGAATTTGAAAGCAAGGCTTTCAGGACCTTAAGGGGTTAGCTGTTGTTAAGATAAGGTTACTTTTAGTCTTTAATAATTCAAAAGCATTAAGGAAGTAAGGCAGCCATGAGTTGCTTGAGGAAGGTCACACTCTGCATGTTTCAGATGTCTGTCAGTGGGCTGTGAGCTGGAAGGAGATTTAATTTAAGCTACATTTCTCTTGCCTTTGTTTCCCTCCTCAGAACTCACCTAGGAAGCAGTCAGTCCTCGGCTTTTTTTAGGGGGGAGGTTCTTGATTATTGATTCAACCTCCGTATTTGTTTTTGATCTGTTGAGTCTTTCTGTTTCATCTTGATTCACTCTTAGGTTTTATGTTTCTAAAAATGTATCCATTTCTTCTTAGTTGTCCAGCTTTTTGGCATATGATTGTTCATAATACGTTCCCATGATATTTTTAGTTTTGTGGCATCACTTGTAATGTCTCATCCTGCATTTCTGATTTTACATATTTGAGTCTTCTCTCTTTTCTTAGTAGTTAGTCTAGCTAAAGGTTTGTTTTGTCTTTTTAAAAACCAGCTCTTAGTTTTGTTGATTTTTGTATTTTTTATTTCATCTATTTCTTCTCTAACCTTTATTATTTCCTTCTTCTAGTAACTTTGGGTTTAGGGTGTTCTTCTTTTTCTAGTTATTTGATGTGTAAATTTAGATTGGGTGTTTGAGATTTTTCTTATCATTATAAACTCTTAGTACTTTTTTGTTCTGTCCCTTAATCTTTAGGATGTTGTGTTTTTATCTTCATTTGGCTAAAGATATTTTAAAATCTCCCTTTTAACCTTCATATTTGAGTATTGTATTTCTATATCTAGACTAGTCTCTTGAGCACCGAGTATGTGCCTAATTTCTTTCCTTTTTTTTTTTTTTTTTTTTTGTCTGAATCTCCACGTAGCTCTCCTCTCTGCTTCGTTAATGACTTAGGTGTACGTACATAGCTCACTGAATTGACCTTCTGTTGAAATTACTGATGGAAATGTCCGTCCTTTCAACTAGACTGTAAACCTGTAAGGGCAAACAGTATGCCTTGGTCATCTTTGTACCCTGGCATAAGTACAGAAGCTAACATTGAGAATCCACTCAGTTCATTTGTGAATTCATTCTGTAACGCAGTCAACAAATATTTATTGAGATCTTACTGTGTGCCACGCACTAATATAGGGTTGAGTATATAACAGAGATCAAAATTGGTATTTGCCCTAAAGAAATTTACATTCCAGTTTGGAGAGCAGACAGTTAATATAAAAACCAGTCAAATAAACATTATATTATTAAGTAATAAGAGGAAAAATTAAAGGAGGAAGAATAGGAAATTGATGGGGGGTATTGAAATTTTGGGTAAGCAGTCTCACAGTGAAAGTGTCATTTAGGGGGCGCCTGGGAGGCTCAGTCAGTTGAGCGTCTGACTTCGGCTCAGGTCATGATCTCACTGCTCATGGGTTTGAGCCCTGCGTCAGGCTCTGTGCTGACAGCTCAGAGCTTGGAGCCTGCTTCCGTTTCTGTGTCTCCCTCTCTCTCTGCCCCTCCCCCACTGTCACTTTATCTCTCTCTCAAAAATAAATAAATGGTAAAAAAAAAAAAATTATTTTAAAAAGTGTCGTTTAGGTAAAAACCTAAAGAAAGTGAGCTAGTTGGCCCTTGGGATGTCTGGGGGAGAGAAGAGCAAGGACAATAGCTTCATAAAGATGGAAGCCTCTATGCTGGTGTGTTTGGAGAACATAGAAGAAGACAGTGACAGGGAAAGTAATGGGAAATTAAGTAAGAGAGAAAGGTGGTTGGGGAGGGATTGTGTAAGGCCTTGAAAATTCTGGTAACGTCTTGGGCTTTTTACTCTAAACAAGATGGGAAGCCACTGGGTGACTTTTTGGACAGAGAAGAGATAAGCAAACTTACTCATTAAATGTTTTTTGGAACTAAATGGGCCAGATGTGTCTAGTACAAGAAGACATAGATCTTGTATGCCTTTGTAGTCTAAATTTTAAAAGGAGTAGTTTAGGTTAGAAGATTCCAAACCCATAATATCTTTAAAAATACTGACTTAAAAACTCTGCGATTAAAACAAAACAAAACTTGCACCACCCAGTGGAATGAGGGAGCACTACATTTAGGGCAAACCGCTTGGAAATTTTATTATTTATCCATATTAACCCAAATAAGTGGATAGTTGTCATTTCTGTGTGCTTTGCCAAGATATGGCCATGTCTAATAATATTGTTTTCAAATTATTTTTATCTTAAGTAGAAAAAAATTGGAGACCACAAACTTCTTAGCAAGTCCTGTGCAGTGAAGATTTGGGAAAGATAGGTTAAGTCATGTTTATGAACTTTGGGATGAAAATACACTAATACTGCCTCTACATTTAAATAGGTTTTATTTATTTATTTATTTTGCTTACATTTGTTACTTTGGAATATCGAAAAGCCAACCCAGATTGTTGTGGTTCCCTAAAAAAATAAAAGCTGAAAATCATTGTAAAGAATGAAGTGACTTCCTCTTTCCTTTAATAGTCTATTTCTAATTATTAGCTCTCACTTGTATGCCACTACACACAATTTGTGTGATGGGAAATCTTACTTCATCTTTCTTTTTTGAAAATTTTGAGATCTGGACACTTGTAATAGAAAAAGTATTTCAGGGAAGCATGATTATTTTAAAAAGTAAAGACCTTCTCCACATTTTGTTAATTTCCAGAAGAGTCTGTAAATACCGGATATTAAAAGGGCTACAAAAATGAATATGCTGTTGTGTTTCCTCTTGCAAAGTTGTTTATGAAATAGCCAGAGAGATGAAATTATACTTTTTTCCTACAATATAAATTGAATGTTGTCTGGACTATGATAGCATAACATGGGTCAAAGGGGCATAATCAGAGGGTGCCATGATCTTACTGAACGCACTTCAGGTGATTTGTTTGGTGACGCCTGATCAGGAGAACTAGCATTGTATTTTGGAAATATCTTTGAAAATTGCAAATAGTAAATTAGGACCAGGGACATGCTTTCACTTCTTCCCTAGGCTCGCTGTAGACCCAGCCTGATCGGTAGAGCAGTTTCACTACCACCAGCTCCTGCCTTTCTGAACATCAACATATGACCACAGGAAACAAACCACGGATATGCCAGAACATTCCTGGCTGTCTGTCCATTTTGTTTCACAGCCCCTACGCTGAAAACAATGAACAAACCTTGAGATTACAAATGATCTTACTATCACAATTTAAGAGACTCAATTTTTGACTTCCTGCCTGCAGGAAGGAAATGACAGTTGGAAGTGTGGAGAACAGGTGTTACCCTGAACAGCATGATATCTTCTGCTTACTAAAATAAAAAACACTGCATCAACATTCCTACGTGGAAGTGAGTTCTAACCACAAGACTCAGTCTTTCCACCACAGACCCAGCTCCAGAAAACCAGATCTGTTTCCTACCAGGAAGTTGTTAAACCCAGCATTAAAGAGCAGAGTAAGGGACAGAGTTCTCTGAATCAGTCTTGGATGAATCCAAGTAAAGAATGTGGGTGGTGTGCGTGCAAATGTCCCCCTCCATGTTCTTCCGGTTACTGGCAGTGCAATTGCACAGTGGGCGCACCAGGGGAATTAGAAGGCAAAGACTCAGGATTGGCATAAACTGGTCCTAGCTTAAGGGTAGGTGATTTCTACCCTCTCCCATCTCCTTTTGTCTTTGTCTCCAAGTTCGGGGGCTGGCATTATTTCCTCCCGGGAGCTTAATGGGGAAATCATAGCACTCTTTTTTGTTGCCAAGCTAGGTTGTTGCTCCATCCCTGGTGAAGGAAACTTCTGTGCCTCCCAATCCGCTATGGAAATTTTAGACAAATAGACTCTTTAGAAGGGACTCTGTAATTATTGAAGGCTATGCCTTGGTCCAGACAAATACCAGGCTGGTCTCTCCAGCCTCCGTTGTTAATGGTTCAAATCCATTATGGAATGTGCATTTTTGAGGGCATATGGATTGGAAAAAGTTGGGAAATCTTTGCGAATGCTTGCAAAGAGGCATGGTCTTTTCCTAACTTGCTTCTTGAGATGGAGAAACTCTGCAACCCTCAGGGGCTTTGTTTTCTCTCTTATCTAGAGACCTTAAGGAGCTATGGCTACAGAGGAAGGGGACCTGGGGGCTAAAATTGGGACCACACAAGAAATTGAAGCTCGTAGGCTGAGTGAGCAGATCGTATTGGGACAAGTTAATACATAATTCTCCTTCTGAAAGGTCAGTGTGGGAGTCAGAATTGCCTTGGAATAAAAGATATGTTAGGTATTATCAAAGCCTGGCACATCGCCCCTGCTCCCTACCACTTCTCCTACCCCTCATCTCCATCCATTCCTTCCACAAATGTTTTTCAGGGGCCTATTATGTAAATCACACTGTGCTGAGAAATGATGAGACACAGATGAAAGAAGACGTAGATGTTCTCTGCCTTCAGTGAGCGTCCAGTTCTGTAGGAGACCCAGTGCGCGCCAACAACAAAGGGAGGGAAGTGCTACAGTACCAGAGTGGAGGAATCCAGAAGGATTCAAAAGGTGTTTTGCTTCTGCTTGGAGAAGGAGAGTAAGAAATGGTCTCAGAGCGAGGCCTGCAGGATGAAGGCTACACTTCTCCCGTCCTCATGTGAGATCAGGAGAAGGCAGTAAAAGTCAGCCCTGACCGCTCAGCCACCAAATAGTTCTTCAAGGCTCTTCTCGTCTTCTACTGGCCTCTTGGCCATTTCACTGCTCTTCTGGGCCGCCATTTAAGGGATAAGCGGAAGTGGAATTTATTTATTTTGCTTCTGCTGAGAAGTGAGGGAAAACAAATTGGTGGAGGAAAGATTTAAAAAACAGAATATCAACATTTCACTGAGCCAGTATTACTTTTTTTTTTAATTTTTTTTCTAACATTTTATTTATTTTTTTTGAGAGAGAGAGACAGCGTGAGCAGGGGCGGGGCAGAGAGAGAGGAAGGCACAGAATCCGAAGCAGGCTCCAGGCTCTGAGTTGTCAGCACAGAGCCCGACGCGGGGCTCGAACCCACGAACCGTGAGATCATGACCTGAGCCGAAGCCGGACGCGCAACCGACTGAGCCACCCAGATGTCCCCAGTATTACTTTCTTTAATTGATTTCTATTAATCTAAAGTTACTTCCTAATTTTTATGCTGCTGAAATATTACAGCTATGCAAATATTAATAAATCAAAAGTGAAAACCCCTCCACCCTACCTCACCCGTCCCCCACGGGTAGCACTGTTAACAGTTTGAGGAGTATATTTCCAGATTTTTAATTAATGCTTAGATCTACAGCTATGATTTTGTTTATTTATTTTTAATGTTTGTTTATTTTTGAGAGAGAGAGTGCGAGCTGGGGAGGAGCAAAGAGAGAGGGAGATACAGAAGCCAAAGTGGGCTCTAGGCTCTGAGAAGTTAGTACAGAGCCTGACTCAGGGCTCAAACTCATGAACTGTGAGATCATGACCCGAGTCGAAGTCAGATGCCCAACCAACTGAGCCACCCAGGCGCCCCTATTTGTTTATTTACTTCTTTGTTTATTATTTATTTTTTTAAACTTTTTAAATGTTTATTTCTGAGAGAGAGACAGAGTGCAAGTGGGGGAGGGGCAGCGAGACAGGGAGAGACAGAATCTGAAGCAGGCACCAGGCTGTCAGCACAGAGCCTAATGTGGGGCTCGAACCTACAAACCATGAAATCGTGACCTGAGCTGAAGTTGGATGCTTAACTGACTGAGCCACCCAGGTGCCCCTATTTATTTATTTGAGAGAGAGAGAGAGAGAGAGAGCGCGAGCGAGCGAGCATGAGCGGGGGAGAGGGGCAGAGGGAGAGAGAGAATCGCAAGCAGACTCCACACTCAGCATGGAACCCCACTCAGGGCTGTATCCCATGACCCGAGTGGAAATCTAGAGCCGGACACTCAAACAACTGAACCACCCAGGTGCCCCATAACTACAATATTTTAAAACAAAAATGAGATGGCACCGTTCACATTGTCATATACAGCATCTGCAATTTGCTTCGCTCTCCTACCCCTCTCCCAACTCACTGCTTCATGAACATTCTGAGAACTATTTTTTTAAGCTCATTTATTTATTTTGAGAGAGGGTGAGAGAGAGAACGAGAGAGAAAGAGAGTACACACGTGGGGAGGGGCAGAGAGAGGGAGGGAGAGAGAATTTCAAGCAGGCCTCACACCACCAGCACAGACCCTGATACAGGGCTTGAACTCGAGAGCTGTGAGATCATGACCTGAGCTGAAATCAAGAGTCCGATGCTTAATGGACTGAGCCACCCAGGCACCCCCAGAACTACATTTCAAAGAAAATGTCATTATCTGATACAGAGAAGGTTGCTGCAGTAATATTTGGATATTGCTTTGAGTCAAGAGAAAAATTAATTTGGCCAAAACTCACCTCCTCTGAGAAGACCTCTCTGATCAACTCTACTTTGATTTTTTTCAATCCTTTCTTCTCAATCACCCAGCAGTTTTACAGATTGTTTTTGTAATATATTTGGCCCCTATCTTTTTCTTTATGTTTATGTACTTTTGAAAGAGAACACATGCGGGGGAGGGGCAGAGAGAGAGGGAAACAGAATCTGAAGCAGGCTCCAGGCTCTGAGCTGTCAGTGCAGAGCCCGACGCGGGGCTCGAACCCACGAACCGTGCGATCATGACCTGAGCCCAAGTCAGACGCTTTAACAGACTGAGGCACCCAGGTGCCCTCTGGCCTCTACTCTTAAATATATTCCTTTGTGTTGTACCCAAGCTCTTTTGGTTGCAAAGAACAAAGAACCCGTTTTGTAAGAATACACGTGATCTGGAATGTTCCACAACAGAGGGACTGGCATTTCTTAACATGCTGGCATCTCCCTGTCGTCTCACCCTCTGTGTACTCGCTCTTCTGTCCCCTCACCGTTTGGCTTCCATTTGTTCATTCGGCAAATAAGTACTGAGTGTCCCACCAGGCCGGGGTGACTCTAGCATGTACAGTCTGGGTTGCTTTAATCCTGACTGACAGTCATGGCCTGCCTTCATTCCGCTCACCAAATTCTATGTTTCTGAGTTCCAATTTCTAAGCGGGAGCAAGTGGCCCAGTTTCTGGAGGGACATTCTTTAGCCCAGGGTTCCTCTTCATGCACGTGTGGCTGGGGAAGCGTCCTGGCCTGCCCAGCTCACTCCATAAACTTTCTCAGGCCTTCCCTGTGCATTTGTGACAGCCCCCCAGCCACAGTGTACAGGAAGGACTGTGTCTCTACCATGATCTGCTCGTAGAAAGTGTTCCACGAATAGTGTTAACACAGGCGCTCGTTCCTTTACGTGGGGGTGGCCTTGTTGTCCGTAGGGGGTGAGAGTCATGGCCTCCTTCCTGTTCAGAGAAAGGACAGTTATCAGTGCAGTCCGTGTCATGGACAACAGCAGGTCGCATCACACCAATGTTGTCTGGGAAGGTAAAGGTGAAGAGAGATTAGGAACCAGAGGAAAATTCTATGTGAGAAATAACAGAGCGAGTGTCATTTTTACGTTCCTATACACGGAAATAAAAACCGAGCATTTAGTATGGAGTTAGAGACCCAGGCAAGAGTCCTTTTGCTTGGAGCCAAGCAATTTTATTCAGTAACTGTCTTCAAATGCTCAGGTCACAATTCCTATTAATATACAAAATTTGTGAAAGAAATTACCATACAGCATAGCACTGATGACTCAAGACAGAGGGCCAGGAGGTTAGAATATAATTTGCGTCTTGTCTCTCTTAAATAGAAATTTTGTTTGGAGACTGATAGAGTCAGTGACAATTCTATGATTTTAGAATTGGGGACAGAACCGAAGCTCGGATGGTTTCCTTTCATATTCTTCTCGCCGGTCCTCAAGGTCTCTTCTTTCCTTTGACGGCATTTCGGCTGCACATCAGTGGATTGGAAATCCAAGTTCAAATAAAATAGCTTGAGGACACGGCTAATTCTGTTGCAGCGGGAGGGCAGGAGGCGTTAATCCTCGGAGCCGCACGGCCAGAAACCTGGGTTCACGGGGCAGCCAGGCAGCGCGGGGCCCCTTCTGCAAAGGGCCTGAGGAGCCCAGAAAAATACTGGCTTGGGTCAGTCGGCCAGCAGGCACAGGGAAAGCCATCTAATGGCTTCCTGGAAGGAATCAGACCCAGGGTCTGTTGGTGGGGTGCTCTGCTCACCCCTCTTCCTTCGCTGGTTGGAACCAAGGCTCTCCCTCCGGGCCCTCTGTGGCTCCCCCCTGCCTTCCCCTCCTGTAGGTGTGTGCTGCTCCTGCCCTTCCTCCCCACCTGCACTCACTTCCTTTTCCAAATGATGGAGTGTCTCCTCTGTCCAGACAACATTGCTTTTTCACTGCCTGCCACACACACACACACACACACACACACACACACACACGCACGCAGGCACGCATGCTCACGCCCACCACCCCACACCCAAATCCTTCCTAGAATGTTTACGTTCTGACTCACAGCCCATCCTAACATCACCTGTCCCTACTTCCTTCCATGCGACACCAGATTCTCAGAAACACGACAGCCTCCAGTCTTCTTCTTGTGTGTGTGTACCTGGAATGTCGCGGACACCCCAAAGCCTGCCTCCTCGTCCTTCTCTTTCCCTCCCCTTCACACAGCCCAAAGAGGAAGTTCTCTGTGTTCGTTACCATAGCATCCATGTTATACCTCTGACCTCAGTTAGTTTTGTCGTTCACGGGTTCCCTTTCTCCACTGGGCTGGGAGCATTTTTAGGGCAGAAACCTTCTGTCCTTCATCTACCTTCACACCCCAGCCCCTAGCACAAACAAAGTGCTCGTCCTCGGGACTCAAAAGTAGTCTGTGAAGGAAGGATCTTCATGGAGATTATTGCTGCCTTCTAAATATTTGATAGGCTTTTTGACTCGATACAGGCTGCTGTTAATATGTTAATCCTGGTAACAGGTTCCTAACATCACCACGTTAGTTTCCTGACCAGCAAAATAACAACGTTAACCTGTGCCACCGTGGCAACTTATGTGCGAGAACAAATAGTTCAAGTACCAGGAACAAGTGTGGTTAGGAGGCTGACAGTGTGAATCCAAACTCCCTTTTCAAAGCACTTTGAAGAAAGGTGAGGGGTAGTGTTGTACAGTGCAGACCCAGGTTTTGGTATCTCTTTTTGCCTGGATTTGCTTAGATATAAAAATAGGGGATTGGATTACAGCTCTTCTTTTCCTTTCAGTCTAAAATTTTGTGATTCGGTGGTTCTACTTCACAGGTGTTTAAATATTACACAAATTTTTCTGTGTGTTCGAATTAGCAGTCAAAGCTACAGTGGAAGACTTGCTTTTTACCAACGCTGCAAAACCATAGTCAGAAGTTCATTTGACTCTGAATAATGGATGTGCAAACACATTAAAGTGATCATTTCCACAACGGTTCTGTTTCTTTAAGAGATCTCGCTTGTTAAGTTGGAAGATCATTGAACCATATGAGGGTCAATAAAAGAATAAAAAGTCACTGGTTGGTGATATCAGTCCAAGGAACTTGAGCCTAGTTGAGCACCTGTCCATATGCTGCTCGCTCTCAAAGGGGGAGGGTTTGGTCTTCCGCAACTTGCCCTGCCTCAGGATGGTTTCTGGAAAACTGATCAAGCTCCTGGTTTTTGAGATTCTCGAGTTTGCTGCCTTCTCCACTCCCACACTTGTGATTGTGGAACAGTTTGCCACCGCCTATCAAACGACGACAGGTGACCCCGCGAAAACACATTATTGGCTGGTTGTTTCCTGTTCGATTGCCTATGTGGCTTCAGTGACTCTGCTGATTTGGGTTCCCATGAAAGTTCTCTTGTACAAGAAGCATCGCTTGTCCAAAAAAATTAAAGGATGGTGAGTAAATGGATTCTAAAGCAAGGGATCTCTGTGATGTTTTCATAGAGACTTTCTCAGGTGCTTCGTGTAAGGATGTTAGCCTCGCACAAATGTACATAATGTGTGCACGTTATGATTAATGAGAAGTAATTATCACTGTTTCTAGAAATGTGTTGATATTATGGTATCTTCTGTATTTTTATAGGGACCTTTTTACTGACTGTTAGCAACAAATTACATGTATTCATTCATAAGCTTGAAGTTAGCGTGAGCCTGTCTACCCTGAGTACATGTTGGACCTAATTCCTCTGTACCCTCTGTACCCTGAACTACATAAAGTTATCACAGTTAATCTGTAAAAATCTTAATTGTAAAATTATAATACAGAATTTTACTTTTGTGTAAAACAAAGTAATATCTATTTTGAAATGTTTAATTGCATCGTTTTGTAGGTTTGAAGCCTCCTTTGACCTTTAGCCAACTGAGATTTTTAAGCAACTGGTTCTTTTGTTTTGATTTATTATTATTATTATTATTATTATTTTAATATAATTTGTTTAATTGGCTAGCATACCATGTGTAAAGTGTGCTCTTGGTTTTTGGGGTAGATTCCTGTGGTTCATCGCTTACATACAACACCTAGTTCCTTTGCTTAGATTTTTAAACATAATACTTTACTATGTTAGTAAATTCTTTTACCCTGATGTGTGTGTATGTGGGGGGGACTATTTCAATAATAATACAGAAATATTTTAAATAAATTAAGATTTAATGTTGTTTTAACTTAACAGTTTAGCTAATCTTGTGTCACTTGTAGTGACAACATTTAATGTTTATTTTTGAGAGAGAGAGACAGAGTGAGAGTGGGAGAGAGGCACAGAGAGGGAAACACAGAATCCGAAGCAGGCTTCAGACTCTGAGCTATTAGCACAGAGCCTAAAGTGGGGCTCGAACTCACAGACTGTAAGATCATGACCTAAGCTGATGTCAGATGCTTAACTGACTGAGCCACCCAGGTGCCCCTATTTTTTTGTTTATTTATTCATTTAGAGAGAGGTAAAGTGGGAAGAGCACAAATTGGGGAGAGGCAGAGAGAGAGAGAGAGAGAGAGAGAGAGAGAGAGAGAGAAGGAGAGAAGAGAGAATCCCAAGGAGGCTCTGCACTGACAGCACAGAGCCCCATACGGGGCTCAAACTCAAGAACTGTGAAATCATGACCTGAGCCAGAATCAAGAGTCAGATGCTTCACCAACTGAGCCACCCAGGCGTCCTCCTTTTAGAACTTTAGATCAGATTCCTACTCATCTAAGATTTCTTAGTTTTCTTTGATAAGGTAACTCTTCTTTCATGCTGATCTTTTATTTTAAAGCCAAACAACATCAACCCATTTGAAAAGCAAGCAGCAGCGAATTTTAACAAGGGCAGAAATGTAAAAGTAATAAATATAGCAATCTAGCTAGAAATACTGTTGGGATGGTGCAGATGGGAGAGCTGAAGTGTGGAGTTCAAGAGCGTTCTTTAGGTGCTGATTTAGGATGTGGCCCCATGAACCTTGCTAGGGGACTTTCAGTTCTCTGAGGGCAGAGATCTTGAAGGGTTTCCAGAAATAAACCATTTGGTTTACACTGCATTTATCAGTGCAGTTTAAGGATTTTCCAAACCTTGGCCCAAAGCCTCAGGATTACCTGTCAAGTGGGTTTGGAGCTCAGTTGGGCCCTCTACTCCTCACACCATCCAGAAGTTGCTCTGACTGTCCAGGACTCCTGGCTGGGCTGGGAGTTTTGAGGGAAGGATGGAACATCCGAATGACCAATGGCTTTCTATTGGTTTACTCCAGCCCTGGAAGGCACTCCTTGGTTTTTCTTTTCTTTCTTTCTTTTTTTTTTTTTTTTTACATTGACTCAGATCTCTAGGACCCTAGGTTCTGATTATCAATCAGGCAGCAAACCTTCCATATCAGTTATCATCATCATTATTAAGTTATAACTGCTTCTTTACTGATCACATATGTGGTAAGAGATTTATATGTGAATTTCATTTCCTTCTATACCATCTTGTGAGGTAGGTATTTTCATGACTTTATCATTATTATTCCCAAGGGGAAACTTACTATCAGAGAAGGGTTATGTAACTTCCTTGGTCAATAACTAGTGAGCAAGAGAACCAGACTTTGGATCTCTGTCCATCTGACTCCATAATTGCTACTTCAACCAGTGTCCTAAACTGTCTCTTTGAATAACAAGGTCCCAATCTACTGGGGGCAGTTGAGAGTAAGGAATAGAGTGGTCCTTCATTTCTACTTTCCAGTGCACATTCTGTTTTATAAATCTGGTCCACATATCCCCCGTGTGCTAACATGTCCTGGGATGTCACAATTACATTTCTCAGAGAATTCTTCAAGGAAACACTCTTCTGGTCTTTCATTTTCCTTTGTAGGTGTGGCTGGCCATAGGTGTTCTAAACAGATACAGAATAGGTTATCTGCAATTTCAATGAAACTGTGCAATTATTTCCTCATAGCCCCATTCATGAGCACTGTCATATTGCTATCTCTTACTGGCATAGAAGAGAAGAAGGAATTACCAAGCACTATTAGGAGCTTTATACACTCTGTACCATTAAATTTAAACTTTATGACAGTCCTGTGAAGTATGTGCTAATGTTCTCATTTTAGAGATAAAGAAATGGAAACCTGAAGAAGTGAGCAGGTAATAAAGCTTGTAAGTGGTGGATCTGGGATTTGTATGCCCAGATTGGTCTGAATGTATACTGTTTTCTCAATCTTGTGTAACTTTTCCTTTATTCTTTTTGTCTTTGAATGCCAAGTGTATTTCAAGGACAGTGCAACTTGGGGCACCTAGGTGGCTTAGTCAGTTAAGCATCTGACTTGACTTTGGCTCAGGTGATGATATCACAATTCATGAGATTGAGCCCATCAGGCTCTGGACTGAGAGCACTGAGCCTGCCTGGGATTCTCTCTCTCCCCCTCTCTCTGCCTCTCTCCCAACTCTGAAAATAAATAAATAAATAAATAAATAAATAAATAAACTTAAGAAAAAACTACAATGACACTCTTTTAGTGTCTTAAAGTTACAGTTCCTCCAAAGATGTATATATGGTGATTATATATGATTTTCAGAGATGTGTATTTGGATATTTTAGTATATGTGGTAATGTAGAGTGTTAATTACTAGATGATGGAAAAAGAGTTGCTACTATAGAAGGTAGGAATTGAGACAATAATTTTTGAAGAATGCTTCGATAGTTGTCTACATGAAATTGTATAGATTTTTAGCGTTCATAGATAGATTATTGATGAACCTATTTGAAGACATGGGCATTGTTAGCCTCCTGAATCTGGTATGTAGGAGAGAATGAGTCATCCAGCTAATAGAGTGTGTGTCCTGGTCACACAGCTGAGAGGTGCAGACCTGAGTTCAAATCCCAGCTTTGACATTGACTGCAAGGACTTGTGTGAGTTATTTAAGTTCTTTGAATTTTAATTTTCTCATGAGCAAAATGAGGACAACCTAGCTTTTTCGCTTGAGTGCTGTTTGAAGGTAAAGTTCCAAGCCATAATACCTGGCACACGGGAAGAATTCAGTGAATATTATTGTTATTACCTCAGGCTGAATTTAGTCTTTCCATTTAAAACATGATCTTGTTTAATCCTCAGAATGCCTCTGAGAAGCAGTAGAAGTGATGATGAAACTGAAGAAAATTATATGCCATCAGTGATACTCTTTGAACTTAGAAAATCTTGTGGGTCTCTTTTATCCTTTGAGAAAATGAAGGCCAGTAGAGTGATATCATGAATATCTGATAAAGTATTTGGCATATATACAGCACTTTTATGTTTTATTTTTTCACCTGACCTGCACACCACTGTTAAAAAGTTGACCAAGGGATACAATTCCTATTTTGTAAGGAAGGAGACAATATCAGAGAGCTTAAGACATATACACCATATCAACAGTAGAGTCTGAACTCTAATCCAGTGCCCTTTACTCTTGTGAAACACTTCCTCATTCTCTTTAGAATGATTGTTCCTTTTCAGGGATGCCTGTCTTAATTCGTAATGGACGAGGGAGATGGCTTGAGGAACGAGGAAAATCTATTTAGATACACACCAAATTGTATATCCCAGTAAATGAGAGAAATCTTTTCCTGGGGTATCAATGAACATGTGAAACCATTGAGCTATAGGACTAGCCTGCAACTGGCGAAGATCTCAATGAAGAGGGTACCTGGGGATAGGATAATTAGGGAGAATTTGTGGGGATTCCCAGAATGCCTTGGAACCCAGGGCTGCATTTCAGGAATTCTCTCAAGTCCTTCCGTGTGTAATTACTTTAGATCATGACATTTCAGGAATTCTGGGCAGTGCCCCCTTGGAAAGACCCCAACATTTTGGACTACATTTTGCCTTGCTTAAGTCCTTAATCTCGTAGACAGAATTTGCTATTGATTCGTTTAAGATAGTGTTCGTAACAGTAGTAGTAGTTGTAGTTGCAGTAAAATAAGAGCAAGTATTTATTGAACAACTGTTATGTGCCAAGCATAGGTGTAAACACATTGCCTTTATTATAGTTAATTTTCTAACCTTTATATGTAAGAACACTTACAGTGCCCATCTTACAAATGAGGGAATTGAGGCATGGAAGTTATACAACCACACAGCCAGTGAGCTGTGGCGCCAAATCTGACCTCAGGGTGGTCTGTCTCCAGAGCCTGGTCTCCTGAGCACCTTACTGTTCCACGGCGGCACACACAGGTCACGTGCACAGCATGACTAACATCTGGGCACTGCTGGACAGGCTGGATAAACTGAAGGAAGTAGAGCTTGCTCTTTTCAGTCCCGGGAAGGTCATCAGTAAGTTACCATGAACTAAACACTGCTGCTTAACAGCACCCCCATTTCTTTCAGTGGATCTATCATCTCCTTAACTGTCATCAGCAATAACTTTCCGATGCTTAACTACAGGCTTTTTCTTCTTTGCCCCACCATATCCAGTAAATCACAAAGAGTGTATTTCCATGTGCTTTTCTTTCCCACTTTGTGCAATAAGTCACCAGATTCCATTAATTCTTCCTCTTTCATCTCTCTTGCATCACCTCTTTGTTTTCTGTGACCATTTTCTTCACTCCAGTTAGGTGCCAAATTCCAGGGCCTTCAAACATGGCCGTGGTTCCCCACGTTTTCATGCATTCAAATCCAGTGTCCCATCATTTTTCCCAACTGTTTTGTTCAGGGAAGCATGAAGAACATTTTATTCACTAATGCTGGGGCTCTGGTAACCTTCACCAGCTAGTGTCTTGTCCTTTGCTTCTTCTCCCCATCCCCCTTCCTTTGCAGTCCTTGTTGACAGAGTAAAAGTTTTCTTGACAAATGTTTTCCATACATGAGTCCTTCCCCTTAAAAATCTACTCTTCTCGGGGCGCCTCGGTGGCTCAGTTGGTTAAGCATCTGACTTGGGCTCAGGTCATGATCTCATGGTCTGTGGGTTCAAGTCCCGCCTCAGGCTCTATGCTGACAGCTCAGAGCCTGGAGCCTGTTTCTGATTCTGTGTCTCCCTCTCTCTGCCCTTCTCCTGCTCACGCTCTGTCTCTCTCTCTCTCAAAAATAAAGAAACATTAAAAAAATAAATAAAAATTAAAAAAAAATCTACTCTTCCCCTTGCTTGGACAATGGTATTGACATTATACCATAGAATCCTAAAGCTCAAAGTCACCTTAGAGTTCTACTACACTCTTTTTCACAATGCAGGTAGACAATGGACCTCTGATTTAAAATTTTTTTGAACTCTTTAATGTTTGTTTATTTTTGAGAGGCAGGGAGGGAGGAAGGGAGAGAGAGAGAGAGAGAGAGAGAGAGAGAGAGAGAGAGAGAGAGAGAAAACAAGCAGAAGACGGACAGAGAGAGAGGGAGACACAGAACCCAAGGCTGGCTCCAGGCTCTGAGCTATCAGCACTGAGCCTGATGTGGGGCTTGAACCCATGAACGGTAAGATCATGACCTGAGATGAAATCTGAGGCTTAACCGACTGAGCCACCCAGGTACTCCTGGACCTCTGATTTTAAAGGGAATTCATTAGTTTTTCTGTCTCTAATTATGAGAGTAGTCTTCCTTATTTCCATAAATGGAAATAAAATCTGCCACCATGAAAGTTCCTCCCCATCTTCTCTGTAGATTTTATGTCCTCTGCCCTTTTTTTCTCTCTTTTTTAAAAAAATGTTTATTATTTACTTTTGAGAGACCGAGTATGAGCAGGGGAGGGGCAGAGAGAGAGAGGGAGACACAGAATCGGAAGCAGGCTCCAGACTCTCAGCTGTCAGCACAGAGCCCGATGTGGGGCTCAAACTCACAAACAGTGAGATCATGACCTGAGCCGAAGTCAGATGCTTAACTGACTGAGCCACCCAGGTGCCCCTGCCCTCCCTTTATACACCGGTGAATTTGGCCATGACCAGGAGCTCTATCCATTTCCCCTGCCTCATTTTTCTCTTCTTACTGCTTTGCAAGTACTCTCATTGGCTCATAATGTAAAATGCCACTTATATGATGATCATTCCCAAAATTGTGCCTCCATAGGTGACTTTCCTAAGCTCACTGTGTCTATATTAACATTTTTGAAATATTTCAAAGTATCCACGTCACTCTGCCATCTCAACTACCTCCCATGGCAGTCTGCTAAGTCCTCTTCTCCAGTGTCCAGGTTTTCATCAGGTATTCTTGTCCTGTGATTTCTGGACCTTTTACCCTTTTGGCTATTTCCTTGGGATGGTGGCTGGCTTGTTAATTTCCAGACATGATCTCATTGATACCCAGATGTCCTGTTGATGCAGCTATTGGTGTGATGTATTGAGTTCAACTGCAACGGTGTCACTTACATAACTGAGTCTCATAACTGAGACTAAAACTCCTGGAAAAACTTGCTCTTGTCACACAGTTACCTCATCTTGTGTTTAGGCAAATTCCATGAGCCTGTAAATGCCATAAAGCCAGGGTGTGTCTTACGTGTCTTTCTATCCTTAGAACTGAGTGTAGTTCAGACATTTAACAGCAGTTTAGATGAATGGGTGAGTGGATGAATGCAGAACTTGGCTTGTCATGTGAGCTCATGGCGTTAGTGTTTTTTGTTGGGAAGTTAATGGCAGATTGTGGGAAGCCTTGAAAGACAAGGAAGGAAACCTTGACTGGAAGAGCTAGGTGATAAAGAATGTTTATGAATTTCTGAGCTGAGTGGTTTCCCAAGTTATTATCTGATGCGCTCCACTCACTGTGCTTTCTCTGTGAGAAATCTCAGGGTCAGAATTCTTGCTGCACAAATAGGAATCTTCAACTCACTGTGTCTGGACTCAGATCTTTCTTCACGGGCCTACTCCTGGGGGAATCCTTCTTCCTGATGATTTACTACAAACACCCAGGGCTCTGTAGCGCCCTAACTCACTTTCCATCTGGAACTTACACCGTGTCCACAGGTCCTTCTCCTCAGCTGTTCTGTACTCTGATTGAAGCCTTGCCCTAGTCTTAGCCCGACTACCCCTTCAAAGATGTGTCTGTGGCATTTCCAACATAAATTTCATTGTACAAATTTCCTAGGATTGCTGTTACAAACTACCACAAACTTGGGGGCTTAAATGACAGAAGTGTATTGTCTCCCAATTGTGGAGGTGAGAAATCTGAGATCAAGGTGTTGGTCGGTTCCTTCTGAGGGCTGTGAGGGTGAGTATGTCCCAGGCCTCTCGCCCAGCCTCTGGTGGTTCGCTGGCACTCTTTAGCCTTCTTGAGCTTATAGAAGCATCGCCCTGATCTCTGCCTTCATCACCACACAGTGTTCTCCCCGTGTCTCCTCACACAGTCTTCCCTCTGTACGTATCTGTCTCCCAATTTTCCCGTTTCATAAGGACACCACTCCTGTTGCGTTAGGGCCCATCCTAATTTTTAACTTACTACCTCTGGAAACACACTGTTGCCAAATACAGTCCCATTCGGAGGTACGAGGGGGTTGGGACTTCAACATGTCTCTTTTAGGGCAACAGAATTCAACCTGTGACAGTCTGCCCTCTGACTCTACCCAAAATTTGTGTTCTTTTCACATGCAAAATAGATTCACTGAAACCCAGCAGGGCAAATGTCACTAAATTGTAAGGCTCGAGAATAATCCTCTGTGGCTGGACGTTCTGCTCTCAGGATGGGGAGCCATCCCTTCTCTGGCCTCTGGGTCTCAGCAGGGAACCTCGGGGCCTGTGCTGGCAGCCTCCCAGGCCCCTAAAGCACTATCAGAGGATAGTACAGGTTCACAGCCAAATAGCTCCACCAACTCATTTCCTGCTGTCGCATCCCAGTAATCTAACAGCCTTCCTTCCTTTTGTCCCATCTCTGTCCCCCTTTAGTCCAAGCTGGCAGTGGCAGTGTTTCTGTTGAGATAGGTGATTGGGTTCACAAGGCACACCCTTCGTATCCTCTCTAGAACACACCCTTGCATTTTCTACAATATGGATAGACTGAGAAGCTTCCAAATCTTCAAGTTCTGGTTCCTTTTTGCTTAACGATTCCTTCTTCGCTTTCTCCCTCTCCTCTTGTATTTTACTAAGTTCTGGTTCCTTTTGGCCTAACGAGTCCTTTCTTCAGTTTATCCCTCTCCTCTTGTAATTTTGCTATCATCAGCAGGGAGAAGCCAGACAGTACCTTCAGTGTTCTGCTTAGAAATCTCAGCTAAATATCTGAGTTTGTCAACTGTAGGTTCTGTTTTCTACCGAGCAGAACACAGTTCAGCCAACGTTCTGCCACTTTCTAGAAAGGATCACCTTTCCTCCAGTTGCCAACAACATCATTCTCCTTTCTGCCTGAGACTTCACCAGAAACACGTTTAACATTCATATTTGTAGCATTTCTGTTCATGACAATGTGCATGTTCTCTAAGGTTGATAGAGGCGTTTTCTACCTCTCTCCTCTTTTTCGCTGTGAGCTTTCACCAGAATCTCCTGTAATGCCCATATTTTTCTAACAGTCTCTTCTAGGCAGTCCAGCCCATTTCTATCATGTCTCTTCAGACTCTTCCAGATTACCCAATTCCAAAGCCTTTCACATTTTTAGGTATTTATTACAGCAATACCCCCTACCCCTAGAGCAAAATCTGTATTCATTTTGTAGGTGGCCACAACAAAGTACTTCTAACTGGGTGACAAATGTATCATGTCCCTGTTCTGGAGGCTGGTAGTCTTGATTTCAAGGTGTTGGTTGGTTCCTTTTGAGGGCTGGCGGTCTCCCAGCACTCTGGCGTTCCTTGGCTTGCAGATGCATCACCCTGATTGATCTCTGCCTTTATCATCACATCTTGCTGTGTTTCTTCATATAATCCTCCCTCTGTACATTCTTCAAATTTTCTCTTTTAATAAGGACTCCAGTCATGTTGGATTAGGGCCCTCCTAATGACCTCATTTTAGCTTGCTCTCTCTGGAAAGGCTGTATTTCCAGATAAGGTTACACTGCAAGGTACCGGGAGTTGAACGTATCTTTTGGGAGGAACATAATTTAACCCACCACACTTATTAATAAATTATAATAAACATGTTAGCAGTAAGTAAAGATTTTCAAACAGATGATCATTATTTCTGGATACATAAGATGCAGAACTTGGATTAGAAATAGGTTATATCTTCATTTTCCCTGTAGCCTCTAACTGAAAGCTAGCATTTCTTTGCATTTTTTTAACACTTTAATTAAATTTGACATTTATTTATTTATTTATTTATTTTTAAACTTTATAGTTTACTGTCAGGTTGGTTTCCATATAACACCCAGTGCTCTTCCCAACAAGTGACCTCCACCAAGACCATCACCCCCCATTACCTTTCCCCCTTCCCCTTCCCCCCTCAGTTTG
>CM053571.1:124644943-124834192 GCA_028646485.1 Cryptoprocta ferox
GTCAGGTCTCGGGGGCTGCTCTCTCCGAGGCCCCGCCTTGGTGGTTGCGGGGAGAAGTATGGCGCCGCCTCAAAGCTTTGCCGGAACCAAGCGTTGCAACCGCCCTTCTGAGTCCGATCTCCCTGTGCCGCGGGCGAGCCAAACTGTATTCTCCAAGCTCCGCCTCGCTTCCAAATCCCAGTCCGTGCAGTTCCACACCGTCACCGGGGATGAGATGCGTCCCCGCTGGTGGCCGGCCTCCCGCCGGCTTGCGCCACCCTTTTCGCGGAGCCGCCGCTGCCGCCGCCGCTGCTGCCGCTCTTCAAGGCGCCTTTGTTGCCGCTGCCGCTGCGCCCAAGGAAGAACTCGCCGGCCAGATGGGACGGATTTCTCTCCCGGCGCCCGGCAGTTATATATGGGGAGACGGGCGAGTTTTTCCTCCCTTAGAGATGGTTCTGGGTGCATTTTCCGTCTCTCTTTCTCTTCCCCTGGTCTCTCCGGGGCACAGCGCGCTCTCCCTGTGTTGGGCTCGGGGGCTCCTTCCCCTGCACCACCGGGACCCGCCCGTTCCCTAATTTCCCAGATCACAGTCACTCACTCAGGCATCTTTGAGGTTGTCTTCTTTCTGGCGTCTGTTTCTTCTTTCCCCCACTTGCAAATCCGAGTTTTATCCCTTCAGTCCTTCTCAGTTCAATCCATACGGGCGTGCGCGGATTACAGAGCTCCCTGCTTCTCCGCCATCTTGCCCGCTCCCCCATTTCTTTGCATTTTGCATGTTGGCAACAAACCACAGTACTAGTAGCTGATCCTATAACTTCATTACATAGATCTTTTCATATCATATATCTTAAGATGTTTTCATATCACATTATATTTGTTACAGATATTTCATAATACAGTTTATGATCTTCGCTACCTTGAAATTATGAATGATTTCAGTTTCCACTAGATCTTGGAGTGCTCCAAAGAAAATGAGACAGTATGTTCATAGGTAGGCACATATATTACTGTATAAAAATTTTTAAAGAGTTTGGATAACTGTATTCCAACATAATTACTCTGTTTTGGTTTAAAAAATTCTGTTTTGTAAAAGGCCCAGAGGATTTACCAAATTCTCAAAAGTTTCACTGCACAAAAAGGGTTCAAAAACATTGGTCTAGCTAGTGGAGATAACATGAAACCATTCAGATAAGTTTCCTGCCTCAATAGAACTTACTTTGAGGATCAGAAAGAGAAACGTGTAAAACAATAAACAAGAAGTAGTCAGCAGAACTTCCCAGGTAGACATGGGGGCGCAAATATATATAATTTGGAAGGACAACAGGGGTCCGACATGGAAGATCCAGGAATAGAGAGCATCTGGCAAAAGGTATAGACAGTGTACACCTTGAAGGTGAGGCAAGCTTGATGTGATCATGAAACAACCAGAGGCCAGTATGGCTGGAGTTAAGTGGGTTTCCAGGGAGGGAAAGTCAGTCTAAGAGAGTAGGAGAAAGAAGAGAAACCACATCATGTAGAACATGTAGGCTAGGGTCGTCGGTTTCAACTTTATTCCAATTACATTGCTTATCCATTGGAGATTTTTTAAAAATATGTAAGATGCACAAACGTGTGTATTTTATGTGAAATACACGTAGCACCATTTACCATCTTAACCACTTTTAAGTGTACATATCAGTGGCACTAAGCACATTCACACTGTTGTGCTCTCACGATCATCTATCCACAGAACCTTTTCATCTTCATTCTTATCTCCCCTAAACACTAACTTCTCTTTCACCCCACCCGCTATCATTGGAGATTTTTGAGCAGGGCAGTGATAAGATGTGTTTTACATTTTAAAAATATAACTGTTTGCTCTATGGAGAAAACGTTGCTAGGCAAGAATAGAAGTATTAACAGGAAACTGGATAGGAAGTTCTTGCAGATGAGACATGATAGCAGATGAACTACGGTGCTGGCAAAGGATGGATCTGACACGTAGTTTCAGTAAATCTACTTGCAGTAAACCAGACAGCATTTGATGATGACCGGAACAGGTTTGGAGGAGGATGTGTGGTCTTTTTCAGGTATGTTAAATCTGGGTTACCTATTAGACATCCAAGTGAAGGTGCCAAACAGAGTTGGGCATACAACCCCAGAGCTTATATATATATGGAACTCCTGGGTGAGTGGTTGATATTTAGCCATGGGAGGAGCACCTGGGTGGCTTAGTCAGTTAAGTGTCTGACTTCGGCTCAGGTCATGATCTCACAGTTCATGAGTTCGAGCCCCGCGTCAGGCTCTGTGCTGACCGCTCAGAGCTTTGGATTCTGTGTCTCCCTCTCTTTCTCTGCCCATCTCCCACTCCCACTCTGTCTCTCTCTCTCTCTTTAAATAAAAATAAACATGAAAAAACATGAAAGCTATTGGATTGCCTGAAACAATTGAGGGAGATGATACAGATGAAGGGGAGGTGCACGAGTAATCCCCGGGGTGCTCTCCTGTTTTACAGCACAAGCCTAGAAGAGGGCTCCTTGAAGGCTCCAGCCAGTCTTAGAGAGCCAGGTGCTATAGGAACCAGGATTTGGGCTCAGAAAAGGAGGCAAAGCTACCTCTCAAAAACCCCATTGTACCTCTGGGTTTGGCAGGTCGTACTGAGTCTGGCTAGAAGAGGGGTCTATCCTGCCCCCTAACTTATGTCTATACTAGAACATCTAAGACAAGGATGGGATTGACAGAGCATGGCAGGACCAAGGAGAAATCGTTAGTTAGTTGAAAGAGTTTAACATAGAGTATTATATGTGTATTATATCTCAATAACTAATTGATTAATTGATCAGCAAGGTTTTAAGAAGTGGTCCAAAAACAAGTGTGAAAAATCATGTGGAAAAAAAAATATATTTTTTATTTCAAGTAAGAAATATCCAAATGTTTTTATTTGAAGTCATACTTGGTGGGGGACCTGAGTGGCTCTGTCAGTTAAACGTCCGACTTCGGCTCAGGTTAAGATCTCACAGTTCATGAGGTCAAGATCTCACAGTTCATGAGCTCAAGCCCCACGTCAGGCTCTGTGCTGACAGCTCAGAGCCTGGAGCCTGCTTCGGATTCTGTGTCTCTCTCTCTCTGCCCCTCCCCCACTCACACTCTGTCTCTCTCTCTCAAAAGTAAATAAACATTAAATTTTTTTTTTTAATGAAGCCATTCTTGGTATATCATCTCTAAATGTCTTCTTTGGAAAATCAATGTTATAATATAGGGTTTAATATAACTTAAGAAAGTCATGTTCTTGGGGTGCCTCAGTGTCTAAGTCGGTTGAGTGTCCAACTCTTGATATTGGTTCAGGTCATGGCATTGCAGTCATGGGATGGAACCCAGTGTTGGGTGTGGCACTGAGCATGAAGCCTGCTTGGAATTCTCTCTCTGCCCCTCCTCCCCTCAAAGTAAATAAATAAACATTTTTTAAAAAGTCACATTCTCTTCTTTTTTTTTGAGTTGGTCACCAGAGCCGGAACTTTTTGGCAGGATTCCAACTGAATTATGGAAATGTTGAATGTCATTTGTCTTGCATGGTGCTGCTCTTAGAAGTCCATGGCTGGCTAGTTACTTGGAAATCTCTCACCCCCTTTGTTCTAGAAAATATTCTGGTTCTTGCCTGTGTTCCCCTTTGCCATACTGAAACATTTGGGAAATGGAAATAGGGAAGTAGTGGCTTCTTAGAAAAACTAGAGATAAATGGAACAGGAACTGCAAAATTAGCAAAATGTAACAGAAACTGTTGATCTTATACATTATTGCTTTTGCTTATTTTTTGTCCTTTGCTAGGAGACCTGTTATGATGATGTGTGTTATACTCACCACACTTCCCAGCTTCAGCTTTTCTATTGCAGTGACTGAGGTATGGAATGTTTCTTTATTCTGCAGGATTTTTGAGATTCAAAAATGTTTTCTGTTCCTGGAATATTATAGAACGGTGTGCCCGAAAATTTTCTTGAAGTTTATTCTGTCCAGTCTTCTTCCAAGCTACAATACGTATATTTAAAGTACTAAGATCACTATTCCCTCTGTGATTGTGAAAGAAAGTCTAGCAACCAATTAAAAAAACATACCTTCTATGTTTGTGTGTGTGAGAGAGGAGAACGTTATTCCAAGATTGTAAAAAAGCAAGGAATTTAAAAGTTGATGCACATTTGTTGCTTTTAACCTTATGTTTTTCGAGTGTCCTCAGTTCTAAACAATATCCAGAGGGAATACCACTCACCTTCTAAGACCTTTGATAATATATCCCTTGCCTGAGGATTTGTACATGATATTTATTTGAAAAGAAGCTTGACTTTATGTTTTGACTAAATGCAGCTTCAAAAGGATTCTGATAGGCATCTAAAGGACAGGAATATTATAGGCAGAACTTTCAGGTTGTGAGAATTTTATTACCTAACAAGTTCAAAGAAGAATGTCCTACTAATCTTATTAATTTGCACGATGCTGTGAAAGATATAATTTTCACTTCCCCAAAGTGAACAAAGTAAAGTCCTTTATGTTTGATCTGTGTGTTAAGTACATAGTTATTAAGTGCATATTACATGCCAGGCCCTGTGTTAGGTGACGGGATAGAACACTCTGGAAATGTGACAGAGTCTCTGGCCTTTAGTAATTATTAATTGACTGTAGAGAGAAAAACAGTCAAGCTACTAGAATAGTTATGAGAGGAGTGAGTACTAGATAGTGTATGATGTCATTAGAAATACATGATTGTTAGAATATGTCCTGGATGCTACATTCGGGCAGTATATGAATGTATAGAATAGCCTTGGAAGGCTCTATAGAGGTACTTTGCATTAAACAGCAAAATGTGAATATTTTAATCTAGAGCTATCATTTTCTCCTCCCGCTTCCCAAAAGACTCTGTAAAGCACTTAGGAAGCTCCCAAGACCTTTAAAAATTCAGTGTAAAACCTTTTAAGGAAACCTATTATCATAAAATGATGGTATATTTGTAGTATGATCGCCCTTTTTGATTCTTTTCCATTACGTCCTTGCCTATTGTTGCACTTTTTTCTCCTTCTGTTTAATTTTTCACTCAAGTGTGACACAAACAAGAAAGTGCATAAAACATAAGGTGTACAATATAAATGTAATACCATGAAGAAATCCCCTGTGTAAACACTACTCAGGGTCAAAAAATAAAACTTCAGCAGTTTCCTAAAAGCCACCCTATGTTTTTTGCCATGACTTCTACCTTAACTTCTAATTTCACAGATTGGTTTGTCTGTTTTGAATCTTTTCTAAGTGGAAATAAAATTCTCTCTCTCTCTCTCTCTCTGTCATCTGTCTATCTTCTATCTACCTAATATGTGCCTGGCTTCTTTTTGTCAGAAGTCTGGGTCATTCGGGTTTTTGTGTACAGCGATATTCCATCATTTTAATTCTGTGGAGTGAATTCATTCGTTTCATTTTATGAATATGTTACAATTTATCACTTCTGCCTCTGATGCCCACTTCAGTTCTATCTGGTTTTGGCTGTTATAAATAATGCTGCTGTGAACAGCTTTGACTATGTCTATTGATGCACATATGCAAGAATTTCAGTTAATATGCAGAAATATAATTGGGTCATAAGATATTCAAATGTTCAACTGTAGCAGAAATGACAGTTTTCCAAAGAGATTCTACTAATTTAGACTTAACACTAGCAGAGAGTGAGCATACCCGTTGCTGCATATCCTAGCTAGCCTTACTTATATTCTAAGTCTTTTAGCCATTCTGTTGGGCACGTATTCTTGAGTCTCATTGTAGTTTTAAGTTGTGTTTCCTCAATAATCAATGAAATTGAGAGGTGTCTGGGTGGTGCGGTTGGTTAAGCTCTTGATCTTGGCTTAGGTCATGATCTCACAGTTTGTGAGATCAAGCGCCGCCTCAGGCTCTGTGCTGACAACACGGAGCCTGCTTGGGATTCTCTCTCTATGCTCCCCCCTTCTCAAAACAAACAAACATTTAAAAAATTACTGAAATTGAGCACTTTTACCATCTTGCCAATTTTCCCTGTTGTTATCTTTTTAAAATCAATTCAGAAGTTATTAATATATTCAGAGCTCAAGCCCTTTGTTGATTATATACATTGCAAATATATTCACACTTTGTGACTTAATATTTTTAATGCTATTTTTGGTGAAGAGTTCTTAATTTATAAATAGTCCAATTTATCAGTTTTTTTCATAGATAGTAATTTTGGTAACTTGAGAAGATTTTGTCATATTGTGAAAGATTAAACCTCAAAGTCCTCAAGATATTCCCCTATATTATATTTTGGAGTCTATACGTTTTACCATTTTATTTTCTTTTATTTTTGTTCTTTAATATTTTAAAAAGGTTTGTTTATTTGAGAGCGAGGGCAAGAACACATGTGGGGAAGGGGGAGAGAGAGAGAGTGGTGGGGGGACAGAAGATCTGAAGCGGGCTCTATGCTGACAGCATAGAGCCCACTGCGGGGCTAGAGCCCATGAACCATGAGATCATGACCTGAGCTGAAGTTGGACACTTAACCAACTGAGCCACCCAGATGCTCCTACCATTCATTCTCTTTTAGATTCACAATCCATCTGAAACTAATTTATGTGTGTGTTGTGCAGTAAGGAGTCAGTTTTTCTCCTCCAAATAACACCTAAAGCAGTGAGCACTATTTATTAAAAAGTCTGTCTTCCCACATTTCTCTGCAGTACTGCTTCTGTTGTAAATCTGTGTATATACACATGTTCTATTTCAAGCCTTCTGTTTTGTCCACTACCTACCTTTATATACGTATGCCAATACCACCCTAACTTAATTCTTGTAGTTTTATTACAGCTCTTTATATTCCAAAGAGGAAATCTTTATATCTTTTTCATCTAAATGCCCTGTCCTTTATATTTCTCTATGGATTTTAGAATCAGCTTCTCATTTTCCACAAAAACTTTGAATTTTGATTGAGGTTGCATTGAATGGTATCTTTTTTTTAATCCCATTTTCCCTTTATTGTATATGGAAAATTTCCCCATATAGTCTATGAATAATGATAGATAGTTCTTTTCTTTCCAATACTTGCAGTGTTTATTTCCTTCTCTTGCCTTATTAGACTGGTTAGGGCCACTAGTACAGTGTTGCATAGAATTGATCATGGTGGCACCTTTGTCATCTTCCAGATCTCAGGGGAGGAACTCTTAACGTATCACCACTAATATGATGCCTGCCGTAAGTTTTTATGTAGATACCTTAATCAGATGAAGGAAGGGTCCCAAAATCTGGCTGGGTTTGCCTGGGCTCTCTCTTCTTGGGGGACCCTGAACTCTAATATCTATCCCCCTAATTCTTTGACCTAGGGATTCTCAGAGGCTCTGCTTAGCAGTAGAGTTGGAAGAAATTGCCCATCCCACCATTACCAGGAGCCTGCTGTTATATTTTGGCATGGATTTACAAAGCTCTTTCTTGAATTGAAAGCTCATCCACTGATATGAATCTTTATTACATCTTTACAAATTATTCAACAGCTAATAGAATTGAACACCTGAAAAGCTGAAAATCAAGCTTCTAGTCTTTTAGTGAATGTCTTTATAATTAATTTAATGTTCCTTCAAGACTTTTAAAAGAATTTTAAACAAAGAAAGCACAAAAAAGTAATGCTTCTAAATGGTTTTCTGGAAACAGGTTCAAAAGAATATTAATGGTTCTATGGATCCCTTACCTCCTACCTTACCTGACCTGCCAGTTTCTCTGGTTCTGACTTCCTTGATTGTGGTTGATATTATTGAAAAACTCAGGATATATCCTCTTAAAGGCTGTCAAAAAGGTAAGTATTCTTTTAAATATAAATATTTTTAAAAGTTTGACATATTATTCACCTTTCTGTTGCCCCATTATCTGTTGACATGTTTAATGATACCTTTTCTTACAGCTAACATTACAGTTAGATGATTAGAAATGAAGATATCTAAATATAATTAATTTGAAACCCACTTTGATAGCTAAACAATTATTCTTATTTGTATATTGGTAGTACTGATAAATTAATAAGCTTAGCAAATATTTAATACCAAAAACCTTAATGTTTACTCTAGCAAGAAAATTATCTAAGTGTAAATTATTATAGATTTAGATTTTTAGGAACTCTCTTAAAACCTTTCAGTTTAGATGAACAAATATAGTTTTGGATATTTTTGATACAGAAAGTAATGTGATTATTGCAGTTATGTCCTAGAGAATTATGCGTTTTTAATTGTGGATTGTTAAAAAGCTAAAGATCACACTAGCAAAAACCAGATATGCCACATTCCTCCAAAGGGATCAGTCAAAACTAAATATAGATTGGCCTTTTTTAAAAAAAAAAAAGATATTTTGTTAATTGAATATTTTGTTCGGTTGGTCTTCACTTGATCTTAGCCAAAAGGCCGAGAAGTGATCGGTTGGTCTTAAATTTCTTCAACTTTCACTTAATTTCATGTCATAATATCCGTGTTTAATTTATAATCGGTGTATGCTATAGTTCTTGTGTGGCCACGGTTTTATACACGAAAGGGGTAGGTTTTGTCGAATCACTTCCTGGTGGGATGGGCGGGTTCAAGTGAGTGAGTCACAGGGGAATTCATTGGAGTAACAGGGATACCTCCAGGAAGGAAAAGACTAGAGAATGACTTATGGGTCATGAGCCACCACCCTTCCGGTTACTCTTACTCTTCAAACTGAAAAATAAAACTAAGGAGGCCACCAGGAGATCTGAGACCGTAGCTTCCTATTTTGCACTTTGTCCTTAGGGAGGAGATGATGGTTGTTATGTTTAACATAGGTGACAATGTAGCTAACCCGGCAGGCAGCTGATGGCCATCTGTTGAGGAAAAGGTACTCTCAGGTTACATCTGCCCTCCAGAGTCCAGTGTGTTTATCTCAAACTGGGGAGATTTGCGAATTCCCACTTTCTTTGCTACTTCTCTAGATCCCTTCTCTACGCAAACCTATCTTGAAAATGGATTGTTTTAAAAAATTCTCCCATGTTAATAACCTTCCACGTTAATGTGAACATTCTGTGTACGTTCTTAATGAATGATCTCTTTTTAAAAAAATATACATGTAAGGGCAGCTGGGATCAGTGGGTCGAGCGTCCGACTCTTGGTTCGGCTCAGGTCATGATCCCAGGGTGGTGGGATTGAACACCACATTGGACTCCATGCTGAGTGTGGAGCCCGCTTGGGATTCTCTTTCTCTCTCACTCTCTTTCTCCCTCCCTTCCTCCTCTGCTTTTCTCCCCTGTTCTCGCTCTCTCTCTCTCAAATAAAAAATAAAAATAAAAAATGTACGTGTGCATTTTTTGGAATAAGTTATTGGAATTTTATATTTTAAGTGATGAGTTGGATTAGTAAAGGATAATTTTCCCTGTATCCAGAAATGACGATGACACTGAGCATTGAAACAAGAAATCCCCAAAGAAGTCAGTCTTGGACATAAGACCCGAGAACATGTTGTACAACTGCTTTTTCTTATTTAAGAGCCTCCTTCTTGATCTCTTCTCTGCCCAAACTTGAGAGGGCTGATGTGTGGTTTAAGAGCTCCACCATTTAATAAAATCCCACTTTAAAAAGCTAGCATTCACTCAAAACACCTTCGCAAATATTAATTATACATGCATTTAATTTTTATGCAAGCTTTTGAACTCAAGTAGTCCCCTCTACTCCTTTTAAACATGCATGCTAACAAAATAGATTATGTGAGCTTTGAATTTATGGAGTATTCTAATTTATCCTCTGGAACTGAATACGTAAAGTCATAGCATGTAAATTGTAATCCATAAATCTGAACATAAGCCAGGATGCTAAAAATATGCTGTCGCTGCCTGTGGTACTTTAGAATCGAAGAGGTAGGGTAGGGGTGGGTGGTGATCAAGCTTCAAAAACATTTGGCTCCCTTTAGAGAAGGTTGAGAAAGGGAATATATTTTGTTCTGTGCTCTGTCCGGAGAGTTTGGAAGGCATACCCATCTATCAGCTTGTAGCAGGTATGACCTTGTACTAGAGGGAACTAAGGTAATCTGCAGGGCTTGGATTTATGGCCACCCTTGTGCCATCCCATCCACCTTAATTCCAAGCTACAAAAGCTTGATCTTTGTGTAGCTTTTCCTTTCCTAAAATTTTAAATAGGAGTTATTCTATATTAAAAAAAATATGCTTAGGCTTAAAGCAGTCTTAACTGGCTCAAGGGGTCCTTTCTGCTAACTTTCTGTTACCAGTTGAAATATCTCAGTATCAAATGATTACTGTGGCAGAAGATTTCACATAGCCTGAGGCTCACACAGGAATATTTTCTGAAACATAGATCTCTGAGGCATGGCAGTCTCACAGATGTCATACCTATGACTGGCAATTCCCAGTCATAGGAACACATAGTAAGAACACAATGTAAAGCCTGAATGTCCCCAGCTCTTATTAGTATGTGGGCACAGATGAGCACACTTGGATATTTGTATTTGAATTTTGTTAGCTCAGTCCCAACCAGTGAATGACTGGGCCTCCATCTCTCTTCGTCTTCCATATTGTTCCCTCTCCTATTTTTTAAACCAGACCTAAGGTGAATACAGACACACAGACAAGTCAAAGGTTGAATGCAAATTATCAGGTCCACCTTCAAGGACTCACGTGAACAATATAAGCCTACCTCGAGCACCATGTTATAAGTGGTAGAATAGAGTATAATCGTTAAAGTACTATGGGGCTACACGTGAAGAAATACTCCATTTTTTCTAAGGTGTCGGAAGTCAGAAAAATACTCGAGGGAATATCTGGGATTGGTAGGAGTTTAGGCAGGCATGGTGACGAAAGCTTTCTACACAGAAGGAAGATTGGGCCTCAAGAAACTCAGGACTGCAAGTAATAAACGGGCAAAAATAACCAGTTGGATTTCACACTGTTGAGATAAAAGTTGCCTTCTTAAAACAAGCTACTGTTTGTTTCTCAAGCAGCCACTTTGGAAGCCTACAGAGCTGATTTGTAGGGGTCTGTGGGCAGAAAGGGGAGGCCTAACTGGAGTCCCTGGTTGCTTGAACCCAACATCAGCACAATGTTTGTTTGTTGAGGGGTTGATATCTTGTGTAAGATTTCATTTGAAAAAAAAAAAAAAAGGTTCTTCTGCTCAATGTCTGAAAACCATTCATCTTGGACCTCATTTTTAGGCCGTAGCTGTCTCTAGGGGAGTATTATAACTCAGGTGGCCAATTTGCTACCTCTCCAGCCCATGGCTCCCTGGGAATCATGATGCCGCCCCGCCCGGAGACAAAGTGCCCCCTCATCCCAGGTTTTCTGGTTGCCGTTGCTTTGGGATATGATGCAATACTATACAACACACTAAAATACACTACACTACAGCGTTGTGGGTAGAGCAGGCCAAACCTGGTGGGGCCCACACGGGTTTTGAGGCCCAACACATATTAAAAGCCAGATCAATTTTTTAAGATTCCATTTTGAATCGCTCTATTTCTAATGTTTTCTGTTTTCCCAAAGTACATATTTATTTTTTAAAAAGCATCAAATAAACATAAGTGAAAAAGAAGAACATGGTATTCCACCAGGGTCCTGGAAACTGAGATTGATAGCTGATCCCATCTCCGTGGGCATGCTCCACTTAAGGAAACCTACTGCATATCCCTTTTCCTTAAAAATATATGGAGGGTATCATCGTCTCTATTAGTGGAGTAATACTCCATTCTATTAATGAACCATGACTTACTTCGCCATGAGTTTTTAACCCCTATTGATGGACAAGCAGATTTTTTGTCTTGGTGTTTTCATGACTAAAAAGGCTCCTGTTATGACTCTTGTTCAGAAGTAAAAGGGGTTGCAGAAAAAAGGAGAAGGATGTGGCGAGAATGAGCAGGATGATGTGGTTTGAGTTGAGCAGCGGGGGTGAGCCATGTGTAGAGCGCACATGCAGGACTGGCGCAGGCGGTCGGTGTCCCGGGGACCCTGTGCTGTGTATGTGAGTTACAAGCCGCTCCGAGGTGACCGGCCAAGCAGAGGCTGGGGACAGAGAGAGTTAACTGTCATTGGATGACAGCCGAATGATAGCAGGACGATGACCACAGAGTGTCCTCAGAAGACCCCGAGCATCTGCACATGCCCAGACACCTTGGCAACGACAGTTGCCAGAAGAAACGGGACTATTATGGGCTGGCCACACATGCACATGAATACAGAGGGGGTCATTCATAGGGGATTTTACAAATGGCATAGCATGATGGTTTGGCTGCGTTAGGGACATCGGCACAGTCAGGCACGACTTGCTAGAAGTGAGATCAACAGGCTATTTGAGTGGAAAACATTAGAGCTCTGCACACGAGGTGGTTTCCACTGTCACATCAGTAAGAGGTGCCAGGTATGATGTTGGCAGTGTAAGGTTTTCAAATAAATCTGCTCGCAGTGGCCCTGGTCCAGTTCCTACTGTGTCGTCTTTTTAATACCCAGACACTTGGGCCAAGGCCTGCAGGACCTCAGCAGCATAGATAATTACTTTTTTAGGTTAAATGCCTAGATGTGCTATTTCTGGTTCAAAGCTTTAAGGCTTTCAGTATGTGTCATTCAAGCAAATGACCCCCTCTAAAGAATGCCCTAATTTATTATGGTCTAAACAACAGTGTAAGAAAACACCTGTTTCTCCTCAACCTTGTAACTTCAGATAATTTATTCCTTTTTATCTTCACCAGTTTCATAGGAAAAACATATCTTATTGTTCTAATACTTTGCTTAAGGTAGTAGTTGTGTTGAGCATTTTCTCGTAGGTTTCTTGGCTGTTTGTATTCTTTTTTTAATGTTTAGTTTTGTGAGACAGAGACAGAGTGAGGGTGGGGGAGGGAAAAGAGAGATGGAGACACAGAATTCAAAGCAGGGTCCAGGCTCCGAGCTGTCAGGACAGAGCCTGCAGTGGGGCTTGAAGTCACGAGTGGTGAGATCATAACCTAGGCCAAAGTCAGACACTTAACTGAGCCACCCAGGTGCCCTGGCTGTTTGTATTTTTGTTTAAATCATATATTTATGTCCTTGATCTGTTTTTCTGCTGATATGATTTTTGTTGTTGTTTTTACTACTGATTCATGAGGGCTGTAAATAGTAAGGCCATTAAATTTTGCCTGTCAGAAATATAGCATATATTTCAATGTTATTTGCCTTTTAATTTTTGATATGGGAAATTTCTAGTTTTGACATAATCCAATCTATAAATATTTCCTATATGGAGTCTGTCTATGGTGTTATGCTTTAAAAGTATTTCTCTCACTCCAAGGTGATAGAAATATTTACTAATTATTTTCTCAAAGCTTTTTTACATTTAAGTGTTTCATAAAGAAAAGTTGGATTCTCTGCAGGATATAAACTCATTAATTTATATGTACGCAGTCAATCAGGAATGATAACCAGTAGATTTATTTACTTGATCTGGCAAAGCTTACAGACCCCTGCCTCTATTGTACTTCTGTCCATTTCTTCTGGCATTTCCAACATAAAAGAAGGGCTTAATAGAGCACTTTAAAAATGTCCATGCCCATCAGAGCAACCCCTGATAAACTGAATGAGGACCTCTGAGGATAGGATTTGGGCATAGTTAGATTTTTAAAAACAAAACCTCATTGGTTTCTGATTTGTAGCCCCAGTTTAGAGCATTGGTCTTCACTTTGGCTGCCCATTCGAATCACCTACGGGACTTGGAAGTTTTTTTTAACTCCCAGACTGAACCCCAGATAAAATCATAATTTTGGTGGGAGGTAGGACCAGGCACAGGTAATTTTTAAAGCCTCCCCAGGTGGTTTACACTTGTGAATATGATTCAAGTGTGTGGGCAGAAAACAAGCAGGGGCAGTTTACACCTGTTAATGCCCCCAAAGCCTCTGGGAGCTAGGAAGCAAAGTTGCCTGCAGAGAGTAATGGGGAGGGACAGAAGGGAGAGAATCTGTGACAGAATGGGTAAGGTTTGGAATAATTGCTCAAGGTCAAGGACAGGGAGATGAAAGGATGACAGAAGCTTAGGGGTTCAGTGAAGAGTGGAAACCAGGAATGTGTCCTGGGACCAGTCAAGATTATGGGAGCTTTCTTCAGTGATCCTGAGAAATCTGGACATTGATTGTAGAAAAGCTAGAACTGCAGGACTGATCCAGGTTTAGAAGTCTGTAGAGCAGGCATGGAAGAAGGAAAAGGAAGTATCTATTACTCTCTTAGTTATTTCTTATTAAATTAACATAATTTCTTAAATGAATGACAGTGATGTTTTTATGGAACTTCTAAGCTACTTCCAGTGAACCATGGACCACCTGTGAACATACTTGCAGGGACTCCTACTCATGCGTACTCACCAGAACCACCAGAGGAATGTTTTCAAAATACGTAGGCAGGAGCTCTATATGCTGATCACTACACCAGAGGACAGTTATTGGGCCTCTGTGTGTACAATTACTTCTTCAAGTTAAATGCCTAGACCAGCAATCAATTTCTGGCTCAAAGTAATTTGACCTGGCATCCGTAATTTTTAAAAATTCCACAATTAGTTCTGATACCCACCCTGACTGAGAGACCTGGATTATAGGAAGTATTGGGAAACGTGACATATATATAGCAAGTTAAAAGCTGACAGCCCGGATCCAAATTCCTAAAGGAATCTGCTTTCCAGATTCCCTCAAAATGGAACTCAACACACTTTAACCAAAAAGAATATAGGAGATGCCACAGACAATCAAGGGGGGGGAAAGGGGACACTGCTTTTCTCTTAATAAAATGAATGGCACTTTGAGTTCCCCTTTGTTTCTTTTTAAGAAAAAGCTTATTATACAATATGAGCCCAGCGTGTGAGCTGGGCTTCCATAATGTGTTTTGCAATGTGTTTAGAGAGTACGTATGAGGAACAGTGTGTTTCAGGGCCATGCCAAGGAGGGGGACTATTTCCTTTCATACCCTCCCTTTGCTATTTAGAAGAAGGAAGTTTCAGAAAAGTAAGTTAGCTCTAGGATTTTTTCCTGCCTTCTCAAGAAGCAAGTAGCTATTTACCAGACTGGGATAACAGAAGGGTAGAATTTCTGATTTATTCCTTCTGATGAGGTACCAGCTGTCAGGATTAGGTCAGTGTGTTTGGGCCAGAGACTATATTGTAGACATCCTCATGCCAAAAGACGTAGGACATCAAGTGCTATCACGTTGTGACCCTTTGATGAGGACAGCTTTACATGACTGTAACAATTTGGCCCTTAATTTTTACTTTCTTCCTACACGGGGCCGGGGAGGGGGGGTTATGAACAATTTTAGTGAGATTCTTGAGAGTTGCAAGAGATTTCACTAAGTAAATATTTTAGGGAGACTGATAGAAATAAGGGAACATGAAGCCTGCATTACTCTGTCACAAAACCAAGATGGGTTCCTCCTGTCATTATGAATCAGCAAAGGTTATGGCACAAGGTTGAAAGGAAAGGTACAGGTCATTGTCTGTTTCTAGGTTTCCTGGTCTCGGAGTGAATAGAGTAGCATAGGCTGTTGAGCTGATGGACTGCATAGTGTGCGGAAGTCTTGGTCATTTTGTGTTTACGTCCCAGGGTCCCGTGTACGGAGTGCCATTTTGCTGTGGCTCTGCGATTTTAGAACCCCAAGCCCCCACCATTTCTGGGTGGGGGTGGTGTTCTTAGTGTGTTTCCTGTGAACTCACAAACCCCGCTCTTCTCGGAAGCACACATCGGCATTTTTGTCCTCTGACTGGTGACTCCTGTCGCCTGGGAAGCCTTCGGAAGGTCTTGAATCAGACTGCTGCTGGTGGTGCCATTTCCTGCCAATGTGTGTCCCCATCTTGCGGGGCAATGCCGGGGACACGTTGCGCCGGCTGCCCCCGGGCCCAAAGCCGTGTGACATCTTCTCTCACCGTTGAGCTGAGTAGGTTCTCAGGCTGCCAGGACCCCCACACGTCCTCTGGGGCTCCTTAGCCACATCGGTCGTGTGGGCTCGCTTAAAGTGCTCTCTCCAGGATCCGGGCTGGACAGCAGTCTTGGTGGCAGAGCTCCTGCAGGGCTCCAGAGTCCTTCCTCCTGTTGAATGGAGGGCGGTGCGTTCTTACTCCGCCTGGTTGTCATGCTTTGGCTTACTTGCCCGGGTGCAGATTTCCCCAGCAGGACACCCATTGCCCCCTTATGCCACGGGACCCCAGAACAAGAAGGTCTCCTACCTTCCATACAGCAGCCTTTCTGGAGGATTTGTTACCTACATACTAGGTGCTCCGCCAGGTCCTAGGGGTACGGTGGCGGGTGCAAACAGTCTTCCTTTTCGTGGAGCTGGAAGTTTAGTGGATATAACAGCACATCAATAAACTGCACTAGCAAATGTGTACGATTAAAGCAGAGGCAAGTGTTCTGAAGGCCAGAAACAGGCTCATTCCCGTATGTGTCCATTTTTGTCACCCAGCTTGGGTTCGCTGGAATTCCACGCTTTGGTCTGTACTCAAGTACTCATGAGTAGAGGCATTTCAAACCATTTCAGGTCTAGAATCATTTATATTTGGAAATAAGATAACTATATGCTTTTTAACATTTTACTTTACTATTTCTGTTTTATTTAAATATATTCAATATTGTATAGTATATAATTATTGTATATTGGTACATATTATATTCTTATAATTGTCCATATAATTAAGATACTATAATGATTCACTGTTACAGTATTATATACAATATAATATATAAGATAAATTAATAGTGGAGGGGAAGATGGTCTTTAAACTATCCAGCCTTCCAGCTGCATTAGACAAAAGAATTTTCTTAATATGTTACATTGCCTAAAAGTCCAGAAACGATGCATATATTTATTCTCTTGCCTGACAGGGAAATAGCAATGAATAGGCTTTTGAATGTCCTGGAAAACAGTATAATGCTTTTTCTAAAGACGAGTTCCTTGACTTCTTCAGAATTGACGATGAGTTGAAAATTTGTCTTGAATTCATTGTTATTATGAATTATTATTTGGTGAAGATTTGCATACCGTTTTGAACACAGACAGGAGTAGGCTGGTCAATGTTTAAACAACTGTCTCCAGTGAGGGTGGGGGGGAAGTCCTGCTTTGCACCCTTTGCCAGTTTATCTGGTGTAATTACTCCTTCCACGACCATTTTCAAGCTACCAAGGTGATGTCACTGAACCCTGACCATGGAATTGGGAAGAGATGCATACAATTGGCTTGTTAGGTGTTGCAAGCTGTCTCTGCCTGCACAGGATATATCTGTGAGGTAGTGTTTTTCGTTGTGATATGAACAGGCAAATATGTGAATTAAACCTATTACCCTGTTAAGGCTCTATAGTGTGACACAGTTTCTCAGACTTTTTGACCGCCCCCCAGTGAATGGGACAGTGGGTAACAGTGTAAGTATAACCAAAGTTTAACAAACTGTAATCACTTTTACTATTTACTGTATTCTGATATTTTCTATTCTATTCTAATTCATTTAAAAGGATAAATTATTTAGCAATTGCTACATTTGATATATATATACATATATATACGTTTATTTTTGAGAGAGAAAGGGAGGCAGAGTACGAGCCAGGGAGGGGCAGAGAGAGAGGGACACACAGAATCCGAAGCAGGCTCCAGGCTCTGCGCTGTCAGCACAGCACCCAATGCGGGGCTTGGACTCATGAACCACGAGGTCACGACCTGAGCTGAAGTTGGACGCTTAACCAACTGAGCCACCCAGGGGCCCCTACATTTGATATATTGAACACACATATGGCTGTTTCTATGTGTCAGGCACTATTTTAAATGTTTTATGAATATTGACTTGTTCAGACCTCCTAACTGCCCTGTGAGGTAGGTGCTGGGTTTCATCACTTATTACTTGGCCATGAAGTTACTCACTTGTTTTCCAGACCTCAGATGTGCTGTGCAAAGGAAACAAACTATAGATGGTACAGTAGATAGTGTCAAAACACCGATGTATGTAAGTGCCCTGTTTGTATTTTATTACATTTTTTTCCTTTATCTCCAAAATTATGGCTAAAAGTACTTTGTGTGCTTAATATGCTTTAAAATATTTGTAATGACTATTACTTTTCTTCTTTTCTAGATTTTTTTTTCTTGGAATGTTATGTCTAAATCATTAGCATTTCACTTTCTCTAGAACACTTTCCTCTCAGGAAAAATAGATTTTGGGTGGGGCTTCTGGGTGGCTCAGGCGGTTAAGCATCCGACTTTGGCTTAGGTCATCATCTCGCAGTTTGTGAGTTCGAGCCCTGCATCGGGCTCTGTGCTGACAGCTCAGAGCCTGGAGCCTGCTTCGGATTCTGTGCCTCCCTCTCTCTCTGCCCCTCCTGCCCCCTCTCAGAATGAATAAAAAAAAGAATTAAAAAAATGAACTCTAGCTAAGAATTTATCATTCATCCCATGGCTCTTATCCATAGTGATTAAGATTCTTACTGACTGTTTAAAAATGTTAACGTGTCACTTCTAACATTGCCACTTCCTGGCATCGATACAACGCCGCATTTGCAATCGTCCTCAAAAGCCCAAATTTTACACTGCATTATTTATGTTGACAAAAGGAATTTTTGGATTTCCATTTAAACAGTTTTATCTATTAAGACAGATGAAAGAGAGTTCTCCAGGACATGACATACTCTAAGAAACATAATTTCCATGTTGATTTTTTTCTTTTGTAAAATGAGAGATATAATTGATGCCAGTGAGCATCTGAGTTTTAAAAAAGATAATTTTAGGAATATTTTTTGACGTTTATTTATTTTTGAGAGACAGCGTGAGCAGGGGAAAGGCAGAGAGAGAGGGAGACAGAATCCAAAGCAGGCTCCAGGCTCTGAGCTGTCAGCACAGAGCCTGACATGAGGCCCGAACTCACAAACCCCAGGGTCATGACCTAAGCCGCAGTCAGTGCTTAACCAACTGAACCACCCAGGTGCCCCAAATTTTAGGAATATTAAAATAATAGTAATTAGTATATAATTTTCTTTCTTACTTGACTATTAAAGTGATACTTCTTCATGCTACTGTGCATCTAAGGTTGGTAAAGAAATTTCTAAGGGTCCCACCATTTATTTATAAATGATTCCTATCAGAAGTAAATAGGGGCGCCTGGGAGGCTCAGTCGGTTAGGCGTCTGACTTCGGCTCAGGTCATGATCACACGGTTCGTGGCTTCGAGCCCCGCATCAGTCTCTGTGCTCACAGGTCAGAGCCTGGAGCCGGCTTTGGAGTCTGTGTCTCCCTCTCTCTCTGCCCCTCCCCCACTCACACTCTGTCTCTCCCCGTCTCAAAAATGAATAAATGTTAAAAAAAAAAAAAAAGTAAATAGTATTTTATCAAGAATTTAGATTGTTTGTAGTTTATCAGTTTACTCAATTCACACTTAAAATTTTAAAACAATTATATACAAAGAAAACTGAGGTTTGTCCTTTAAACAGCCCCTGTTTAAAAGTAATCAAATATTTTGTTAGTCATTAATCATGATTATTATGTCTTTTTATGATGTTTTCACATCAATATAGTTCAACAAATTTTTATCGACTTCATGTCTTTAACCTTTAGAGCTATGCAGTCTAATGCCCCTTTAAATTTTGTCTTATCAAGTAATATGACAGCTCAGCATGTTGGCAGAGTAAACTTTCCTTAAGACCAGATAAATTCTTAGAAAAAAAAAGTGGTGTAACCAGATAAGTGTTTGAAAAACAATGTGCTATGTTCATGTCTAGAAACTATACCTTCGATACTGGTATTAAGTCTTGAGATTTGAGGATCCCTTCATAATCCCCCAACCTCAACACCCATGTGTGCACAGAAAGGCACATGTGCGAACGTGTGTGCACACACACACACACACGCACCCACAGACCCACAATGTGATACTCATGAGGAAATATCCTGCTTACTCAAATGACTGTTGTGTTGATCAGGCCTTGCCTTGTGGCACAAACCAAGTGCTTTAGTCTAACCAATTGTGCTGACTGGCTCAAAAACTTTGGGAAAAGAACAGCTTAAAACAATCTGGCATTCAAGAGCGCCTGGCTCACTCAGTCAGTTAAGCGACTGAATGTAGCTCAGGTCCTGATCCCACGGTTCCTGAGTTTGAGCCCCGTGTGGGCTCTGTGCTGACAGCTCAGAGTCTGGAGCCTGCTTTGGATTCTGTGTCTTCCTCTCACTCTGCCCCTCCCCTGCTAGTGCTCTTTTTCTCTCTCTCAAAAATAAACGTTAAAAAAAAATGAAAAAAAAAAATCTGGGGTTCAGAGTGGCACCCTTCACTAAACATTGATTGGTCAAACAGATTGCCTCTTAACACCAAACTCCAAGCCCAGACATCTGAGTTGCAGTGATCTCTGTGGACTTCTTATAAAAGATGACAGCGTTGGACCATTGGACTTTGATTTTATGATATTTGTATGTTTTATAATTAGCACATGATGTTTTGCCTCTAGGCAGGTGATAGCAGCCATAAAGTTAAGAGGTTGTCAATCGGGGTTAAACAAATCTGGGTGTGGATTTCAGCTCTGCGCTTTACTAACTGCGTATTAGAATTGCAGTGTCATTTCACCTCTTGGGCTATAGTTTCTATATTTATAAAATGGGATAGTCATGTCATCTCTCAACTTTTTTCTGAGGATTAAATGAGATTATGTGTGAAAGTGCTTAGCTCAGTAACCAAAACTGGCTGGTACTGTGAAATGGTAAAAATGACTTGGGATCCATATCTAGAAAAATACAAAAGCATAAAGAACCTTCTCTACATCTGTTCTTTTTTTTTTTTCTTTTTTTTTTTTTTTTTGGTCAGTATGATACCCATGGTTATCTGAAGTTCCATGTGTAAGACAGACCGCAAAAAGAGAACGTTTCCAATTTTATCGTGTTTTAAATTTAACTAAAAAACTGACATTTAAAAATTTACATAAAATTGAAATACAATTTTCATTGACATACAATGTAAAAAATGTTTCAATTGTCGTGAATCAATGAATGTATTGCAGGTAATGAAGACAGGGGTATTCATACAACTACTTTGCACCAAGTAAAAACGGTGACAGACCAAGTGAATCAAAAGGAAGAAAATACTTCGTTTCCGCAGCCAGCCCGGAGGACTGAGGCGTCACAGCCATCAGGAGAAAGCATATGGAGCCCCGCTCCAGCGCTGGCAGGACCCCAGGAGCCCTCCTTCCACTCGGGAGTTCTGGGAGCCATGTCCCAGCAGGACACTCGTGCCCAGATCATCCTCTGGACCTTTCTGCTGTGGTCTGACACCATAGAAATGGTGCGCGTGGCTGGCCATCCTGCTGTGTATAAGTCAGGCTGGCTGTACCCAGTCTACATATTCAGTTTTATTTCTCTCCTTCGGATAATATTAACACCTCAGAACCCTCTTCACAATTCCCTGGGCATCGTTCTCCAAGACTTACCCTTCACTTTTGTTAGACTTAGTTTGATCATTGCCCTGGGAACCATCACACCTGTATTGGGCCTTTGTAAAAACATACTCGTGACTGTCTCTTACGTTTACTTCAATTACTTCTCCAAATCCAAAGCTTTCTCTATCTTTGAAATATCTTCATTTTAAAAAGAAAATGTAATAGGGGTACCTGAGTGGCTCAGTCGGTTGAGTGTCCGACTTTGGCACAGGGAGCAATCTCACAGCTTGTGAGTTCGAGCCCCACGTTGGGCTCTGTGCTGACAGCTCGGAGCCTGGAGCCTGCTTCGGATTTTGTGTCTCCCTCTCTCTCTGCCCCCCACCGCTTGTGCTCTGTCTGTCTCTCTCTCTCTCAAAAATAAATAAACATTAAAAAAATAAAAAGAAAATATAATATAGTCAAACCTCTTTGTTATGCATGTGTATATCTTTGCAATTTTTTCCCCCGGGGCATAAATTCTATAGAAAGAAATGAGGAATACACTGTAGAGAATAAACTGTTTTTAATAATGGTAGCTTATCGCTTTTTAAAAAGTATATTCAAATGATATTAAATTTCAGCAATGTTTTATTCTTATAAGTTAACTCCCCTGGATCTCTAGAAAATGTTAGTAATTTTAGTTAGTTATGTATACTGCACTGTTTCTAAAAACACTCTTCCTTAAGGCCTTGGAAAAATTAGAACATATTTTCCCACTAAGTCCAAGAGTGATATTTTTATCATTTATATAAATTAAAGAACATTGCAAGAATGAATTAGATAGAACTATTTTTTAGACAGTACACCTGATATAATTGAATAATTTTTAGATTATACTTTTAAAAAATTTGAATCCTAGGGGCACCTGGGTGGCTCAGTTGGTGAAGCATCTGACTCTTGGTTTTGGCTCAGGTCATGATCTCACGGTTCATGATCTCCAGCCCCACACTGGGCTCTGTGTTGCTGGTGCAGAGCCTGCTTGGGATTTTCTCTCTCCCTCTCTCTCTACCCCTCCCCTGCTTACACTCCCTCTCCCTCTCAAAATAAATAAATAGACGTTTTAAGAAAGATATAAAACATTTGTTAAACATTTTTTTTTCTGAACTGTAGTCTTAGGGTCTCCTTCAAACATGGAATTATGTTCTTTAATCTGCTGTGGCAAGCAACTTTTATGTAATCAACTGATTTGAGCATAAACAGCAATTCAGTTTAACAGATGTTTGGTTCAGTTTAAGGCATAGCGGTTTTGCTTGTACTGAAGTACTAATATACATATTAATATAATGAAGTCTAGGTACATCAGTAATACCCGAAGTTTTATAATAGAAAGAAGCCATAAATTGAAGATGTGGATTTCAAAGAATATTTTATTTGTGGAATTTCATACCATCATAAAAATAGTCACAAGCTCTGTTTAAAAAATTTTTTAATGTTTATTTATTTTGGAGAGAGAGCGCGAATGGGGGAGGGGCAGAGAGAAAGAGACAGAGACAGAGACAAGAATCTGAAGCAGGCTGCAGGCTCTGAGCTGTCAACACAGAGCCCAGTGTGGGGCTGGAACTCACAAACGGCGAGATCATGACCTGAACTGAAGTCCCACGGTTAACCGACTGAGCCACCCAGGTGCCCCAAAAGCCCTGTTCAAAATTAGAAGTTCAGGTTTTGAATACAACAGCAAATGCATTAGTGTTGTATGTGATGATATATATTGAATACCCTGATGTAAAATAATTGGATGCATAATTAGATAATTTGTCTTCACTACTTGGTGACACTTTTGGATGTTCAGATGCCGGAACGATCTGAGAGGCTTATGCGTGCAGAGTAATGTGTCAAACTAGCCAGTCTCTTCAATGATCTGTGGTCACAAGTAAGGTAAGAACGGATAACCGAACGTGCCTGCCAGCCCTTGTCTCCATCAAAGTCCCCAGTCTGGCGGATCCCCTATGCTTTATGGATTTTCCTCACACTCTAAGAGATCTGTTTACCGTTCTTAAAAGGTTAGCTCCTGGCTTTATGGCTTTGGGCAAGTTCTTGGACCACTGTAAAACCCTAGTTTCCACATCTAAAACATGAGCATGACAATCATACCTTAATAGGTTAGAATTGTACTTCAGTAGCTTGCGCGGATTACATGAGATAGAAAATGCTCTCATCATATTGTCCGGCAAACAATAATAACTTGATAAACTCTAAGTATTTCAAGTGTACCAAATCATAGAGAAGCAAGTAGCTAAATGCATTGTTTTCATTTTCCTGTTTCATTCTTTGCTGTCTCCCTTCGTTCTTTCTGGGAATAAAAATCGTAACCATTTATAAAAAATAATATGGAAAATCTTAAGGTCATCTTACCTTATAATTTTTCACCAAGTGGCGTTAGGTTCAAAAACGAGCAATCTACTGAATATACGGATTAAAGTTGATACAAGTATTCACTCCTCAGGCATTTGACTGTCCCTCCTGAGTTCTTATAGACCCTAATTATAGCACTCTATTAAGACTTTATTTATGGATTTACTTTTCTGAGTTCCCCATTAATGCTTAAATTCCTTAAAGAAAGTCCTGAAGGTACCTTGTACTCTTTTGCTTCATCTGTCAACCCAACAGGCACTTACAATACTTATATAACTGTAAAAAATTGAGAATTCAAATAATTTCTTTCAAATTATGCCATGATGATGTTTTTTCATTAAGAAAAACATATAGTGAAGTAGTCGATTTGTAATTTTCTTAAATATGAAAACATTTTACATACATTTATATTTATCTTCATATTAGAATTTATAACTCTAAAGTATATCTTACTGGCATTTAGAATGCATTTTGTGTTTAATATTTGAATATGGCTACACCTGACCTATTGGAAGTCACACACTTTATACAGATAGTAAAGGGATGTACATGTAGAGGAAAATTTTTGAGTAACTAATTAAATATTTTAAGAGTATATACATGTTTATTAAGTTCAAGTCTATGATTGTCACTTCAATTCTTTTCAGTATTTTTTTAATTAAAAAAAATTTTAAATTGAGTAGTTGACATACATTATTAATTTTAGGTATATAACAGTAATTTTATATTTTATATACCTTAAAAATTATCACTGTAATGAGTCTAGTTACCATTTGTCACCATGAGTAGTTATTACAATATTACTAACTCTATTCTCTATGCTATACTTTATATCCCCATGACTTATTTATTTTATAACTGGAAGTTTGTGCTTCTTAATCCCTTTCACCTGTTTCATTCATCCCGTACCCCCTCCCTTCTGGCAACCACCAGTTTGTTCTCTGTATCTAAGAGTCTGTTTCTGTTTTGTTTTCTATGTTCGCTTGCCTTGTTTTTCAGATTCTGCCTATAAGTGAAATCATATGGTATTTTCCTCTGTCTGACTTCTTTCATTTAGCATAATACCATCAAGTCCATCCATGTTGCGAACGGCAAGATTTCATTCTTTTTATGGCTGAGTAATATTCCATTGTGTGCATATTACTTACTTAATATGTGACTTTTAAAAAGTTTATTCATGTATTGATGGACCTTAGACTGCTTCTGTACCTTGGCTATTGTAAACAGTGCTGCAATGAGCATAGGGTGCATATATCTGTTTGAATCAGTTTTTCTTCTGATAAATACCGAGATGGAATTGCTGGGTTGTAGGGTAGTTCTATTTTCAATTTTTCAAGGAACCTCCATACTGTTTTCCATAATGGCTGCACAATATTACATTCCCACCAACAGACATGTAGGCTCCTGTTTTTCCGCATTCTTATCAACACTTGTTATTTCTTGTCCTTTGGATACTAACCATTCTGATTGGTGTGAGGTAATATCTTAATGTAGTTTTGATTTGCATTTCCCTGGTTATGTTTCCTAGTGATGTTGAGCATCTTTTCATGGGTTGGCTTTTCGTCTGTTTGCCATCTTTGGAAAATGCTTTTTCACCTCCCTCCTCTGCTCATTTTTTCATTGTTTATTTTTTTCTTTTGATGTTGAGTTGTATTGGTTCTTTACATATCTTGGATATTAACCCCTCATCAGATGCATCATTTCCAAATATCTTCTCCAATTCAGTAAGTTGCCTTTTCTCTTGTTGATGGCTTTGTCCAAAAGCTTTGTAGTTTGATAAAGTCACATTTGTTTAGTTTTGCTTCTGTTGCCCTTGCCTAGGGAGACAGCCCCCCTCCCAAATATTGCCAAGACCCATAACCAAGAGTTTACTGCCTGTGTTTTCTTTTAGAACTTTATGGTTTCAGGTCTTTAAATTTGTTTGTAATTCATTTTTACTTTATTTCTATATATGGGTTGAAAAAGTGGTCCAGTTTCATTCTTTTCTATGTAGCTGTCCAGATTGTCCAATATCACTTATTGAAGAGCTTGCTTTATCCCTCTTGTATATTCCTGCCTCCTTTGTCATAGGTTAATTGACCACATAATAGTGGGTTTCTTTCTGGGCTTCCTATTCTGTTCTCTTGATCTATGTGTCTGGTGTGTGTGTGTGTGTGTGTGTGTGTGTGTGTGTGTGTGTGTGTATGTGAAAGAGAGAGAATGAGAGTATGTATCATGCTGTTTTGATTATTAAAACTTTGTAGTATCGTTTCACATCAAGGAGCATGATAATTCCAGCTTTGTTCTTCTTTTTCAAGATATTTTGGTTATTTGGGCCTTTTTTGCTTCCATACAAATTTTAGGACTATTTGTTCTATTTCTGTGAAGAATGCTGTTGGTATTTTCATAGGATTATATTTAATCTTTAGATTCCTTGGGTAGCATGGATATTTTAACAGTATTAATTGTTCCAATTCATAAGTACAGCATATCTTTCTTTTTTTCAAATACAATTTGTTGTCAAATTGGCTAACATACAGTGTGTACAGTGAGCTCTTGGTTTTGGAGGTAGATTCCTGTGATTTATCACTTACATACAACACCCAGCGCTCATCCCAGCAAGTGTCCTCCTCAGTGCCCATAACCCATTTTCCCATCTCCCCCACCTCCCCATCCACCCTCAGTTGGTTCTCTGTATTTAAGAGTTTCTTATGGTTTGCCTCCCTTCCTCTCTGTTTGTAACTATTTTTTTCCCCTTCCCTTCCCCGATGGTCTCTGTTAAGTTTCTCAAGTTCCACATATGAGTGAAAACATATGGTATCTGTCTTTCTCTGACTGACTTATTTCACTTAGCATAATACTTTCCAGTTCCATCCGCATTGCTGCAAATGGCATGATTTCATTTTTCTCATTGCCAAGTAGTATTCCATTGTATATATAAACCACATCTTCATTATCTATTCATCAGTTAATAGGCATTTAGGCTCTTTCCATAATTAGGCTATTGTTGAAAGTGCTGCTATAAACATTAGGGTACATGTGCCCCTATGAATCAGCACTCCTGTATCCTTTGGATAAATTCCGAGTAGTGCTCTTTCTGGGTCGTAGGGTAGTTCTATTTTTATTTTTTGAGAAGCCTCCACACTGTTTTCCAGAATGGCTGCACCAGTTTGCATTCCCACCAGCAGTGCAAGAGGGTTCCTGTTTTTCCACATTCTCACCAGCATCTGTTGTTACCTGAGTTGTTGATTTTAGCCACTCTGACTCTGTGAGGTGGTATCTCAGTTGTAGTTTTGATTTGTATTTCCCTGATGATGAGTGATGCTGAGCATCTTTTCATGTGTCTGTTGGCCATCTGGATATCATCTTTGTAAAAGTGTCTATTCATGTCTTCTGCCAATTTCTTCACTGGATTATTTGTTTTTTGGGTGTTGAGTTTGGTAAGGTCTTTATAGATTTTGGATACTAACCCTTCATCCAATATATCATTTGCAAATATCTTTTCCCATTCCATCGGTTGCCTTTTAGTTTTGTTGATTCTTTGCGGTGCAGAAGCTTTTTATCTTGATAAGGTCCCAATAGTTCATTCTGGCTTTTAATTCCCTTGCCTTTGGAGATGTGTCGAGTAAGAAATTGCTGTGGCTGAGGTCAAAGAGGTTGTTGCCTGCTTTCTCCTCTGGGGTTTTGATGGTTTTCTGTCTCACATTTAGGCCTTTCATCCATTTTGAGTTTATTTTTGTGTATAGTGTAAGAAAGTGTTCTAGCTTCATTCTTCTGCATGTTGCTGCCCAGTTCTCCCAGCACCATCTGTTAAAGAGGCTATCTTTTTTTCCATTGGGTACTCTTTCCTGCTTTGTCAAAGATTAGTTGGCCGTATGTTTGTGGGTCTAATTCTGGGTTCTCTATTCTATTCCATTGGTCTATGTGTCCATTTTTGTGCCAATACCTTACTATCTTGATGATTACAGCTTTGTAGTAGAGGCTAAGGTCTGGGATTGTGATGCCTCCTGCTTTGGTTTTCTTTTTCAATATTTGGCTATTTGGGGTCTTTGGTGGTTCCATACAAATTTTAGGATTGTTTGTTCTAGCATTGAGAAGAATGCTGGTGCAATTTTGATTGGGATTTCATTGAATGTATAGGTTGCTTTGGGTAGTATTGCCATTTAACAGTATTTATTCTTCCAGTCCATGAGCCCCAGCATGGAATGTTTTTCCATTTCTTTATGTCTTCTTCAATTTCCTTCAGAAGTTTTCTACAGCATATCTTTCTATTTGTGTCATCTTCAGTTACTTTCATCAACATCTTATACTTTTCAGAATATAGGTCTTTCACTTCGTTGGTTAAATAGGTATTCAAAAAACCTATTCCTAGGTATTTTATTCTTTTTGGTGTAATTGTAAATGGGATTGTTTTTCTTAATTTATCTTTCTGATAATTTATTATTAGGTACAGAAATACAACAGATCTGTTTATATTAATTTCATATCCTGCAACTTTACTGAATTTATTTATTAGATCCAGTAATTTTTTGAGTAAGTTTTTAGAGTTTTCTCTATATACTGTTATGTCATCTGCAAATAGTGACAGTTACAGTTCTTTACCAGTTGGGATGCCTTTTATTTCTTTTCCCCATCTAATTGCTGTGGCTAGAACTTCCAGTGCTATGTCGAATGAAAGTTCCAAGAGTGGGCCTCCTTGTCTTGCTCTGATCTTAGAGGAAAAGGTAGCAACTTTTCACTATAGCGTATGATGTTAGCTGTGGGTTTGTCCTTTATTATATTGACATATGTTCTCTCTATCCACTTTGTTGAGAGTTTTAACTCATAAACAGATACTGAATTTGGTCAATAGGTGCTTTTTCTGCATCTATTAAGATGATGATGGGGCGCCTGGGTGGCTCAGTCGGTTGAGCGTCCGACTTCGGCTCAGGTCATGATCTCACGGTTCGTGGGTTTGAGCCCCGCATCGGGTTCTGTGCTGACAGCTCAGAGCCTGGAGCCTGCTTCAGATTCTGTGTCTCCCTCTCTCTCTGCCCCTCCCCCATTCATGCTCTCTCTCTCTGTCTCTCAATAATAAATAAATCTAAAAAAAAATTTAAGATGATGATATGATTTTTCTCATTGTTGATTGACTTGCAGATATTGAACCATCCTTGCATCTTGGGAAAAATCCCACCTGATCATGGTATAAGATCTTTTTAATTTATTGTTGAATTAGTGTGCTAATATTTGTTGAGGATTTTTGCATCAACATTCATTAAGGATATTGGCTTGTAATTTTTTTTTCCATATTATCTTTGGTTTTGATATCAGGATAATGCTGGACTGCTAGCATAAATTTGGAAGCATTCCTTTTCAATTTTTTGGAGCAGTTTCAGGAAGGTAGATGTCAATTCCTCTTTTAATGTTCAGTAGAATTCACTTATGAAGCCTGGATTTTGGTTTGTTGGGAGTTTTTTGATACCAATTCAATTTCCTGTTAGTACTCAATCTGTTTCAGATTTACTATTTTTTTTTTGTTTCAGTCTTGGAAGATTATATATTTCTAGGAATTTATCCATTTTCTTTGTGTTGTCCAGTTGTACACTAATTGCTCATATTTTTCTCTTATAATCTTTTGTATTTCTGTGTTGTCTCTTGTAACTTCTCTGATTTTACTTGTGTCGTCTTCATTTTTCTTTAAGAGTCTTGCTAAATGTTTATCAATTTTGTTAATCTTTTCAAGGAACCAGCTCTTGGTTTCATTGATCTTTTCTATTGTTAGTCTCTGTTTCCTTTATTGTTGCTTTTATCTTTATTATTTTCTTCTTTCTGCAACTTTGGCCCTTTTCTTTTTTTCTGGTTCCTTTAGGTGTAAACTTAGATTATTTATCTGAGATTTTTCTTGTTTTTTTGAGGTAGGCTTATATTACTGTAAACTTCCCTCCTAGAACTGCTTTTGCTGTATCCCACAGTTTTTGTTATGTTTTATTTTCATTTTCATTTGTTTCAGTTATTTTTTTATTTCCTCCTTGATTTATTAATTGATCTACTGGTTGTTCAATAGCTTGTTGTTTAGTCTCCATGTTTTTGTGTCTGCTAGTTTTTTTTTCTTGTGAATGATATCTACTCATACCATTATGGTCACAAAAGATGCTGATATGGTTTCAGTTTTCTTAAATGTATTGAGACTTGTTTTGTGGCCTAACATGTGATCTCTCCTGGAGAATCTTCCATGTGTACCTAGAGAGAATGTGTACTCTGATGTTTTTGCATGGAATGTTCTGTACAGATCTGGTAAGTACATCTGATCTAATGTGTCATTTAAGGCCACTGTTTTCTTAATGATTTTCTGTCTGGATAAACTATGTATTGATGTAAGTGGGTTGTTAAATTTCCTTACTGTTATTGTGTTACCTCTTTGATCTCTTACTCTTTGCTATTATATTTTTTGATGCCCCTTCCTGGGTGAATACATATTTACAAGTGTTATGTCTTCTTATTGGGCAGATTCCTTTGTCATTATGTCAATGCTCATCTTTGTCTCTTGATATAGTCTTTGTTTTATTGCTGTCCCAGCTTTCTTTTTGTTTTAATTTGCATGGAATATCTTTTCCCATCACTTCACTTTCAGTCTGTATGTGTCTTTAGATCTGAAATGAATCTCTTGTAGGTAATATATTGATGGGTCTTTTTTTTTTCATTCAGTCACCTGTGTCTTTTGATTGGAACATTTAGTCCATTTACCTTTAAAGTAATTATTGATATGCAGGTACTTACTGCCATTTAAAAAATTGTTTTCTGGTTGTTTTTGTAGTTCTCTATTCTTTTCTTCTTAATCTTTTCACTTTGTTTTGATGATTTTCTGTCATGTTACGTTTGAAATTCTTTCTCTTTTGGGTGTCTATTACAGGGTTTTGGCTTATTGTTACCATGAGATTTATATTTAGCACCCTTTGTATATACAAGTCTATTTAAGTTGAATGACACTTAAGTTTGAACGCATTCTAAAACAGTGTTTTATGTATTTGATGCCATATTTTACACCTTTTTTATTTTGTATATCCCTTAACTAATTATTGTAAATGTAGTTGATTTTACTACCTTTGTATTTAAACATTTATGTCAGCTTTATAAGTGGTTTACTACCTTAACTATATGTTTGCTTTTACCAGGAAGAATTTTTTCTTTAATAATTTTCTTCTAGTTATGACCTTTTCTTTTCTACCTAAAGGATTTCCTTTAACATTTCTTGAAAGGCCAGTTTAGTGGTGATAAACTTTAACTTTTGTTTCTTTGGAAAACTCTTTATCTCTCTTTTAATTTTGAATGGTTGGGTAGAGTATTTTTGGTTGTAAGTTTTTTTTTCCCTTTCAGCACTTTGACTATAACATGCCAGTCCATTTTGGACTGTAAAGTTTCTGCTGAAATATCAGTTGATAGTCTTCCCTTGTACATGACAAGATATTTTTCTCTTGCTGCTTTTAAGATTCCTCCTTCATCCTTAACTTTTGACAATTATTACATGTCTTGGTGTGAACCTTTTGGGGTTAATCTTGTTTGGGGCTCTCTGCTTTATGGAACCGAATGTCTGTTTGTTTCCTTTCCCAGATTTGGGAAGTTCTCAGCTATTATTTCTTCAAATGAGTTTTCTGCCCTTTCTCTCATCTTTTTCTGGAACCCCTATAATAAGAATGTTAGTGTGGTTGATATTATCCCAGAGGGTACCTAATCTATCCTCATTAAAAAATTTTTTTAACATTTATTTATTTTTGAGAGATAGAGACAGATAAAGAATGAGCAGGGGAGAGGCAGAGTGAGAGGGAGACACAGAATCCAAAGCAGACTCCAGGCTCTGAGTTGTTAGCACAGAGCCCGATGCGGGGCCTAAACCCACAAACCACGAGATCATGACCTGAGCCGAAGTTGTACACCCAACCGACTGAGCCACCCAGGTGCCCCTAAATTCATTTTCAATTTTCTTTTTTCTTTTTGCTATTCATATTGGATGATATCAACTACCTGTCTTCCAGACTACTGATCTGTTCTTCTGTATCCTATAATCTAATGTTGATTCCCTCTAGTGTATTTTTCATTTCAGTTACTGTATTCTTTAATTCTGATTTTTATATTTTTGTCTCTTTATTGAAATTTTCACTGTGTTCATTCATTCTATCCCTAGTTCAATGACCATGTTTATTGTGTTTACCTGGAACTCTTTATCAGGGTGATTGCTTAGCTTTATTTCATTTAGTACTCTTTCTGTAGTTTTGTCTTGTTCTTTTGTTTGGAACATAATCCTCCATTTCCTCATTTTTGCCTCACTCTCTCTGTTTCTATGTATTAGTTAGGTCAGTTACATCTCTTGGCTTTGAATAAGTGGCCTTATGTAGGAGATGCCCTGTGGGGCCCGGAAGTACAATCCTCCTAGTCACCAGAACTAAATGCTCCCAAAGTCTCCCCTGTATGGTCTGTGTATCCCCTCCTGTTATAGCTGTGCTATGACTGGTGACAAGGATGGCCTCAGTGTGGTTGACTAAGAAGCAAACTGTGGCTGATGTGGGCAGGCTTGTGTTTAAGCCAGCCCCTAGTGTGGCTGGCGGCAAAATCCAGATGCAACTACTGTGGGCACACTGGTGGGTGGGTCCCACTGCCCAACATGCATTAGGAAGGTGTTTCAGTGTTTCACGAGGAAACATTAATTCATGAACTCTAAATCATGCTGCTCCATGTATTTTTCAGGACTGCCGTGTATGGTTGTGGTAGTCTATGGAAAAGGCACCCCTTCTGATTGAGCAATGCACAACCTGAATATCATTATGCAATGGCTCTGAAAAAAGAAACTGTTATTCCCAAATGGGTTCCCCCTTTGGTGAGTGTTGAGCCAAAAGACAACCAAGCCAAAGAATAGGGGGAGAAAGGGTTTTACCTGCAACAAGTATGGACAACACCAGGGATATTTCCCCAAACGGTGTCTCCTCAAACAACAAGGCTGGAGAGGTTTTAAGTTAAGAGTGCCTACATATTTATGAAAGGGCTTGTGAAATGGGGAATATCGCATGGAATTGGACAAAAGTCATCTGAAGGTGACAGAATTCAGGCTGAAGTTATGAGGGCCAGCAAGGGTCACAGCTATCAATTCCAGTTGGTCCAGCATCTGATTGCTCAAAGAGGTTTAGACCCTGCAAAGATAACCCAAGTGCATCAGATGAATCTTCACTTTTGAGTCAGCACTGCGAGTTTTACCACTCATTTATTGTTACTAATATAATTAAGATATCCGTGGCCTGATAGTAGACTCTTTTGTTCCCTTAAAATCATTAACTATTGAGGCCTATTCCTCTGCAATTTCAACATATTCCAGAATTTCTACAAGAAATGTGCTTTGGGCAAGTAGTGTCAGTCAGGCAAAGTTCACAAAATGGCTGGGGCCCTAAAATGATTTGTAGTACGTCAAGAAAGTCATGCTTTGTCTTTCTTTTTTGAGGGGACTACTAACTTTCTGCTTACAAAACCAAAGTATCTGTGGCTAATAGTTTTAGTAACACTAAATATTTATAAACAATCGACAGTTTACAAGAGACTTTACATTTAAGCCCATATTTATTCTGAAGGTTATCTTTTTAAATGTAGTATGGTTTTTATGATTAAGTAATACACACACACACACACACACACCAAAAGCCTTGGTAAAACTGACAAAACTAACGAGTAGTTTAGGCTACTTCCCATTTCTAGTTCTGCACGCAAGGAGCTTGGAAGTTGCCCTTCCAAGTTGTCTATCCTAATAACAAGCAAAAAGATTAACAGATTGAGAAAACCAACTCTTCTGGGATTCATAAGAGAAGATAAGATACCTGGCAAACCACTGCCCCCAAGACTGGAAAGATAGACAGGGAGTCACAACTTCCTGGAGTAGAGGTTCACCAGCCCCCAGGTATGAAAACCTCAACTGTAAATGACCAGTTGTTGGAAGCTCTATGTAGATAACTGAGTTAAAAGTTCCTGAAGGACCCAGTCATGGTGGGTTCCCCATAACATGTTAAGAGTACGTCCAGGAGCTTGACCAAGTTTCCATAGTAAATACTGGAGAAAAATCCCCTCATGCTTCCACCAGGGGGAGGGGAAAAGGAACCATTTTGAAATAAGTGGAGCACTCTATTCATCTAAATAAAGCCTGCCCTTAGGAGGAACTAGTTAACCAGACCCCAGTATGCTGGGGTATTATCAGAGCCTAGCTGACCTGGGGGAAGGGAAGTACCCAATTACAGCCCACCCTATCTTGTCAACCTATAGTTAAGGGAAGAATATAATACAGAAACCCTTGTGAAATTTACAGTCTACAGACATAGGTTCACTAAAGATGGAGACCTGGTCATAAATTATAAAATGCTTTCCCTCCCCCCTCCCCCACATTTCACCACCATATTACAAAAGGCATATTTACAGAAGTTCCTTTTAGCTGGTCTATCATGCCCAGCTATAAAGAAAAAATTACAAGGCATATCAAAAGGCAAAAACTAAAAAAAAAAAAGATGTTAAGAGATAGAACAATCAAAACCAGACATATCAGGGATGCTATCAGGCCAGGAATTTAAGACAACCAGAGTTAATATGATGATGGCTCAAATGGGTAACGTGGACAGCATGCAGGAACAGATGGGGAATGTAAACAGAGAAATGGAAATGCCAAGAAGGAACCAAAAAGAAGTTCTAGAAAGAACTGTGTAGCAGAAATGAAGACTGCATTTATTGGGCTTATTAGTAGACTGGATAATCTCTGCATTAAAGGATATAGTAATAGAATATTTGAAAACAAAGGCTGAAAAAAATGGAACAGAAAAACCAAGAACTTTGGGACTACTGCAAAAGGCATAAGTCATGAGTATCAGGAATACTAGAAGTAGAAGAAAGAAAGGAACAGAAGAAATATCTGAAACAAGGATGACTAAGAATTTCCCCCAAATTAATGTCAGACACCAAACCCACAGATTCAGGAAGCTCACAAAACACCAAGTGGGACAAATGGCAAAAGAATTACACCTCAGCATATCATTTTCAAATTACAGAAATTCACAAAAGTATCCTGAAAGAAGCCAGAGGAGAAAAGCACCTTACCTGTAAAATCCAACTTCTCATAAACCATGCTAGCAAGAAGAGAGAGCAGTGAAATATTTAAAAGGTTAAGAGAAAAAACTACCAACCTAGAATTTTGTACCCTGTGAAATCATTCTTCAGAGGTGAGGAGAAATAAAGACTTTCTCAGACTTATAAAAATTGGAAGAAGTTTTTTTGCCTGTAGACCTGTCTTGAAAGCAATGTTTAAAGAAATTCCTTAGGGAAAAGGGGAGAATATATAGGTCAGAAACTAGGATACATACAGAAAGTAAATGACTAGATGAAGGTAAATAAAAACTATAAAAAATTCTTAACTGATCTAATAGATAACAAAATAATAGCAATAATGTATTCAATTATGTATGCCTATGTATTTAGCATATACATACACATTATATAATTATACATAAGTGATATGAATGACAGCAGTGATATAAATGATGGGAGGAAGGAAATAGAATTTTTTTTATTATAAGATACTCACATTCCTGTAAAGTGGTATAACATTACCTGAAACTGTACTTGGATTAGCTGCAAATGTATGTTGCAAACTCTAGGACAACCGCCAAAAGATTAAAAAAGGAAGTATAACAGATATGCTGAGAAAGGAGACAAAATGGACTCATATAAAATGCTCAGTTAATACCATAGAGGACAGAAAAAGACTGAAAGACACAAATAGCAATAAAGAAAACAGTAATACATATGATAGAACTGCTAAGAGAAATAGATGGATCTCCTGTTATAGTGAAAGACTTCAGTACCCTCTCTTAGAAATAAACAGTCCCAGCAAGCAGAAGATCAGTAAGGATGTAGTTGAACTCAACAACATTATCAATGAACTGGATATGATTGACATCTATAGACTATTTTTTCCAGCAGCAGCATAATGCACATTCTTTCCAAGCTCACATGAAACATTCACCAAGATAAACCACGTTCTGGGCCATAAAACACACTTTAACAAATTTAAAGGAATAAAAATCATAAAATTGCTGTTCTCATAACACAAATGGAATTAAACTAGAAATCAGTAACAAAAGAATAATAGGAAAATCCCACAATACACAGACATTAAACACACTTCTAAATAATACATAGGTCAAAAAAGAAATCTCAAAATATTTTGGAGTAAATAAAAATGAAAACAACTTACCAAAATTTGTACGATGCAGTAAAAACAGCATTTAGAGGGAAATTTATAGCATTTAATGCATCTCTTAGAAGAGAAGAAGGATCTAAAATGGATAACCTAAGTTTTCACCTTATGAAACTAGAAAATGCAGGGCATGTTAAGTCCCAAGCAAGTAGAAGAAAAGAAATAATAAAAATTAGAGCAGAAATCAATGAAGTTGTAAACAGGAAATCAATAGAAAAAATAAAAAGGTATTTTTGAAAAGATCAATAAATTTGATAAGCCTACAGCCAGGCTAATTAAAAGAAAGAGAGAGAGAGAAGGCACAAATCAGTAATATCAGAAATAAAAGTGAGGACTTCATTCCATATCCCAATGAAAGTAAAAGAATACTATGAACAACTCTACATGCACGCAGATGAAATGGTCCAATTCCTTGAAACAAACAATCTATCAAAACTCACACAAGAAGAAATAAATGATCTCAATAGGCCCATATCAAAGAAATTAAATCTATAACTAATAATCTTCCAAAACTGAGGGGTGCCTGCGTGACTTGGTTGAGTGTCCAACTTCTGCTCAGTTCATGATCTCACAGCTCATGAGTTCAAGCCCTGAGTGGGCCTGGGATCTGTGCTGACAGCTCAGAGCCTGGAGCCTGGCTCTGGATCCTGTATCTCCCAATCTCTCTGCTCCTCCCCTGCTTGTGCTCTCTCAAAAATGAATAAATGTTAAAAAAAATTTTTTTTTACTAAAATAAAAAATAATAATCTTCCACAACTGAAAGCACGAGGCAATGATAGGTTCATTGGTGAATTCTACCAAACATTTAAGGAAGAAATTAAAGAGATTGCAGATAATTGGTATAATTTCTCTTTAAGAGAATGGAAGAAAAGAGGGGTGCCTGGGGGGTTCAGTCAGTTGAGCATCCAACCCTTGATTTCCACCCAGGTCATGGTCTTATGGTTTCATGGGTTCAAGTCCTGCATCAGACTCTGTGCACTGACTGCGTAGAGACTGCTTGGGATTCTCTCTGTCTCTCTGTCTGTCCCTCCCCTATTTGTGCTCTCTGTGTCTCTCAAATTAAACAAATAAATTTTAAAAAGTGAAAGAATAGAAGAAAACAATACTTTTAAAGTAGTTCTGTGAGGCCAGCATTACCTTAATAAAAAACCAAACACATTAGAAAGAAAAGGAAGAAAACGACAGATCAATATCTCTCATAATACTGATGTAAAATTCCTCAAGAAAATATTAGCAAAACAAATCCAAGAAAGTATAAAAAAATCATACAGCATAATTAACTTGAATTCATCCCAGGTATGCAAACCTTGTATAACATTTAAAAATCAATTAATGTAATCCATGACTTTGATAAACTAAGAAAAATCACATCATATCAATTGAGACATAAAGGCATCTCAAAAAAGTCCAACACCCATTCATAATAAAAAAAAAATCTCAGAAAATTAGGAATGGAGGGGAACTTTTTCAACGAGATAAATATTATCTACAAAAAAACTACAACTAGCATCATACTTAGTGATGATAAATTCAAAGCTTTCCCACTAAAATCATGTATAAGGCAAGGATGTCCCTTCTGTTTTTGAACATCAGGTACAAGGCAGTGATGTTTTCACTACTTTTCAACATCATATTGGAATTACTTGCCAATTCCATAAGACAAAGGAAATGAAATGTATACAGATTAGGAAGAAAGACATAAGAATGTCTTTGTTCATAGATAATATGTTCATCTATGTAGAAAACCCATAAGAACTGATAAAAACAAAACCCTGGAGACAATTGATTACAGCAAGGTTGCAGGATACAAAGTTAATATACAAAAATCAATTGCTTTCTTATATATCAGGAACAAACCAGTGGAATTTTAAATTAAAAACACACTAATGTTCACAGTAGCACCCACCAAAATGAAATACTTAGATATAAATTTTACAAAATATGTGCAAGATCTATATGAGGAAAACTGCAAAGTCAGATAAAAGATATCGAAGGAGAACTCAATATATGAAGAGATATATCATGTTCATGAATAGGAAGACTCAGTATTGACCAGATGTCAGTTCTTCACAACTAGATCTGGTGATTCAATGCAATCCAATCAAAGTTTTAGCAAGTTATTTTGTGGATATTGACAAACTGATTCTAAAGTTTATAAGGAGAGAGAAAAGGTCCAGAATAGACAGCACAATATTGAAGAAGAAGCGCAAAGTTGGAGAATTGATGCTACCTGACTTCAAGACGTACAATAAAGCTACAGTATGGTATTGACAGAACAATAGACAAACAGATCAATAGAATAGTGAGACCAGGCAAAAACCCACATAAAAAAAGATCACCTAATCTTTAAGAAATAAAATTAATAAAATTGGGGAAAGACAGTCTTTTCAACAAATGGTGCTGGAACTACTAGATATCCACATGCAAAAACATAAATCTGTACCTAGAGCTTACACCCTTCTCAAATTAAGTCAAGATGAATCATATATCGATCGATCGATCTATTTTTATTTATATTCAAATTAGTTAGCATATAGTAGAATAATGACTTCAGGAGTAGATTCCAGTGATTCATCCCCTATGTATAACACCCAGGGGTTATCTCAACAGGTGTCTTCCTTAATGCCCCTTACCCTTTTAGCCCATCCCCCACCCCCAACCTCTCCTGCAACCCTCAGTTTGTTCTCTGTATTTAACAATCTTTTATGTTCCCCCCCCCTTGTTTTTATATTATTTTCACTTCCCTTCCCTTATGTTCATCTGTTTTGTATCTTAAACTCCTCATATAAGTGAAGTCATATGATAAGATGGATCATAGATCTAAATGGAAAATACAAAACTATAAAACTTCTAGAAGATAATATAGGAGAAAATCCAGATACTCTTGGGCAATCTGGGTATAGTGATGCCTTTTTAGGTATCACACCAAAGACATGATCCATACAGAAATAATTGATCAACCTGACTCAATTAAATTAAAAAGACTTCTTTGTGAAAGACCATATCAAAATTAGAAGACAAGCCACACACTAGGAGAAGATATAGCAAAAGACATATCTGATAAAGATTGCTATCCAAAATACACAGAGAACATAAAACTCAACACCAAGAAAACAAGCAACTCAATTAAAAAATGGGCAAAGGATCTCACCAAATGAGCAGACACCTCACAGATGACAAGTTAGCATACAAAGAGATGTCCAGATCATATGTCATCAGGGAAATGCAAATTAAAACAACAATGAGATACCACTACATATCAGTTAGAATGGACCAAATCAAAACACTGGCAACACCAAATGCTGGTGAGAATGTGGAGCAGAAGAAATTCTCATTCATTACTGGTGGGAATGCAAAATGGTACAGATACTTTTTTTTGTAATGTTTATGTATTTCTTAGGAGAGAGAGAGCACGCATGCACACAAGTTGGAGAGGGACAATGAGAGAAGGGGATAGAGGATCCGAAGTGGGCTTTGTGCTGACAGCAGCTAGCCTGATGTGGGGCTTGAACTCATGAACCATGAGATCATGACCTGGGCTGAAATCAGAGGCTTAACCAACTGAGCCACCCAGGCGCCCTGGTATAGACACTTCGGAAGACAGAAAGATGGTTTCTTACAAAACTAAACATACTTCTACCATATCATCCAGCAGTCATGATCCTTGGCATTTACCCAAAGGAGTTGGAAACTCACATTAGTGCAAAAGCTTGAAAATGGATGTTTTTAGCACCTTAATTCATAGTTGTCAAAACTTAGAACCAAGAAAGATGTCCTTCTGTAGGTTAACAGTTAAATAAACAGTGGTAATTCTGGCGATGGAATATTATTCAGCACTAAAAAGAAATGAGATAGCAGCCATGAAAAGATATACAGGAAGCTTATCTGAATATTACTAAGTATAAAAAGCCAGTTTGAGAAGACTACATATTGTATGATTCAAACTATATGACATTCCAGAAAATGCAACACTACAGAGACAATAAAAAAAGATGAATAGTCAGAGTACAGAGGATGATTATAATGGAGAAGGCTATGCACATGTCGGGGCAGGGGAGTATATGGGAAATTTCTGTACCTTCCTCTCAAGTTTATTGTAAACTTAGAAGTGTTCTAAAAATTAATCTTTTAAAAGAAGTAGTGTCATCTTAAATATATCAAAAATGATTTGATATGTTTTGGGGATAATATTTAGTAATATTTTATGCGAACGTTTGCATTTATATACACACAAATCTTAATTTCTCATGCATTGAAATTAAAATATTAATGGATTTTTCAGAAATGCCTTCTTTCTCTACAATGTATTTCTTTTTTTTCCTTAATGTATGTTTTTCATCTTCTTAAAATTTTTTTCAGTTATTAAATGGGTCATAAAACCTTCTAATTAAATTATTTGGCAAAGCTAAATAAGGATATTATAAAGATGTGAGCAGTGCCAAATAAAACAAAACATTACACCAATTGGAGAACTGTAAACCTCATAAGCCCCTCAAATAGTATGCATGTCTATACTATAAATTACAGTCAATCTAAATATTCTATCTGAAGAGAATTACCACTAAAGCCAAATTTTAAAAAAGTTTTTTTAAGGTTATTAATTTATTTTGAGAGGGATAGAGACAGCGTGAACAGGGGAGGGACACAGAGAGAGAGAGAGAGAGAATCCCAAGCAGACTCTGCACTGTCAGCCCAGAGCCTGATTCAGGGTTTGAACTCATGAAACTGTGAGATCATGACCTGAGCTGAAACCGAGTTGCATGCTTAACCGACTGAGCCACCCAGGTGCCCCTAAAGTCAATTTTTAGATAAATAACCCAATACAAAGATTGTTTTATTGCCATAAGTCAATTGTTTTCTATTAAACTGCAAATGCATTACTGGTGTTTTGACATATTTTGGAAAAGATTGGAAAATGTGAAGAATAAGAACGTAAAGAAACAGTGTTCCATCTTTTTAAGTTTTTAAGTTTGTATTCAATGGCCTCATCATCTTCTTTTTTCTTCTGGGTCGAAATTATTGTGATTCCCTTCGCGCAAACTCACCCATCAAGGGATAGGCGTGCTTCTGCAAAACCAGCTTTTGAATCGGTCGCCAGTTTTAACCATGAGAAATGATAGAATAGGTTACAAAAAGAATGTGTTGAGCTAATTTTCTTGGAACTGCTTCAGACCAAAAGAGTCACCAAGTTCATGTTTTATGGAATTGAGTGGGTGTGAAGTATGCAATACTTGAGAAAGAGAATGTCTAGGAGGAAATGAAATAGTTTAGTGACTATCTCGCCAATTAAAAAGTAAGGGTCTCCTTAGTTTTAGCTTGAAGGAACTGCTAGTTAAAAGTTACACCAGCATCAACAGCTAAGCAAAAACGAGAACCGAAATTTAGTAGTATGTGATTAACATTTGGATTTTATTTTAATGTGGTACTATATACATAACATAAAATGTTCTACTTTAACCGTTTTTATGTGTACAATTCACTAAGTTCAAGTATGTCCACGATGTTGTGAAACTATCGTCACTATTTTTAGAACTCTTCATCATCTCAAACAGAAACTCTGTATCCACTAAATAATAACATTGCTCTCCCCTCCTCACCAGCCCCTTGTAACTTCTCTTCTTTCTGTCTCTATGAATATGTACATCATGTAAGTGGAATCATACAATATGTGTCCTTTTGTGTCTGGATTATTTCACTTAGCATAATGTCTTCAAGGTTATACATGTAGCAGGGATCCGATTCCTTTTTGTGACTGAGTAATATTCCTATGTGTGGGAGAGAGAGAGAGAGACTCAATACATTTGGTTTTTCCATTCATCTGCTAATAGTCACTTGGCTTGCCTCTACATTTTGGCTACTATGAATAATGTTGCTATGAACGTCGGAGTACAAATACTTGTTTGAGTCTCTGTTTTCAGTTCTTTTGGGTATATATCTAGAAGTAGAATTGCTGGATTATATGGTAATTATGTGTTTAACTTTTTGAGAAACAGCCACACCATTTTCCACAGTGGCTACATCATTTTACATTCCCTCCAACGGTTCACAAGGGTCCAATTTCTCCACAACCTCACCAATACTTGTTATTTTCTGTTTTTGTTTTCTGATACTAGCTGTCCTAATGGGTGTGAAGTGGTCCTGCCATTATGGTTTGGTTTGCACTTCCCTAATGACTAGTGATGTTGAGCCTCTTCTCATGTGCTTATTGGTTATTTGTTTATCTTTTTTAGAGATCTGTCTGCTCACCTTCATTGTCCATTTTTTCAATAGATTGCGTTTTGTTGCTGTTGAGTTGTACTTTTTTATATTTTATGGATATTAATCCCTTATCCAATATATGATTTACAAATATTTTCTCCCATTTTGTGGATTGTCTTCTCACTCTTTTGATTGTGTCCTTTGATGTCCAAAATTTTTTAATTTGGGGTAAGCCCAATTTATCTATATTTTCTTTTGTTGTCTGTGCTTTTAGTGTCATATCCACCCACCTCACCCCCAAATCATTGCCAAATCCAATGGTGTGAAGATGTTTCCTGATGTTTTCTTCTAAAAGTTTTATAGTTTCAGCTCTTAAGTTTAGGTTTTTGATTGATTTTGAGTTACTTTTTGTATATGGTTTAAGGTAAAAGTTCAATTTCATTCTTTTGTAATGTAGATACCCAGTTTTCCCAGCACTGTTTGTTGAAAAGACTGTTCTTTCTCCATTGAATAGTCTTGGCACCCTTGTAAAAAGTCAGTTGATCTCATGTGTAAGAATTTATTTCTGGGCTTTCAATTCTATTCTATTGGTCATTATGTCTCCCCTCTGCCAGCACCACACTATGTTGATTACTACAGCTTTGTGATAAATTTTGAAATCATAAAGTATGAATTGAGTTCTCCAACTTTCTTCTTTTTCAAGATTGTTTTGCCTATGTAGGATCTCTTTGGGTTTCAGGTCATTTTATGAAGGTTTTTTTTTTAATTTATACAAAAAATATCATTGAGATTTTTATAGAAATTGCATTGAATCCATAAAACTCTTTGGATAGTATTGTCATCCTAATGATATTAAGTCTTCCATTCTATGAACATGGGATATCTTCCCACTTATTTAGGTCTTCTTTAATTTCTTTCAGCAATGTTATGTAGCTTTCATTGTTTAAGTCTTTTGTCTCCTCAGTTAAATTTATTCCTAAGTATTTTATTATTTTTGATGCTGTTGGAAATGGAAATATTTTCTTAAGTTCCTTTTCAGAGTTTTCATTAGTAGTATATAGAAATGCAACTGGTTTTTGTGTTTTGATTTTGTATCTTTCAGGTTTTGTGTATTAGCTCTAACAGGATTGTGTGTGTGTGTGTGTGTGTGTGTGTGTGTGTGTAAGCTTTAGCATTTTCTACATATAAAATCATTCCATCTGTGAAAAGAGATAGTTTTACCTCTTCTTAAGAGATAGTGTTACTTCTTCTTTTCCAGTTTGGTACTTTTAATTGTTTTCATTTCTTTTTTTTTTTTTCTTGCCCAGTTACTCTGGCTGGAATGTCTAATACTATGTTGAATAAAAGTGGTGAAAGCAAATAAAAGCAGCAATCGGCCTTCAGAACCCATAACTCTGATATTCTGGAGGACAAGGCCCTGGCTCTAGCAAGCTGCACCAGAAACTCAGTCTGCGCACTCACGCTACCAGCCACAAAGGTTGGGAATGGAAGATGGTAGCCACTGCCACCAGGGAAGCTTTCTCCTAGTCTGAAGTTCCAGAAGAGTTACTTCAGACCGTTCCTGCCAGTTCAGCAGCTGTTTAGGTGAAATGATGGAGGTCTAGAACTTCCTGTTTTATTGTCCTCTGTGATGTTACTCTCCCAAAGGCTGGATTTCCTTTTTTTTTTTTTTTTTGCCTGTTTGCTTCTTCTCTACTGATAAATCTTTGTTTCAATAAGGTCAAGGTCTTGGGGTAAATTCTTTGTGGGACAGTGGCTTCCTTTTGTTTCAAAGTCATAGATTTACCACTGATCTTGGTTGGCTCTGATACTTCTGTATAAATAAAAAAACAATAAGGGTGAGTGTAGAGAGACTTTAATTACATTTTCTTTGCTTCTGAAATTCATATACGTCCAAGTTAGGCCAATATTTTTGAATTTATAAAAATTATTTACATTTAAAGCCATGAATGACTCATTTAAAATATCTTTTTTTTCATGAGAAGGTAATGAAACAGTGTTTTAGAAAGAAACATTTTGTTTCATCTGTACTGTTTCTGAAACTTTTTTTGTCAGTCAAGTCTTAGCCTAATGGGAAAAAACAAAACAAAAAAACCTCGTCCTGTGTCCTACATTTTTAGCACCTTTTGCCTTCTGTTAGAATAATCTTAAAATTAGAAGGTTTTTTTAAAAAAATCAGTAAGAGGACTATATCACATTTCTTATTAGGAAGCAAAGTTTATAACTTTATCACAAAGATGGTCAATCTTAGGGCTTTCCACTTGATGATAAACTATTCATTTACAATTAAAGAAACAATGCAATGTTTCCAGGAGCTTTGTTTTTGTTTTTTTTTTCCTTTGGTGTTTTTTAAATGTTTTTGTTTATGTTTGAGAGAGAAAGAGACAGAGCACAAGTGGGGGAGGGGCAGAGAGAGAGGGAGACAGAATCCGAGGCAGCTCCAGGCTGAGCTGTCAGCACAGAGCCCGATGTGGGGCTCAAACTGTGAGATCATGACCTGAGCCAAAGTTGGATACTTAAGGGACTGAGCCACCCAGGTGCCCCAGGGGGCTTCGTTTTTTAATTGCTAATCTTTACCACACTCCAGGTGTGGGTTGGCTATCTAATTACTGATATCTGCATCAAAATAGTCCTCATTCATATGTTACTTTTGAAAAATAACAAAAATAGATATTTAGGGGTTAGTACTGTGTTTAATGAACGTTTTTGTTTTTAAAGAAAGAATTCTACCCATCATCTAACGAATACACAACCTTTTCACCAAATGAGCAGATTTTCTCCTACCAAGAGAACCCTTTCAAAATTGAAGACGACCAGCATGGTTGAGACAAGGCATCAAGGCTTTATTACAAATCTTTTGTCACTGTTTTCTCTGTTTTTCTAGAGAACTTTCTAGAGAAAACCTTCTAGAACTTTCCCCCTCCTAGCCCAGCTGAGATTCCCTCTTAGGTTTAACCTCTCACTTTTCCTCTGGCTTTTAAACCAACAGATCTCTGTGAGAACTGAGTCTTTTGAATCTAAGAAAAAAAGAGACTCTAAGCAGTGAGTGTAGAGAATGAGGGGGACCTGCTTCAGCCCTTAGGAAAATATCTCCAGCATCCAACTGTCCTTTTTAGTGCCTGCCATGTCTGTCCCTTTAGGGTGCGGTTGTCTGCTGAGGGACCGTTGGTTCAGCTGCTCCCCAGAGGCACCCTGAGTTCTCCAGCCCAGGTAATGGCCTCCTGCCTGCTCTCCACTGGCCCCATCTGAGAAGCTCTGAGGCTCAGAGCTGTTTCACTTCTCCCCTTCCCAGCAAGGCCCGCCTGCCTGGCTCCGCGTTTCTCGCCGTCACCCTTTCACCGCCCCCCCTTCCTCAGCCCTCTCCCCCGTGTGTCCCTTCTTCCCTCCCTTTGTGTCTGCTCTTCTCAGAAGTTAGCTTACAAAGCAAAGTTGTAACTTTGAATTCCTGTTTTTCCAACTACTCTCATGTGACAGGATATCTCCTTATTGGAGGTTTTCCCTAATTTCAGAAGCCCTTTAAAAGTGCAAGCTTCCTCCACACTTCTTTTCAGCAGGGCAGCTCTGAGAACACGGACGGGGAAGGGGTCATCGGGCGCCTGCATTGCTTGGCTTCCTACTTACCCCCTCCTCTCCATCAGTGGAAGGAAAGGATAAACTCTGGGCCATGAGGCTGTCCCTGCTCCTGGTTTTCCTCTGTCTCATTCCGGTTGCTGTGCAGCTGTTGGGTAAGTTGATTGAGTGACAGCTTTCTGACTCGGGGCCTGGAGGCGCACCTTCCCTTTGGGGTCAAGGTCAATGGAGTCCTTTCAATGCCTGCGTTGAGGAGGGAAGCAAAAGTCCCCTGCGCCACCAGCTCTGGGGGCACCTGGTCGCCTGCTCCTGGCTATCTGGCCTGGGACCTTGAGCCCAGAGGTGGCTTCTCAGGCCAGAGGTGCCACCTGGCCCCACAGACCCCTGTCAGCTCCTGACTTCTCTGGGCTCCCATCATTCCTTCCCGGGTCTGCTCTCAGAGGGACTTCCTTGGTGGTTCGTGCAGTCTAGCTTGCAGTTCACAGTATTTCTGTCTAACCTGCAAGAAATAATCTGTTGAGTGTTTTTGGTCACAAGGAGGACGGGTCCTGGTGTCTTTCCTCATGGTGGGTCTAAGGACAGGATCGTAGATTCTGGGAGATTTTCACAGTGCGTCTTTTTGCCCATGAGCAAACCTTTTAATCATCCATAGTTTTTATAGCTACAAATTGCATCTTTAGCAGTTTTCTTAGTTGTTCAAACTGATTTATACTCGTTTCCTTCCTCCTTTCTTTTTTCTTTTTTTTTCTGGAGACTGGCGATTACTTAGGAGGAACAGATTCACAGCTTTTCAAATTCTCAAGGACATTATCAAGTCTCTTTTCTATCTCTCTAGCCTCAACCTGCCTAAACTGCGGAAGGAGAGTGCCTGCTGGTTAGAATTTGCATTCTCAGTTCCCTTTGAAAAGGAGATCCAAAGGGCTTCACCTTTGAACTTTTGGTTTGAGATCCCACTCTTTTCTCCCAAATCAGCACACACCACCATGGGTGCCCCTTCTGTGCCAATGACACTCCATGTTCTCCACGTAACTGTGGCGGCAGAACTAGGAGCACACACATAACACAGGCACCCCAACCACCCGGGGGAAGTGCTGACCACAGAAAATGTGAAATCCTAAAGAGCATTAAGTAGCAGTGATTATAAAAGCACTAGCAAAGGCACCTGCCCCTGCCAGGAAGCTATTTAATTACTCTGTGTTTTAGTTTCCCTGTTTATAAGATGGGGAGCATAATGTTATTTGGCCCTATGTTGGTTTATTTTTTTCATTCATTAAATTTTTTTTAAAAAATTAATTAATTTTTATTTTAGAGAGTGTGCATGCACAAGTGGGGGAAAGGGGCAGGGGGGGGGAGAGAGAAAGAGAGAGAGAGAGAGAGAGAGAGAGAGAGAGAATCTTAAGCAGTCTCCGTACTTAGCATGGAGCCTGACATGGGAATCAGTCCCATGACGCTGATCGCTTCTCAGCCTTTTGGCTAAGATCAAGTGTTGTCCCATGACTCTGAGATCCTGACCTGGGCTGAAATCAAGAATCAGATGCTCAAATGACTGAGCCACCCAATCGCCCTGTTGTTGTTGTTTTTAAATTTAAATTTGTTTATTTAAGTAATCTCTACACCCACAGTGAGGCTCAAACCCATGATCTGGAGATCAAGAGTCACATGCTCTTCTGACTGAGCTAGCCAGGAGCCCCTATCTACCCCATGTTTTTGCAAGGATTCAATGAGTTGCAGAATGTAATTTGTTTATTTTATTTATTTATTTATCTTTTTTTAATAGAGAAAGGGGGGAAGGGCAGGGGAGAGAGAGAGAAAGAATCTCAAGCAAGCTCCATGCATGGAGCCCGATGCGGGGCTCAGTCCCACAACCCTGGGATCATGACCTAAGCCAAAGTCAAAAGTTGGATGCTCAACCGACTGAGCCACCCAGGCACCCCTAAAATGTGTAGAACATAGGATGGCCCGTGGGAATTACTTTGTAAGTGCTAGCTATTAAAAGCAGTGACTTCTTGTTCCCACAGTAGTGATTAATTATCCAATTAAAGCAGTATATTAAGCATTTAAGAGAGAGATTTCCCGAGAAACAATGCTGAGAAAGAGTCTTGGAGCTTAAGAAGACATTCTGCCTTATTCCTGGTTACAAAGCATATCTCTCAATGTGTAAGGGCTGCTGGAGGAGGGGATGGATGATTCATCTAAGCGGGAGAGCACCATGGGGTGGGGTTAGACATCGTCACAGTATTCATTTTGCAAATCTGTCTTGTGGAAGAGGATTAATTTATTCTTCATGACCCCAAAGGTTAAAACTAAAACCAGTGAAAAGCTCTTAAGAGTTGTGCTGTCGTGGGGCACCTGGGTGGCTCAGTTGGTTAAGCGAAGTCGTCCAGCTTCGGCTCAGGTCATGATCTCACGGTTCGTGGGTTCGAGCCCCGCGTCGGGCTCTGTGCTGACAGCTCAGAGCCTGGAGCCTGCTTCAGATTCTATGTCTCCCTGTCTCCCTGACCCTCCCCTGCTCGCACTGTCTCTGTCTCTCAAAAATAAGTTAAAAAAAAAAAACCATAAAAAAAATTAAAAAAAAAAAGAGTTGTACTGTCTCAAATAGGATAGTCTGCTTGGGAATAAGTGCCCTGTCTCTGAAGGTCTTCAGTTGGAATCTGGACGAGCAATTCAAGGACTCTGTGTGTGACCTGGATTTCTAACCCGGGCCAGTCCAATAGAGATATCATTGGTCACATTATGTAGCCACACTAAGAAGAATAAAAAAGAAACAGGTGACATTGATTTTATGAAGATATTTAACTTAATCCAATATATCCAAAATATTGTTAGTGAACATGAATTGGAATAAAGCAGACTGGAATAGTTTTACATTCATTTTTTAAAAGTTAAAGTTTCAAAATCCCAGTATTTTATGCTTATAGCCATACATCAATTCAGACTGGCCTCATTCATCTGTACGATAGACCCTTGGGGCCAATGGCTACCATATTGGGCAGCATAGATACTAAGTTTCTTTATACTGACTCTTCATGCTTTGGGGCAAGAAATGTTTCTCAATTTGCTGAGGAATTTTCCCCTCCTTGAGACAGCAGGATGCCTTACTCTGATGAATGTCTTCCTCTTCAGAAAGACAAACACAAGGGAAGCAAGGAGGTGCTGAAGATGATTACTCAGAGATTAAAAAACAAAAACATGGGTAAGGGAGCCCCTTCCAGAATTTTTTTTCTTTTCTTTTTTTTCTAATTAAAAAAAAGTTTTTTTAACATTTATTTATTTTTGAGAGACAGAGAGACAGATCATGAGCAGGGGAGGGGCAGAGAGAGAGGGACACACAGAATCAGAAGCAGGCTCCAGGCTCTGAGCTGTCAGCACAGAGCCCGATGCGGGGCTTGAACCCACGGACTGTGAGATCATGACCTGAGCCGAAGTCGGATGCTCAACTGACTGAGCCACCCAGGCGCCCCCAGGATTTCTTTTTCAACTTGAGAACCTATAATTCTGATTTTACACCCCCCCCCTTTTTTTTTTGGCTCAGGCAGCACTTGAAGAGAGGTTAGTTGCTGCTTAGTTAGCAATAGAACAAAGAGTATATGAGTTCCCTGCACCCCCGGCAGCCCCTCCCCTGGCTCCCTACCCATTAAGAAAATCCATGGAAAGGTTTCCCTACTTTCTGTGGTTTATTCTTTTTTTCAACCCAGAACTCTTTGTCTCTCCTCCCTGAGAATATCCCACATCTTCAGCATCATGAGCAACCACATTATACCTTGAGGGGCCAGGAAGCCAAGCTTGAGGTGGGGGAAGTCCTTACCCTTCCTGCCCTCCTACCCATTTAGCAGGTGGCATTCTTCACCAATGTTTAGGTCTCAAGGGGGATAAAGTCACAGTAGTGACACAGTGAGAGATAGATGCTCAGACGTGAAGCTTGGACCTCAGCAGAGCAGCTTAGCTCAAAATAGGATGGTCTGACTTGTAAGCAATGGTGTGTTGGTAAACTTAACAACTGGTTCTTGGAAGAAAAGCCCTGATCTGTGGCACTTACTAATTTCCATGGGGTACCATTCTTGCCATGGTTGATTTCAAACTACTGATGTGATGGTACAAGAGAAAGAGCTGGAAAAGATGCCAATGATAGGATCTCACTAGCCAATGAGCATAAAAAAATACAGTGAATTTGATCTCTGGCACGGTCTTGTGCTGCATCCAACGTTCTTGTTTTATAGGTAAGAGAACTGATGTCCTGACATGTTAAGTGATCTTTCCAGCGTCTCACAACTAGTGAACGGCACAACCTCTTTAGTGCTTAAGACTCCCGACTCCTAATGGAGTATTCTTTCTATTAAACAGCGGCAATGCATTTTTTGCTGAGTGAATGATTGGTTTAATACCAATCTAGGATTTCTGTAGGAAATAATTCCCCCCTGTTCTTCCCTTGGTCATTTTAGTTTTCATAAAATTTTCTTTATAATATTTCTACTTTTCTTTATTTCTAGTCTCTTCGTTTCTTCCTTTACCTAGGACTTCTCTTAGATGCCAGATTTAAGACATACTTTCTAAAGTTACTGAGCAAAACCAAGTTCTTGTCATAGTTCTTTTTTCAGTCCTTCTTATATTTGTCTATTTTTCCTGCTAGTGTTCCAAACTTCATCTGATTTTTCTGAAATTGAAAGATGGAGATCTGGGTATGTAAGATATTGCAGATATACGTAAGATGACAATTGCTTTGTTACATGACAATTCAGTGCCTTATGAGGGTAATGAACCAAATTTCTAGGTAGGAGGAGTCATCATTAGTTAAATGTGAATTTCACAGAGTCAAATGTGTTCAACCTCAGTTGAAGACAAAGACCCTTGTCTTCAGAAGGGAACTAGAGGCGCACCTGGGTGGCTCACTCAGTTGAGCATCCGACTTCGGCTCAGGTCATGATCTTGTGGTTTGTGAGTTCGAGCCCCACATCGGGCTCACTGCTGTCAGCCTATCAGCTCAGAGCCTGCTTTAGATCCTTTATTTCCCCGCCCCCCCCCCGCCCCTCTGCCACTGGCGCTCTCTCAAAAATAAATAAACATTTAAAAAAAAAAAAGGAACTAAAGATCACAGGCATCCTTTGACACTCACATCTGGTCTCTGAGACTGAATCCCAAGCAGCCAAGGGAGAACTAGGAAGTCACAGAGGCCACAAAAGGAGCTGAACGAAAAGAAAGTAGCTTCTACTTCCTATGTGTATCTACTTAGCAAAGAGGGAGTCAAACTGATGTCAAAATGAGAAAGGTAGTGTCCTCTTTCCTCTTGGCCACCACCATCAAGCGTTGTTGGATGGAAAAGTCATGTGGTTAGTTTGATCTAGAAGAGTGTAGTGGAAATCAGACAGAACAAAAGTGAGAGTCAAGGAGGTAAGAAAGCAAGCGCCCTTTCAAAAAGAATGGACACTGACATGGAAAGAAAGAATGCATTCAAAGACAAATGTGTCCAATTACAAATCAAGTTAAGGTCACTCAGGTTAAGAGCACTTTCAGATCCTGCATCACATTATTAATCCCTTTCGGATCCTTAGTCAGATCCTTACAACAGCCCCGTGGGGTAAGACGGGTAAGGGTCAGTAGCCACCTGAGGGAACAGGCTCAGAAGTCAGCTAGCCAGGAGGGACCAGAGTGGATTCTTCACTAGTGTCTTCTGACTCCGCGACCAAGAAGTCCCCAGAATTTACCAGCTGCGGCGTGTCGACCAGGAAAGACGTAAATGTGCTCAAAACAACAGTATGTCAAAGAAGGACTTAGTCCTTCTATTGGTACCAACTGTTTGGACTCTTCACTTGGGGAAGGGAAGGAGGGCATTAACACGGGAGTGTTCACTCTGTGCAAAATGACGGGGCTGGATGTTTTACATAAATTATCTCATTTAGAAGTTCATGGCAAGGAGCACTATTATCCCTATTTTACAGATGAGGAAATCGAGGCTGGAGTGATTAATTTAACTGAGGCAGCACAACTAGGGAATGGTGGAGCCAGAAGTTGATAGCAAGTACACTGACCCCAAAGGATACACCTTCCTCCACCACGTCCAGTGTCTCTTGAGTCCGGAGACTCCAGAGTCTCCATCATTTGTCTTCTTCTGTTCCTTTCTCTGGGCTGCGGCCACAGCTCTGTTTTCTCTAGTCTCATCCTGTTCAGACCATTTCACACTGTCTTCAAGACTGATTTTCCCAACAGGTACCCCACATTTACCATGTATCTAGCAATTTCTGTGTCATGAACTGTTCTCAGTGCTTTCTTTAGAGGATCTCACTGAATTCTCGCAACAACCAGCAGGTCCTGTTACTTTCCCCTCATTTTTCAGACGGGGAAAAGGAAGCCCAGAGTAGTTAAGGAACTTGACCAAAGTCACACAGCCAGTGGGCATCAGAGCTCTGGTTACGTCATGATCGGATTGATACGACACATAAGGATTAATTCGTTAGCACGGCTGTCAAGGGAAGAAGAAACTGTGGTATAGTGGCAACGTCTTCCCTACAGATTTCGTTTGTCTGTCTTAGAATTGGGGGAGGCGCTGGCATTCTGAGGTGAAGGACCCAGGAGAGAAAGGAGAGGAGAACATATGGGGAGGCGGAAGGGGGTAGAATCCAGTACACAGGTGGAGAGATCAGCAGACCGAGGGAGGCTGAACTCCCAGGAAGGAACTAGAATGAACTAGCCCAGGAAGGGTAGAGATATTCACATCTCTAGGAACGGAGACAGGAAGTTGGAGGAATGTCTTGCTCCTGGTCTCTCCTTTCTCCTCGAGGTCATAACCCATATTGGATTCTTAGCCGTACCTCCCCAAATGGCCAAACGCAGTGACTTAAATTATCAGGTTCTCTGAATATTCGGTGAATAAGTGAAGGATCAAAGTGAAATATAAAATTATTCTCATTTTTTTCTTAATCTTTTTATTATTTATTTATTTAAAACAAGTTTTTAATGTGTATTTATTTAGTGAGAGAGAGAGAGAGAGAGTGCAGGCAAGCATGCATGTGAGAGGGGGAGGGGCCGAGAGAGAGGGAGAGAAAAAAATCCCCAGTAGGCACCGTGTATGCTGTCAGCACAGAGCCCACAACGCAGGGCTCGAACTCACAAACTGTGAGACCATGACCTGAGCCGAGATCAAGAGCTGGACTCCTAATCGATTGAGTCACCCACGCGTCCCTCCTTTATTCTTTTGTTCAATATTCCTAAACATAACACTGTAATCCTTAGTCTTCTCCCTGCCCCCCAGCCGTTGGCATAGTGGGGTTTTTTTTGCACATACTACGTGCATGATACATATTTGCTTTTCGCTTAACTTCGGTTCTGGGACGATGCCTACGTACGTCTTACATTCATTTACTGAGGCTAATGGACAGATTTCTTTGGGCTGCTCAAGACGCCATCTCTGACGGTGATTTGAGTGAAGTCGTTTACTTGGGAGACAACCCCAGGAAACACTGGCAGTGGAGTGGGGAGCTGAGACCGGAAGGGAAGGAGCCAGTGACCACTGTGGACAACTGGGGTTCAGCCCTGGTGGGGTGCTCTGGGTGACAGTGTAGAGTATGTGCCTTAGACTCATCCCGCCCAATGTGCCAGGGATTTGGGGTGTTTATTCATCAATTGCCATCAGTCACTGGTGAAAGGCTCCTCCTGGGGGCCTTAGGTCTCTGACCTTTCTTGTCCTTGCAGTGTGTAGGCACAGGGGCTCTGATGACCGGAAAACGCCCCCCCAGGCTCACAGGTGTCGTGCTGGCATTGGGGAACGGGGCTGCCATGCACCAAAAGAGCAAAAGGCAAGAAGAAATAAGTGGGAGTATCTGCTGCAAAATATCCACTTATTTCCTTCTTATCCAGCTTCTCTGTCTTGCAAAAGATTGCTTTTCATGTTTGTATGTCAGCATTTTATTTATCGATAGTGGGGAAAGTCTGCAATGGTCTAGGGAAACATAGGATTTAATAGTTACATCTCTAGATAGTCCCATTTAACAACCTAATTTTCTTTGCTAGTAAATTCGGAAATTTAATTATGTGCTCAATGTTATGAAAAACTTTAACCCTATTAAAATACGCTTGAAGGAATACTCACACTCGTGTTACTGAATATCTCGTCTTCAGTTATGTTGACTTGAGATATTGAAATGAAACTTACTGCTTCTTTCCTAAGTGTATTTTGACCTCAGAGGTTTCTGCCTGTGGGTTAACGTCAGGCGACATGAGCTTAGTGTGGCAGGGAACTTGTCTCTGGTTTGTCCTTTGCAATGTCGCTAGCATGGCACATATGTGTTGAAAAATTAATATGAGATAAGGCAGATCAAGTTCAAGATGGAAGGAGGGTCTCTTCAATTCTGTAAAGAAATTTCTGCTGTGTAAGTATTTAAAATGCAAAAAGAGGGGCGCCTGGGTGGCTCAATCGGGTAAGCATCTGACTTCAGCTCAGGTCATGATCTCGCAGTCTGTGGGTTCAAGCCCTGCGTCAGGCTTTGCTCTGACAGCTCAGAGCCTGGAGCCTTCTTCGGAGTCTGTGTCTCCCTCTCTGTTTGCCCCTTCCCGTCTCGTTCTCGTTCTCTGTTTCTGTCTCTATCTCTCTCTCAAAAATGAATAAACATTTAAAGAAAAATTAACAAGCAGGCACCTGAATGGCTTAGTCAGTTAAGCAGCTGACTTTGGCTCAGGTCATGATCTCTCATTTCATGAGTTCGAGTCCCACATTGGGCCCTGCGCTGACAGCTCAGGGCCTGGAGCCTGCTCCATATTCTGTGTCTTCTTCTCTCTCTCTCTCCCCCTCCCCAGCTCACACTCTGTCTCTGTCTCTCTCAAAAATAAACGTTTAAAAAAATTAAAAAGCAAAAAGAAAGAAAAATCCTCAGTCGATCGCAAAATTGAGATGGCAAAGAAATGAATACATCAGTTCAGCCGTCCTCATGAGTTAGCTTTGCAATGTTTGCATAGCAATAACATAATTACTCTAGACAAAAAACTAGAATGTTTATACATAGAAAACACTGATGTGGTTGATAGTGGCAAGAATGGCACAAGATGCCTTTTGGTCAAGGCCTTGGATCACTGTCAGCGGAAGACGTGTGACAGTTTAAATCAGAGACATTGCACATAGAAGCATGAAAAAAGCAGAACTCCGTGTTGACTAGCTGGGGAGAGGAATAATGTATGACCGTGAAATCATAAAGTGATAATTTTGCATTTCCTTATATTGTCTAGCAAAAGCAATATCAAACTTGCACTGCTCCCTACTGTCAAAGATAAATAAAGGAAATCAGAATAGATAAGTTTGAATTGAAACAGAAGCTTTTCATTTCCAAGTATTCCTTTAAATTATTTTTTAATGTTTATTTTTGAGAGAGAGAGTGAGAGACCGAGCACGAGCGGGGGAGGGGCAGAGAGAGAAGAGACACAGATTCCAAAGCAGGCTCCAGGCTCTGAGGTGTGAGCACAGAGCCTGACGTGGGGCTCGAACCCATGAACCATAAAATCATGACCTGAGCCAAAGTCAGATACTTGACTGACTGAGCCACCTCTCCAAGGACTCCTTTTATACAAATTTATAAATTTCTCTTCAGTAAAAATAAACTTTCAGGGAGGAAAAAGTGATATTAAATATATTCATCATCATTAGTCAATTATTAAGTAAAATAATGTATCTAGGTTACTAGTCAAAATGCTTTAGACTTAATTAATATTCTTTCATTCCTTCAACCAATATTTGTTGAAAGGCTAGTCTGCTCCAAAAAGAGAGGATAGAGTACTGAGCCAGAAAGGTTAAGTCTTTCTACTTGTGGAATTTATATTTCAGTAGAGGGACACAGGCAAAATATAATTAAATGAATTTTTTTTAAGTTTATACATTTATTTTGAGAAAGAGAGCATGTGCGGAAGGGGCAGAGTGAGGGGGAAAGAAAGAGAATCCCAAGCAGGCTCCACACTGTCAGCATAGAGCCTGATGCGCGGCTTGAACTCACGAACTGTGAGATCATGACTTGAGCCAAAAACAAGAGTTGGTTGCTTAACTGACTGAGCCCTGATAATTAAATGGATTTCTAAAAAAGAATGTATTTTAAGATGTTGTGTATATTATATGGAAAATAAAAGAGCAAAATTAGGATAGTCTGCTCACTAAGGAGTTATGCTTGAGCTGGGACCTTAATGAGCATCCCAAGAATAGAGAACTTGAAATATGAAGTTTCCAAAGTGGAAATGAAGTGTTTGGGGAACAGAAAGGCCCGTGGCTGGAAGGTGATGGGTGAGAGCCGGGGTGGCCAGGCTGGATCGTGCCTCTCCTAGTGAGCTAAGACGCGGGCCTTGCAGGGTTTTCTTCCGTGCGCAGCCGTACACTCTTGAGAGTTTAAATTTGTTGGGAAAATATAGTTGAAAACAAAATCTCCTCTCAACCTGGAAAACCCCTCCACAAAGGCAGAAGAAAAAGAAGACAGTTTTATTCTTGAATGAACATTCGACCAGACTGCAATGCACATCACAGGCAATCTGCTAGAGAGACTGCAAAAACAGCAAGAAATCTGACCCTTATACAGTTAAGTGGGAACGACCCATTACTTTAGGGAGGTTTTGTAATTTGGAGTCAGGTGGCAAATCAGGTCCTTCTCACCCAGGACATGGGCAGATCAAGTGCTATCTTCTTTGCTAATTGTATTTCAAAGAGAGGAAGACCCGAGTTAAGACTGTGGTGGCATGGTCTAGGGCGGTGGTCATGGAGACAGACAGAAAAGAATGGATTAAAGTGTATATATTAGTCAGGGTTCTCTGGAGAAACAGACTGATTAGGGTGTATTGAATCTTCATATCTATCCATCCATTTATGTATCTATATACCTATTAGCTGTTTGTCTATCGATCTATCATCATCATCACCTTCTACCTGTCTTTTTGGAAATAGCTAAGGAATTAGTTCATGCAGTTGTGAAGGCTGGCAAGTCCAAAATCTACAAGGGTAGGCTGGCAGGCTGGAAACTCAAGAAAAAGTTGATAGTGCAGTTCAAGTCCAAAGGCATTCTGGAGGTAGAATTTTTTCTTCTTCAGGGACCTCAGTCTGTTATCTCTAAAGCTTTTCAACTGATTGGATGGGGCCCTCCCACAGTAGGAGGGTAATCTGCTTTACTCAAAGTCTACCAGTTCAGACATTAATCTTATCAATCCAACCAACAAACTTTCGCAGCAACGCCCAGACTGGTGTTTGACCAAATTTCTAGGTTCTGTGACCTAGCCAAGCTGACACCTAAAATTACCTATCACAGTATATTTTTGGTAGAACCCATAGATTCTGAGAATCCATGATGAGTCCTAGATTTTTGGCTTATGGATATGAATGGATGATGTCACCATTAATGAAAAACAGAAGATTGGATGTTTGCTCATTCAATGCCATCATATTTAGAGAAAAATTAAGATGGGTCCACAGATAGAAATTAATGACATAAAATAAAAGTCAAAAACCTCTGAAGGAAGAACACTATCTGTGCATAAAGACATTCGAGCGCCTTATATGGCTGGTTATGAGCTGGTTGGGTGACTGAATTTAGGTGGTTAATAAATGCTGGCTGTTCTGTGATACTGAAATATGAGGTGGAAGATATTGTTGTTGATGATATACATGTTACTCAGCAAAACTATCTGAAAAGTGAAATATACGTCAAGATGGGAAAACAACAGTTGGGATAGAAAACACACATTAAAGGTAAAGGGGGTAGAGTTGAGTTCACAGATCTATATGACAGAATTTTCAGACTTCATTACCATTTTATTTTTTTATTAAAATTTTTTTTAATGTTTTTTTTATTTTGAGATTGAGAGAGAAAGAGAGAGAGAGAGAGAGAGAGAGCGAGTGAGCATGAGCAGGAGAGGGGCAGAGAGAGAGAGGGAGACACAGAATCCAAAGCAGGCTCCAGGCTCTGAGCTGTCAGCATAGAGCCCGACATGGGGCTCGAACCCACAAGCCCTGAGATCATGACCAGAGGTCAAAGTCGGATGCCTGACTGACTGAGCCACCCAGGCGCCCCCAGACTTCATTACCATTTTTGATTGGAAGAGCCTAGATTTACATTTGGGTATGGTAAACTATCATAGGAATTGATTTTTACACTTTTTGTCTTCCTATCTCCTGTGTTTTAGCATGAACAAAACTCCATATTTTGAGTATTTTCACTGTCTTGCCAATGCAGAAAATTCCTCATCTTGTCACACAAGGACACAGGCGATTAGATGAGGTAGAGTCTGGGAAGGAGTCCAGCTGGATGGGAGGGGCTGGGGCTTGGGCATTGCGAGTTCCGTTGACAGATGTCAACTCCGGAGAAGCCAGCAGAAGCAGGTGTTCTGAATTGAGACTCTATTGAGTCCCAGTTCCAAGAAATCAAACCAGCAGAAATGAGAAACCCAGCCGAGGAACCCCGGCTAAGGTTCACAGTGGCACCAAATTAAGAACTCAGACGGATTAGAGGTAGGAGGTCTCTCACAAGTGTGGGACCAGAGCAGATACAGGAGCACAGCAGGGGAAAAGATTCAAGGCAAACGTCCATTGTAAGCCCTAAGTTGATGGTCCAAGAACAGACCTCAGAATGTAAGTGATGCTAACCCCCCAGGGGGGTCGAGGACAATAAATGGAATATGGCTTGGGAAAATGTTTTGTAAACTGCGAAGGACTCTGCTAGTGGTACTTTTATGACTCTGCTATATTTCACAGACAGTTTGATTAAAAATAATGAGCTAATTTGGTCAGACCCTCAAACATCTGCAATACTACGGGCTCATTGTGAAAGAACACTTAAGTAGGAGGAATTTAGTAACACTTCAGAAATAGTGTTTGATATTCACGTCATAAAATGAAAAGTCAGTTCTTTTCATTTGTCTATTCTTAAAAACAAAAGCAAAAAAGAAAACCCTTTACATGAATTCAGTTTTGATGTAAGGGGAAAAATATGCTTACCAGATCCTTTCTTTTTTTTTCTTTTTTTTTCTCCCCCTCCTCCTCCTCCTCCTCCTCCTCCTTCTTCTTCTTCTTCTTTTCTTTTTTTTTTTGGCAAGCGGAAGTTCAGTTTTGCCAGCTAGCAGGTCTGTACTATAAGTGTAAAACATCTATACATACTAATTTAAATCATCAGCTCCGGGGGCACCTGGGTGGCTCAGTTGGTTAAGCGTCTGACTTTGGCTCAGGTCATGATCTCATGGAGCCCCACATCAGGCTCTGTGCTGACAGCTCAGAGCCTGGAGCCTGCTTTGGAGTCTGTGTCTCCCTCTCTCTCTGCCCCTCACCTGCTCAAACTCTCTCTCTCTCTCTCTCTCAAAAATAAATAAATAAATAAATAAATAAAATCATCAGCTCCAAATTACAAGTATAAAACAACACTGGTATATGTAGTTATCCTCATAAATATTACCTCAAATGATATAAAATCTTACATTTATTTAACCTTTACTGCAAACTTGACAAATTGTTACACTTACAGGTACAGTTTTGTATCTTTTTTTATACAAAGGCCACGTTGAGTATGCCAATAAAATGAAATTTAAACTATATAATAGAGACTAACTCACCTCTAGTCGCTACATCTATTGTTGCTAGATCTAAGCTACCTATTGTTGCAAGGGAAAAAACAAAACAAAACAAAACAAAAGTCTTCTCAAGTAGGGCTACCCAGAAAGCACTTCGTTCAAAAATTTGCTGGATATAAAGGCAAAAACTTCCTAAAATAAAATTAGTTATTAAATTTCAACAAACCTCCCTAACGTTATAATTTGAATGATTCAAGTTTCCTCTATGTCGAACAGACTAGGGATGAATCAGACTTCAAAATTCTATTCCAGGCTATACATGCACTTATTTTTATAGCTTATTGTATTCATAGCTAACTGTTCTTGGATGGGTATTGTTTCTTTCTGTGTCATCTACCGTTTATGTTTACTGCACTACCATTTGTGTGCATTTAAGGCAGGCCTTTTCGTAATGCTCCCCGTAGTGAACTCCGATATCTTGAGGATTTCCAGCCGATGGCTGGGGACTATGTGACTGGCCCTTTCCCTGCCCCCCCCCATCTCTCTCTCTCTCTAGCTTCAAGGACCCCCCACCCAAATCAAGAGAACTGAGCTGTCTCAGGCAGAATCTGTCTCACCCCTTCTCCTGGGATCAGTTTAATGTAGGAAACATTGGGAATTTTGACCTAAAATATTCTTTGTCACATGTATCCACTTAAGCATCTTTTATTTTTCTTCTTTTTTTCTTAAACAGACACCAGGCAATTTTTAATATATAATGAAGACCACAAGCGCTGCGTCGAAGTGTTAAGTCCCAGCGCGGTCCAAACAGCCGTGTGCAACCAGGACAATGAAGCGCAGAAGTTCCGATGGGTGTCTGATTCCCGGATTATGAGTGTGGCATTTAAATTATGTCTGGGGGTCCCATCAAAGACGGACTGGGTTGCCGTCACTCTGTATGCCTGTGATCCGAAGAGCGAATTTCAGAAATGGGAGTGCAAAAATGACACGCTTTTGGGGATCAAGGGAGAAGATTTATTTTTTAACTATGGCAACAAACAAGAAAAGAATGTTATGCTTTACAAGGGCTCTGGCTTGTGGAGCCGATGGAAAATCTACGGAACCACAGATGATTTATGCGCCAGGGGTTATGAAGGTAAGACACATGGACTGTCTTGCCTTCTTTCTCTCAGTTATTCTCATCTTCTCCGTTGGAACCTAATTGAAGAAAACAGGCATATTCTTGCTCAGTCTGTGGCAGAATTCTTAATTGACGATGTTTGTGTTTTGAACTATTCTGTGTTCTCTGAGAACATGACAGTGAATAAATACGATGAAAAGTCCTGAATGATACTTTAGCGATTTATAATTAATGGAAGGACTGTTCTATTTTTTTTATTGGCTAAAGTTTTTTTAAACGATAGATTATAGTTTTTAGAAATTTATTTTCTCTGTAGTCTTTAACCCAAAGCCTCCTGGTTGACATTATATGGTTCTAGTGATAAATGAATTTAACCACATGTTTCTTTTCCTTTGGTTTAAGTTATCCATGGAGAAATGATCCACGGAAGAACATTCTTTACCAAGTCAGATTGCCTGAAATGAAATCTTGGCATTCCTTGACATTTTAGGTTTCTGAATGTTTCTTTGGCAACTTATGGGTAGTAAAAGACTATGGTAATTAAAAGATTAGAAAGCTGAGGAATTGGCTTGTACATTGACATACAACATATTTAGTCAGAAATTTTTTTTTTAATTTTCAGGAAGTCCTGTATTTTTAAAAAAAATTTTAATGTTTATTTATTATTGAGACAGAGAGAGACAGAGCATGAGTAGGGGAGGGGCAGAGAGAAAGGGAGATGCAGAATCCGAAGCAGGCTCCAGGCTCTGAGCTGTCAGCACAGAGCCCGATGTGGGGCTTGAACCCACAAACCATGAGATCATGACCTGAGTCGAAGTCGGACGCTTCACCAACTGAGCCACCCAAGCGGCCCTTGTCAGCTATTTTAGAAAGCAGGGTCACCTGTGGGACAGAAAAGGCTTTTTTTTTTTTATGAGGTTGGCTCCTTACGCTCTTAAAGTTTAAATAAAATCAGAGTATTTTGTTTTCTCTGATCTTGGCCAAACTTCATTCTCTGGTGGTTGCAGAGAAACAACAAAACAAAGATAAAGCAGAACTTGAAGCTGTTTACAAAGCCTTCTTGAGTCAGATGATGTTACCACCACATTCCAGGTTTGGACACTTGATTATTTGGGAGTGTTATCTACAACAACCTCAAGGTCAGAGGAAGAGCCTGCCTTTTGGGATAAGAGATTACCTGTTTCCAAAATTACTGTGTTACTGGGGCTGCAAAGATTGCTTGAACCTGGTTATAGTGCTAATCAGAGTGCAGGAGTTCAGTCTTTGTGAGGCCATAATATGTCAACTCTCCATTTTCCTTCTTTCTTTTTTTTAAATTTTAAAAATGTTTATATATTTTTAAGGGGGGGCGGTGCGCAGAGAGAGAGAGAGAGAGGGAGACACAGAACCTGAAGCAGGCTCCGGGCTCTGAGCTGTCAGCACAGAGACTGACGTGGGGCTCGAACACAGAAACTGTGATATCATGACCTGAGCTGAAGTTGGATGCTTAACTGACTGAGCCATCCAGGGGCCCCATCCATTTTCTTTCTTTATAAAGAAGAGGGAGAATAGATGTTGAAGAAGAGTGAGAACAAGTGTTCAGAAAGAGACTAGCCTGAGGCGTTTAGTGAACACAATGAAGGTTTAGAAGTTATAGGAGAGAATATTTCAGGAGAAACTTGATTGAAAACTACAGCCGGACAAGAGTAAACCAAAGTTGACTGAGCCACATTCCACAGACCAGACAATAGTCCTAACCAAGGGATTTAAAACATGCAAGATTGGTGCTAAGACATGGGACTTCTTATCTTATTTAAAAATACATCACTGAGGTTACATAGACCCTACCGCTTACCCCCACCACCCCTTGTCTTCGGCTTGGTTTGAGAAAAATATGCATAGGGTTTAGGATAGCAGTTCTCAAACTTTAAATATGCTTAAGAACACCAAGAAAGCTTGTTAAAAGTGAAGATACCAAGGTTCCCCTCCTACCGACTCTAAATTAGCACATGAGGGGAAAGGTCTAAGAATCCATTGAATTATTTCTATCAACACCTGAGTGCTTGGATGAAGATGGTCCATTGACCACACTGCCTACTCTCCAAGTCTCTCTGAACACTTAGGATCTTCCTGCTGGAAGATCTAGCCTTTCGGAGTGATCTTGGAATCGAGTCATTGGAGTACACATTCTTTCCGAAGACAATGCAGAGAGGGTGGTGTATGTAGAGGCTATCTCTCTAAAGAAAACTTGGGGGAGACAACTGGCCGAGGTCAGGGACTATTTTAGAATAACAGAACCAGAATTACAGACTTAAAAGAATCTGAGTGTTGTCTGGGGGTTTGGACAACAGTGGAAGAGACATTGACTGCAATAGTGAAAGGTGGCTAGACTAGAATGTGGTTCTTTTGGCTTCATCAGGGCGTTCTTAAATACATCTGGCTAGTCTTGAAAAGCCCATTTCTGACTGATATCTATAAATCCAGTATTGACAGTTTCTTGGCTAATTTAATAAACGGTACAACCAGCCCTGAGGTGGTCTTAACAGAATTCCGTCATATGAAGGAACAGGACCCCAGTGGTAAGAGTGGCATGATTGAATCTAAATCTAGCATGTTCACTCTATGAGGTGTGATTTGGAAACCTGGTCCTGGAACTTAGTGGCACAAAAGCCAGAATTGCATTTTTAAATGACTAACTACTAGCTAATTAGCAGAAAAGTAATTTTGAGGTAAATGAAAATAAACCTAGTGTTGTCAGGAGGACTGGATAAGTACAGTGAGTCAGGGGAAAAGAAAGAGGGTAAGGAGCTTACACGCATTATGATTTTAACATATGTTAGGTATTGTGCTACATGTTTTACAAATTTTATATTGTCTAAATGAATTTTGAGATGTCTTTCTTTAGGTTTATTTATTGAGAGAGAGAGAGAGAGAGAGAACGAGCAGGGGAGGGGCAGAGAGAGAGAAAGGGAGGGAGAGAGAATCCTAAGCAGGTTCCACACTGTCAGTGTGGAGCCTGAAGTGGGGCTTGAACCCACAAACTGTGCGATCATGACCCGATCAAGAATCAGGTGCCCTGAGATGTCTTTTAAGAACTGTGTAAAGGCATTGAATATATGAAATTTAATTAAGGAAAGAGTACTTTTATCTAGGACAAATTCTGAATATCAGCTGGTGGCAAAAGGCTAAATATATTGCTATAGAAGGTTGTTATTTCCCCAAGGGGTGTCCCTACAAAGACAGAGACATTAAACATATTAGAGAATGTAGCTAGGGGAATGGGGTGTTTGTCAGTGGAGATACGGGCTTCTCTAATCCTTTGGCTTAGGTCAAACCATAATCAACAATGATTTGGGGTTTATTTCCATTTTCTTTTCTAGGTAAACCCAGAACTTCCCATTCTGTTGTGTTTGAAATCAGTTTTAAGAAAGCAAATATTGATCGTAAATGGTTTTGAGTGCTTTCTTTCCATGATGTGGATTAGAGAGTTATGCCCAAATTCCAACCCTTTCTCACAGTCCTTGTTGAGGGAACCCCGTGGAGGCTGGCTTGACAGGAAGTAGTGGGGGGGGGATTTAAGTTTTGACTGTGCATTTGAGTCACACAGTTATAAGGTTATTTTTTAGTTGAGAGATTCAATAATTCTGTGATTCTAAGCAAGAGGAAGGATGGCCTCTTCTCTGTTTTGGAGGAAATGCAGAAGTCCAAGCAGGTGTCAGTACAGCTGACCACTTTTGCCTCACATGGGGAAAGAGGAAAATCTGTCCTAAAAGACAGAAGAAATGAAGTGGTCCTAGAGTTGTTCCTAGTAGAGACTGGGGTAGAGACAGAAGGCAAATCAAAAGAAATTCCCCGCGTGGGGACATCAAATGTGATCTTCTTTTGGCATCCTTCTTATTGGAAAGTCAACATTCAGAAGGTTGACATTCTAAGTGCAAGTCCATTTGTCTCTTCTAGACATGTACACGCTGCTGGGCAATGCCAACGGGGCAACTTGTGCATTTCCATTCAAGTTTGAAAACAAGTGGTATGCAGACTGTACCAGCGCTGGGCGATCCGATGGATGGCTCTGGTGTGGAACCACCCCAGATTACGATACAGACAAGCTCTTTGGATATTGTCCCTTGAAATGTAAGTAATGTCCCCATCAAGAAAACTTGGCACGTTTAACATGGCAACGTAATGAGCAGATGTATTTGTTGAGAACGTTTTCCCTTCCAAAGTGATTTCCCGTTTATTATCTTGTCACACTCCACCACAACCCTTTACAGATGACATTGTCCCCATTTTATAATGGAGAAAGTGATCCATATTGGCTGAAGACCAGAACACAGATCTTCTGACTCTCAGCCCTGGATGGCATCACATGACCTCTTTATTCCCACCAACTGCTTCTTCCCTTCACCTTCTCCTGTTCCTGTAGGTTATTTGCTAAGACTTTAGGGCAAATTATCCTGTATATCATGCAGTGTATACTTAATACCACCCTCCCAGGGATTTACCTTTATTAAACTTTAAATCAAAAATAAAACTTAAACAATGCCATGAGCATGTGGTTTGATGGAAAGAGAAAGATATGAGCCTCCTGACTTTTGTGTCTCCTAAACTGATAGCAATGATAGTAAATTTAATTTCATTTAAAAAGAGTATCATTTAATTTAACATAGCTGTGAATCAAATGGAAGAGGATTATTTTTATGCTCGAAGGATTTTTAAAATGAAAACATGATATTGGTGGGATCAGTCAGAATTTAAGAGTTCTTGGGATTCTCTCCATACTCAAGAAGCTGTAAAGAAACAGTGTAGCAGGTTGAGGTGGGATGGAGGAGGGCATCAGCGTGGGGAGGCAGGGCTGGGGTGAAGAAGGAGACAAGGGAGGGGTTCAGGAGGGGTTCTTTGCTTCACTTTCCCTTTGACCCCACATCCTCTACCTGCTGCTAGCTACCCCCTTCCTGTTCTACCCCCTAAATTTCTTACTCCCTGGCCCCCTTGCTCCTTCAGACTTTCTCGTTTGCAGCAGCTCCTGTTCTGTGCTGTTACCCAGAACTTTCTCTCCTGCTGGCCTGCAAAGGGGTGGGGTCAGGGGTAGAATCTGGGTGCGCGTGCTGTCTGGCCTGGCGGTCAGCCCACCTCGACTGCAATAGCGTTGCTATAGCTGAAGTTTTGAGACCATGCATCCTACCCAACAATCATATTATTCTGAGCAATATTGTGAAATAATTCACAAAAAATATTGTAGTTTCTCAAGTTAAAGGCTGAATTCTAAGAACCATACTTCTTTATCTCTTTTGATGTATAATCCCACTTAAAATAAATGTGATTTCTCAGCCCCATATATTATTGTAATTCTCTTCTGGGTGCAGTCCCTATGTTCTGGGTGAATATAGACAAAACCCCACAGGCTTCCCATTCATAGTGACACTGTTCTCCAGTTCTTGGGGGAAGTAATTGTGCTCACGTCTCTTAGAATACTTTTAGAGGTCTGATTCCCATGGAAGGTTTATAGATGTCTGATCTCTGTATCAGAAGTGTTTTTTTCTGAATCGAGCTAGTTTTTCCTCTAAGATAAAGCAATACTTGTTTTCCAAAGGTGAGGGCTGTCTTTCACCTTTACTTAGTAGGAATGGTATTTTCTAAATCTGTTATCATGGAGTTCCTTGGAGATGCGATTTCACAGGTCTAACTATAACATCTTGGACGTAGGTCGCATTGATGAAGGAGGTGTTAGATGAATGTATGACTTAATCAATCATTAAATGGAAGACAAATGGTTAGTCACAAATCACAAAAAAAAAAAACAACCACCCTACAAAAACCTCACACCCTTGGGATAGAGGTGTGTTGGATGGGTGTCCTGAGTATTCTCTTGAATACTTGTAATTTATGTCATCAAAACCTATGCATATATATTTTTTCTTATTAAATGTAAAAATAAGATAACCATAGGAAATAAATTGTTTGATTTCAACATGCATTCAAAATTTGAAGCACATTGTATACATTCCATGCCTTTTTTAAAGTACTTTGCAATTTCCCAGTCTACCTCATTTTCCTTGCTTTGGGTTTCTTTCAAAAGACCATTTTATTTTACATTAGCCTCAAACTAGCAGGTTTAATACAGGAAGATGAGGTACCGGGTATTGACCTAGTGACACTTAAATGTGTGCTTTTCATTGTCCTTTGCATTGTTTATTATGGTGTTTCCCTTTGGTTTAGACATCTATTTTAAAATATCATGAGAACCGGAAAAGGAAAAGACCCTTTCTCTCAATTCTCCATAGCTTGCAACTTTAACTTGCCGCATCGGTTGTGCTGGTTTACTGTGGGAATTTGAACATTAGGGGAGATGTAGACTCAGCAAACCTATACATTCAGTGAGAAATAGATTTTAATTCCTTGATCCAAAGAGCCAAATATACTTTTTTTAAAATGAAGAGTCATACTGTATTCCATTCTTTGGTCAAGTATATCCCTGGACATGAAAACGGTCCCCCCTTTCTTTTGATGTTTCACATTTTCTACCATATCAGACCTCCACATTTCTAAAAATATGTATTTAAAACATCTCCATCTTCAAATGAACTTCAAACCAGTGTGATTTGAATGGTCTCACTCCCGTGGACCAGAATCCATTTGGATATGGAACTAGTAAGGTCTCAGCTCATGATCATTTACATTTAACATTACCAATTCAAATTTATTTTATTTATATATCTTTTTAAAGTTTATTTATTTTTTTGAGAGAGAGAGAGAGAGAGTGAGAATCCCGAACAGGCACTGAACTGTCAGCACAGAGCCCAATGCAGGGCTCAATCCTATAAACTGCAAGATCATGACCCGAGTCAAAATCAAGAGTCAGACACTCAACCAACTGAGCCAACAAGGTGCCCCTCAAATTTATTTTTATATAGATACAAAATAATTTTATAATGAATACTTCTTAGAAGTTTCTGTGTTGTTGCCTGAATGGAATTTTGATTTATTTTTAAAGGTCACTTCCTTGTCACATACAAAGATTCATGGCAGCATAGGCTACATGCTTATTGGAAACTGGCCAACATCTTGGCAGGTTGAATACATCTTAGAAAATTTGAGAAGTTACATAATTCCTTCTCTTGCTTACAAACAAGTGAAGAAATTCTTACCGCCTATGATTTGTAGGTAGAAGTTTATAGTATTAAAAAGAGAAGAGGGAAATTTTCATAACATGAAGCACACAAAATTATTTCATTTGTTGACTAATTTCCCCAACATATATGTAACACACTGTAAATAATATGTACCTATACTATTGACCTTTCATAAAACTAGGTTTATAGAGTATATTGGGAATCATAAAATAACAAAGGAAAAAATAAGCTAAAAGCATTATTTTTTACTCTGAAGGAAGAAAAACTAATAATCAGCATCTATTATTGCCTGGCGCTACCTAGATTTAATATATCCTAGAGATGGAAAAATGAGACTTGAGAGGTTTGCAATTTAAGGACAAATCACTAGTGAGTTGACATTGCCTGAAAGAAAGCCCAGGTCAGCCCGGTGGTGGCGTCCATGTCTTTGCCTTCTAATGCCTATGACTTTGGTCTAAAAAGACCCACCTAGAATGTGCAGACTGAATATCCACTTGCTGAGAGAAGACATATATTTTATGTTTTCCTTATATGTTTTTTCTAGACTAAAGAGTTTGGGCTGGCGTCTCTATTCTTGCTTATTTGCAACTCACCTGATCCCAAACCTCCCGCCAGAAAATAGGGAGATGATGCCTCTCTTTCCTCTCTTAGGCATATGAAAGAAATGGGATGCGGTCAATCTTTTGAAAACTCCCCTCTTCATTAAAGGAGTGAAGAAAATCTCATAGGCACTTTAAAAATAAGGAAAAGGAAAGAAAGGAAAAGAAAGAAGCTTCAGGCAATAATGCTGCTATTAGAATACAAAATGTAGTTCCCCGAAAGTCTTTTCTGTGCCTAATGCAGCCAATTCCATTTGATTTCTTTTCCAGTTGAGGGCAGTGAAAGCTTATGGAACAAAGACCCGTTGACTGGCGTTTCCTACCAGATAAACTCCAAATCTGCCCTAACTTGGCATCAGGCGAGGAGAAGTTGCCAACAACAAAATGCAGAGCTCTTGAGTATCACAGAAATCCACGAGCAAACATACCTGACAGGTAATGACAGGAAAAGAAGAGGAAGTTGTAAGTAAGACCAGGATGGTTTTATTTCTCTCCAGGTTAGCCTAAGAGCCACCAGCAGAGGGGATTATAGACAGACATGATAGAGTTAGTCCCAGGCAGGTGCCATCCCAGGGTCTGACACACTGGCCCCTGGGTTGGCAATTGGCTTGTGTGTCATCAGCCAACTCTCTTCCATCCATTGTGACAGTCTTTCTAGAACCTGCATTGAGAAGGATTCCGAGAGTTAATCTGGGCTCAGAGTAGAGGGCGTCTCCATCACTAGGGGACGTTCTTGGACACAGCAGGGGTATCAAGCTGGTCAAACGTTCCAGGTCCAACCTTTGAAGCCAAAGGTTGTCCATCAGCATCATGGCATTCAAAAGGGTAACATGAAGCAAGCACTCCCGCCACAAGCCGGGACGAGTCAAGAGCACGGCTCTGAAACTCCGCATCCTTTTTGCCTCCTGTGTCTCAAGCTCCCAGACCGTACTGGTTTTCAGGCCTTATTGGCATTCCTTCCACACAATGTGTTTGCTTTTGAAGCATTTGTTCTTGTAGGATTATGAAGATGAAAAGAGCTAATGTTTACTTGAGATGAAAGTACTTGTGTTAGCTTCTGAAACCCACAGTTGGGGAACCGAGAGATTAGGAGCAGAAACGAGTGGGGACAAAAAGCATCCTCAATCCCCTATTCCTGATCCCCTCCCTCCAGGTCCCAGTGACACTGCTACCAGATTAATAGATCTCTGAGCCTATGACTCCTGTGTTTGAAAAGCCCTTAGTGGCTTCTTATTTCCCATCAAGTAATTTATAGAACACCTTTGCCTGGCATTCAAAGGCCATCCGTTGCCCCCTGACAGATGCATTTTGCAGTCTTGACAGAAGGCTTTTGGGTTTCTCATCTTTATCTCATACTTTATCACCATCTCATCTTTAAGTCTCATCCCACTTCTTGTACCTGGAATTGCCAAAATTTTATACGGCTCTAATGCAATCCTATCCATTTCCATCTGGATTTCTCTTATTTGTTTAGTGCTTTTACTTTTTTATTTAAAAAATGTTAATGTTTATTGTAGAGAGAGAGAGAGAGAGACAGAGACAGAGCACAAGCACGGGGAGGGGCAGAGAGAGAGGGAGACACAGAACCTGAAGCAGGCTCCAGGCTCTGAGCTGTCAGCACAGAGCCCAACGCGGGGCTCAAACCCATAAACCACAAGATCATGACCTGAGCCCATACCAAGAGTCGGACGGACACTTAACAGACTGAGCCACCCAGGCACCCCTGCTTTTACTGTTTTTATAATAGCTACTTACATATATGTCCCATTTCCCCTACGAGACTAGAAGTATGTTGTTTTTCATTCACTTATTCAACAAGGTAGCTGATGTCTGTGTGTGAGGTATTATGCCAGGTTATAGGGACACAATGGTAATCCAAGCCAGTCATGTCCTATCTACATGGAGCTGTTTTGGGCAAACAGTGGGCAAAACAGACATAAGCAAGAAAACAGGTAAACACATGTGACATGTAAGTGCCATGGAGAAAGCAAACTGAAGGCCATGTGGAGAAAGGATTCTATGGGCAAATAGCTGAAAATGAGGACCGTCTCATGAATATTTATGCCCCCCAACCCCCCAAGAGATTCACACAGAACCTTCCAAGGAAGAGAGTCTCAGTGAATATCTGCTGACTGACAAGTGATGGTGTAGCACAATAAAAATAATTACCTAGAAATTCAGCCTCGTGCTTGGACAGGCGGTCAGCCTATGGCAAAGAGACAGTAAGTGCAGTGGTTCATAAATGTGAAGTTGCTTATTAATCACCAGGGAACTTTGTTAAAATGAAGACGTGTGGGCACAAACTCCAGAGATGCTAGATCAGTAGGTGTGCCATGGGACCCAGGAACTGGCATATCATCAGCCGTCCAGCTGATTCTGGGGCATATTAACGAACCTGACAACAGAAAAGCAATCTGACCTCACTGTATTCATAAGCTCAGAGACGGAATCATGCCTCAGTCTGCTCAATTATTCTGTTTTGTGTTGGTCTCGACGGGGCGGGGGGGCCTTCCCAGTGTTGAGACATAGTGTCAGAGGGATTAATGTTTACAACCATGTGTAAAAATAAGGACAGAAACCACAGAAAGAGACAACACTAATTTCACATAGATGATCAAGGAAGAGAAGGGATGATTTAAGACAACCCTGGTGTTATCTGTGCACGCTGCTGTGGGTGAGAGTAGTCTCTCGAAGTTGAAATGGTTTCTAAGTCAGTCAGAGAAAGACAAATATCATATGATTTCACTCGTATGTGGAAGTTAAGAACCAAACTATAGAGCAAAGGGGAAAGAGAGACAGAGAGAGAGCCCAAGAAAGAGACTCTTTTTTTTTTTTTTTAATGTTTCTTATTTATTTTTGAGAGACAGAGAGAAACAGCGTGAGCAGGGGAGGGTCAGAGAGAGAGGGACACACAGAATCTGAAGCAGACTCTGGGCTCCCAGCTGTCAGCACAGAGCCCAATGCAGGGCTCAAACCCATGAACCATGAGACCATGACCTGAGCCAAAGCCAGACGCTTAACCAACTGAGCCCCCCAGCCGGCTCAAGAGACTCTTAACTGTAGAGAACACACTGCTGGTTACCAGAGGGGAGGCGGGTGGGGGATGGATGAAATAGGTGATGGGATTAAGGAGGGCACTTGTGAGGAAAACTGGGTGAGGTATTCTGGAATTAAAATAAAAACTTTAAAAAAAGAAGTTGAGATGGTTTCAATGGGCTTTTTTTTTTTTTTTTTTTTTTTTTAAGGGACTCTGGGTTGTATTATCTAGACTCCTCTGAGTTTTCCCGCATTTCTGGCTTTCTGGAAGCCAAGAGACTGAACACAGGTTACTTTTTCACTGCGTTCACCGGCTGCCTGGAGGAAAGGGGTGATGCCCTTGGGCCAGGACAGCAGCTCCAGCCGGAAATGCTTTCTTAATCAGCCAGAGCTATTATTGTGTCCTGAGAGCCGACCAGCCCGAAGAGATTCAGAGGCTCAGTTCACCTCAGATACTTATTTGAATCTTATCCAAGCCTCCGGAATTGTAGTCAGCAAATTTTAACTGAAATGTGGATAAGAATGACTTCTCTAATGAAATTTGGAGTATTTCCTGCTTTTCTTTAAGTCAAAAATATCATGCATTCGGGGAAAAAGAAGTCTGAAGGGGAATTCATAAAATAAAACAGAATTTTGTGTTTGGGACGGAAGATACTCATGACACTCAGGATTTATTGGGATGTATTGGGGGAAGAATCTAGAAAATAATGGTGTGAGTGAAGGACTGTGATTTATTTGGGGAAAAAGGCCACTAAAAAAAAACACCCACAAATAGTTATACTCTTTTTAAATAGACTCTTAAATAAGGTTTATTCTGTGCGAGGATTGTGAACAGTAAATATAATCTTCTTAAATGTCTATATCATTTCTATGACCCTCAGATCCAATGAGCTGTCATTTATTGATCAGATGCTGTGTGCCAGACACTGGGCTTTGTTTCTAAAGCTCACACCTACCTCCTAAATGAATATTGTCTCAGCTTCATAGAGGAAATAACAGACTAGGCAGGAGAAGCTTGAAACTTGACCAGCGCCTCCTGTTCAGAAAATAGTTGGATTGGAACTGGGCACCGTCTTTCCATTTCACTCTGCCTGGGTCCTACTCACAAAATGAGCAAGGGTCTGGTGGTCCCCAAAGCACTAAGGAGAACCCTAATTTAGGTGTGAACAGCTCCCTGTTCCAGTGAACTTAGTCTAAACTAACAGTCTGATTTCCCTTTGCCTGCAGGTTTTACCGCTCTGCCCAGTGGCAGTTTCTTTACACCATCCACACACATTGCATCATATCCTCACTTCTGTTTCGACCCCCAAAATGCTGGGACGCTATTTAATCCTCAATTCCTGAACCAGAGTTCTAACCACATATGTGCAGGATTAGGATTTACAGAACCGAAATAAGATGTAGGAACTGAAAGTTGGCTCCTTACCCTGATTGTTTTTGAGGCTGGCTGGAAAAAGAACTGGACCCCGATACAGAACAGATGAAAGTCAAGTGTAACACTGGGCATGAATACATCATCTATTGTAACTAAGTGCCAAAGCAGGTGGATAACCATTTCAGACTATTGTGCAGAAAAATCAAGAATTGAAACGTTCAGCGTGCGGAATTGATACTCTGTGTAGTAATGCTAACAAAACCTTGGTCTCTCTATGAAATGACAACAGCGCATTCAAGAAAGACATTTGTGGATGATGACCATCTGCTTTAAGTGGCAGATTTAACCCAAAACTTGAATTTTGTTTCTAATCACACTTTAGGCCTTGTTTGATTCAACAAGGAGTAATAATAATACTAAGCTTACATTTATTGGGCACTTATTATGTGTTAGGCCCTGGTTTGAGAAGTATTCATTAATTTAGTTTATCAAAATAAGTCTCAAGTATCTACAGCAGACGTGGGATGTCAAGGATAGGTAATTCCCCTAAGAACCTATCATCTTTTCTGAGTATGCCAAACATAGTAATTTCAGCAATCTCAGATGAAAATTGACTTTAGTTTTTCCTATAGTCAGTGAATTATTTATAGTTCTGAAAATTTACAAATGCTTATCTTCTTACCTAATAAATTTTTTAAGACACCAGAGTATTTGACTTTGGGAAATAGCTGTATTTAGCATTTGTGAAATGCTACTGTCAGCATCATTTCCTCTAGCATATGCCTCTGTAAGTCCAGAGATAATTATTATTCAAGTTACTGCAATTTTAAATAACTTATGAAAAAAATTATTCAGGGTTCAATGGTATTTAACAGAGCAATTATTAACATATAATGTAGTATCCATATGATACCAATTCCAGAATGGCATTTCTAAGGCTCAGTCTGGTAGACAAGCATTTCCTCTTGACACATTATAAGTTACTCATTACATAAATGAGGTAGGACACTATTTTTTAGTTGGTTTCTTTAACTTATCCTGAAGTGACCTAAGCAATAATATTGTACTCAAAATAGTTTTAAGAACTATATTTTTACTATCTGTAAAAAATAATTAAGAAACTAAAAGGAAGCCATTGATAAGATGAATAATTATAACATTGATTTAATATGAATGAATTTTTATCACTTTATTATTATTTTTTTTAAATGAATGCAGTCATACTCGATGTGCTCATCCCAGAGATTTAAGACTAAAGAAATATAAAGGCTTCCCCTTTTGATAATGTCATCTTCTTGGTATAGTATACAGTAAACATTTCTAGGTTTTGGTAAGATTTCAACTTTGGAGAACCAAAAGTTGACTCTTCACAGGTGACAAGAGTGAGTTCTGGCATGGGCTGTTGTTTGGGAAGGAAGGACATGTATCAGAAATACCTGTCTAGGTCACTCTTGTTTATTTAAAGGCGCCCTAACATTAAATAAACATATTGTTTATTTAAAGGCGCCCTAACAAAAAAAATAACATTGTTTATTTAAAGGCACCCTAACAGTTATCTAGAAAGGGTAGTAACTCATAGGTAAGTTTAATTTAAACAGGAATCGAATCCACTGGAGAAACAACACTGGGCCCTGGGTTCCAATGCTGAACCACAAATCCTCTACTTTACTCCCCATGTGTCCTAATCTCTGTGTCTCCAGGTTCTTCCTCTGTAAAATGAAAGAATTGGGCTAGATATCTCCCAAGGTACATAAAGTACCTTCATGTAAGAGTTGTGCTAACTCAAACTTTTCTTCCAGAACACCTGATAAAAATGAGCGAAACTGAGTTAATTTTCACTGATTTTTCATTCCAGCATTTAATTTCATCCCATTGTTATTTTATTATTTATTTACAGAAATCACACAATAGGATTTACTTTTCAGTATTGACTCCAGGATTGAATCCAGTCAGTTTGTTAAGCATCAGTCCACCTAATCACTCTCAACCTAATCAATATCCTGAAGTGGGCATTTTTCACCTCCCTTTGCAAGTACGAGTGGGTATTTTTTGCCTCCCCTTGCAAGTATGACTCTGCCACACACGAAGTAAACTGAGTGCAACATTCAGGTCACATGATCTCTAAGACAGTCATTTGCACTTTTATGGAAGTGGGTGTAATAAATGTGAGATATGATTATTTGGCACTGAGTCACTGTAGCTTCCATTCATTTGAATTGGTGACACGAATGTGTGCCTATATAAGCTAATGAAAAATTGGGGAAAATAGCAGCGATGTTGAGAGAGCTCGGTTTGGTTACATCAGAACTATAGAGTCAGGGCTTCAGTGTCATGAGACACTATCATAGTTTGTGAGGATTAAATGAACAAATACAGTGCTTGGAATAGAGTAAGTGGTAATTCTCACCATTGACAAGAATATCTACCTAAGTTTGGTATTTTGTTAAAGACAAAGGACAGTTTTGTGTTGGATTCTTCTTCAATCAACTAAGAAGAATGTAGAGAGAACAGAGAATTTTTGGTTGTTAAAAACGTTTAGGTAGTAACAGATGAGAGTGTTTGACTCTGGAGGACTGAGGTCCTTGTGGCTTGTTTCAGGCCTGGCACAGAGTTTGAATAATGTAATTATGATTTATGAAGTACATAAGCAAAGGGTTGTTCATGTTAGCCAAAGATTTTGTGCTTCGAATTTAAGCAAAATCTTAATGAAAAGGAAAAGTGATTTTTAAAAATGCCATGAAATAAAATTCTTAGAATAAGTTCTGGAATTTAAGACTGGGTAATAATTTATGAGACTGGTAGATCAAAATGTTTATTAAACATTTTTATGGTAGAAAACTTTGAATTTTATCCAAAATAAACCTTGTGCTCTAAAATGAAGTCATGTTATTATTTGATGATAGGGAAATGAAAAGCACATTCACACCAGCATATTCAAGATGGTGGGGTTGAAGCCTCATCAGATCTGTGTTAGAAGCTCAGAAGAATCTTAATAGATCTTACGAAGAATCTTACACTCTCACCTCCATTTCTTTATCTGCCAACGGAGAGAGAGTAGTTGTGCTTACCTCAGGTTGTTAGGAGAATCAAAGGAGAAATGTTAGGCATGGTTTTTTATTACTTCCCTCAAATACATTTTGAGTCAAGTGCCGAACTGTGCACTTGATTCCATTGTCTTTTCCAAATGTCAGTCTGGGTTTTGTTTTTGCTTTTGTTCAATAGGATTAACCAGTTCCTTGACTTCAGGACTCTGGATTGGACTCAACAGCCTGAGTTTCAACAGTGGCTGGCAGTGGAGTGGTGGGAGCCCATTCCGATATTTGAACTGGTTACCAGGTAGGGTTCAGCTTGCCTGTGGATAAACTCATCTAAATTCAATTTATCTGGAGACCAGGGAGATCTTCATCATCTCACATGTAGAGCTGAAAGAAAAGAATTAGGAGACTTTGCCAAATATAGTCCATTTCTCATGTTGCTTTGAAATCTGCCAATGTGGTTTGTGTGTACTAAAACTGTAAAGTTATACCTGCTTCCCAGGATAGCGATTTGTCTGAGAGGATAATCACACAGATCAAAACAGGATTCTGTGAAAGTATGTATTTTCTGAGTGTCCTTGATTTGCTAGGTATTATATTTAAAATCACATTTTTGAGTTTTACGGTGTTCCAATTGAAAGTGCTAAGTATAAAATGTATACTTATGAGATGTATATACTATATAATTCTATATAGTATATTCAAATATTTCATATGTACTTATTTATATTTACACATACACAAAGTATGAATTTACACAAATATGAATTATTTAGGGCTGGACAATTTCTCATTATTGTCGGCCCTGAGATATTTGCAATATATCTCTCATATATGTCATATTGTCATAATGATCTTAAGGTCTACATTAACATCATTTTCTCCTGTTGTTAATCTAATAGAATTGGATTAAAATAATATTTCAGCCACAGATGATATTCCATACTCATGTCATAATTCATTAGCACTTTTGTTGGCAATTTGTAGTTTAATTGTAAAAAAAAACAACAACACACAGTTGGGTGATGATCAAGTCTTCAACAGCTTTCTAATTTTTTGGAGGACAGAAAATGCTCTGAACTAATCATGTCTACATTGTCTTAACGTATGGGTAACAACATAAAGGAGACTAAGTAATAAATATTTTATACATATAGCAATTATCCAGAGAAAACAAAAAGACCAAAGATGATAAAAAAAAACTTGTACCTTGTTCACCAATACCAACCATTGTTAGTAGCTGTCTGAGGCGCTCTATTGAGTTTAATTCAATGCTCTCCACCCTGACCTCCACCATCACCCCCTATTAATCTTGGTTTATTAGCAAAGAGTGCAATTAATGATTACCAACGTCTGCCCTGGATGTGGGAAAGGATGGGTCACATCTTCATTTGCTAGCTCTGCTCTGAGAAAATACTGATGCCCTGTTTCTTCATATGGTCATACTTCTTTCTTAAAAGCCAATGGATGGTTTTTGCATTTGGCTTAGGAAATTAAACTCTTCTGTACTACTGACTGATGGTATTTAAAGGAAATAAAATCTTTGAAAAGAATAAATAAATAGTAAGAGACTATTCAGAATCGATGCCAAAACATAAGAGGGAATTTTTAGAGGATATATTTTGCTTTAAATTGATTTGCTTTAACTTTGAAATTCCACTTCCAATGCATTCCTTCCATGCATAGTTACAGGACTGTCATCTCTATTTGCCTCTACAATATGGGAAATAAACATTGCAAGGCAATATTAAATGTCCATTTTGTGGGTGAGGGTTAAGTCCAATTAAATTGGAGAATGGCAGTTGGGCTCAATCAGATCATTAGATAACGATCATCCCCCCCCCCCCCGCCCCAGGAAATAGGGTTTACTCTTTGCTGCTTAATTATTACATATTAGGAAAGTCACTTTATTTATCATACAATTTTGGAGTGATTATTGTAATATTTAACCACTTGCATTCCCAGAGCTCTGTGAGAAAATAGGTGGGTTAACTTCAGTGAAAATGAGGAATGAAATTGGAATATTAATGAAAAAGGAAAAGAAATTAAACCAAATTCCTGAGAAGTAGTAGGCACAAGATTGAATCACCTTCTGAAATAATAGAGTTTCTTCAAACTAAAATTAGAAACCGTGTGGAATATCAGAAGCTGTTATTGCATACATTATTTGATCAAGCATTCAATTGAGTACTTACCAAGTAATACATCTATTAAAATACATTCACATTTAAAGTGAGGATATTTTATACAAATGATGTAGAAGTCTGAATTTGAACACATAACTATGGTAGCCATTTAATGAAAACTAATTGCTGTATCAAAGTCCTTATAACTAACAACGGTTTCCTTTGTGTGCTATTCCACTACTTTTAAAAATTTTTGACGAAAGCTTTGTGGAGCAGGTGATATGATTTCCCATCTTGCAGGAAGGGAAAGTGAGGTCCAGACCCATGTTATATACCTGTCACATGTTGCAAAGCAGAGACATTCATAAAATGTGACTCTTCACCCTGTCTTCAGGTGTGAGATGGAGCTCGTTTTCAGAGTCCTGGTTTTAAAATCCTGTATTAACGAGCAAAAACACGTGAGAGATGTGGGTATCATTGCATGTATCCATTGCCTTCCCAAAGTTGGCTTTATCTGGTTCTTTTATCAGTTTTCAGTAAGATATGGGGTGAGGGGTTAGCAGTTAAAAATCTTCAGTAGGCTGGGTTGAAAATCTCGAGAAAGCTTAGTTTTGGGTTTACCTGATCAGCCTTTCCCTTGTCTTGATGTTTCCCGAGCTTCCCTTCTCTTGTCTTTCTCCTCTTCACTGTCTTCCTCTCCTGTCTCTTCTCCCTAATTGGAGAAAGTTTCCCCACTTTCACAAAGTCTCTAGGTTGGTCTTCACAGTTAGCCTTACTTAGCTTTTTGGGAGGTGTTCACGGTTTTTAATATGGCTGCTTTAGAACATCATGTCTTTTGTATTTTGTTAGGTACCTCTCTGTTATGTATAACCAAACCCAGTGTGAAGACTATTCAGGATTATAAGGTCTAATCTTGATTGTTGATACTGTGAAAAAAAAAGTTATTTCAGAGAAGCAAACTTGTATAATCAACACTTTAGACATTGAAATGATCCAACAACAAGAAAAGAAATAGACACCCAACACAGCTTTGGCTCTGCAGTCAGTAAAGATTTATTGGTGAATTTATGGCAGAAGACAGAATGGAGATCCATTAAATCCCAAGGATGAAGACGTGAGGTTTTGGGGGGGGGGGCTATTAACTTGTATTACCTATGATAATCCCATTGTGATTTTTCCTTTTCCCCAAAGGAAGTCCGTCAACAGAACCTGGAAAAAGCTGCGTGTCATTAAATCCCGGGAAAAATGCTAAATGGGAAAACCTGGAATGTGTTCAGAAACTAGGCTATATTTGTAAAAAGGGCAACACAACTTTGAATTCTTTTGTGATTCCCTCTGGTAAGTGGTCCATTTGATGTGCAGTATATAAAATATTATCATTTAAAGAAGAAAATTATAGCTTATGTAACTGCGTGAAATGACAGGTTTTGCTGCTCATTTATGGGTTAAACATAATGATATTCCTACCGAATTTCTTTTTGTTGGTTGCTCGTAATGGTTGCTAACACTTCCGGAGTGTGCTGGGGTGTCTGGGCATGCACCAAGCCTTTGAAAGAACAGAAATAAGAACTCTGTCCTCATAGCAGCCCTGTGAGGTAGGCATGATCATTCACACATTCTAGACGAGGAAAAGGATATTCGGAGGATATATAAAACTTGCACATGTGACAAAACTGGAATGAAAGCTACGAAATAAATATCTGAAAGGGATGCTTTTATTATATTCTCGCCATTTAAGGCTCTGTATGGGCTCTCATGCTGTAAGTTTCACATCTCACATGGAAGTCTTCACAGAAACTGGATAAAACATCCCAAAAGTACTAACTGAATTTTACATACAGGCTAGACTCTGGGAAAAGAATCCATTCATGCTCTCTCTTATAATTTTATCTAAGAATTTAATTACTAAGGCAAGAATGCAGCCTCTTTTCAAAGCAACAAAAAGCGAACAACCTGCACTTTTTTCACTACAAGCTGTTCTTGGAGAGACACTTAATGCTCTAACGGGCTGTCTGGCTGGCTGGATAGTTGGATGGATTCTTTGCAGAAATCTGACAGTGTGGCATTCTTGACTTTTCTCCTTGACTTTTAAAATCAATTTCATTGCGTGGCTGGAAAGTCAAAAGGTACAAAATGATAGAAAATCATAGTATTTTCCTTCCACCTCTGACCTCTACCCATTTCTCCTCCCTGGTAAAGAACTGTTTCTGGGTATTTCTCCTCACCTGGTTATTCGATAAATATATAAACAAATATGCTAATAATTATTTTTGTTTTATACAAGTAGCAGCCTACTATGCATATATTCTTTACTTTTTTCACTTAAAAATTTTGGACGTCTCTCCATATGATACATAAATAGCCTCTTTGTTTCTATGGCTGCATTGCAGGGAGAGAATATGTATACTTCATCAGTCCCCTATTAATGGACCTTTAATTTACTTCCAATTTTTTATTATTACAAACAATCCCACAGCGACTAACTTTATACATGTGTCATTTCATGCATGTGATTATTCCTAGCAGTGGCGTTGCTGGATCAGAGAGTCGGGGTGTTTGCAATGTTAATAGATACAGATATGGTCGAGATCTCCAATGGGTACGGACAAGGGTCGTGGTTCTTGGGTTTGATATTTACAGAGGCACCAATTGGACCTCAGTCATTTTTGTACTTCATTCCCTCTATTCCTCCTATAGGAGAAATAGTATACTTCTTTCATCTTGGAAAAGCTCTTACAGTTCTTCTGAAGATTGGAATTGCCACTTTGGGGAAAAGGAGAATGGTTGTTTTATAGCTTTCCTGGTACAGGAAGCAGAATTCTGGAACTTGGCCTTGTTCCTTACCCCCCAGTTGTAGGTCCTCATCTGTAAGGGAAATATTAATACCTGTGCTTCCTGTGAACATTTGTTCATACTGTCAAGCATTCAGTAAACTATTCTTATCTCTCTACTATGCCTCACCTTGTTTCACTTGCTAACCTTCACTTTGACATTGGTTTTTGAATTTCTCTATATTTCCTGGATTGATCATTCTGGCTTGTCTATAAGCTCAAATAAACCAGAGCTTGGAAAAGCATATGAGAGTGAAAATGACGCAGTGCCCATGATTGGTGATCCTCTTGGGCAAGAGATCTACCTTGAACCCTGTTGGTCCTTCCAATGGTACCCTGTTTGTTCATGAATCCTGGGTCTCTAGACCTGCACTGTCCAGTTCCGTAGCCACTTAACCACAAGTGGCCATTGAGAGCATGAAGCCTGGCTAGTCTGAACTGAGATGTGCTGTAAGTATAAAACACACACTGCACTTCCAAAACTTAGCATGAGAAAATGTAAAATATCTCATCATTTATTTTTTATTGATTACATGTTGAAATGATAATATTTGGGATATACTGGGTTAAATAAAATACATCATTAACATTAAATTTGCCCATTTCTTTTTACTTTTATTTAACATGGCTACTAGCAAATTTAAAACTATATACGTGGCTCTCACTTGTGGCTTATGTTATATCCCTGGTGGACGGTGTCGCTCTATAGGTACAGGTGATCTTCTGTGGCTGTCCCATGGCACTCCACTCCTTTGCGTTGGTTATCTTCATGTTTTTTTTTTTAACATTTATTTATTTTTGAGAGACAGAGAGACAGAGCGTGAGCAGGGGAGGGGCAGAGGGAGAGGGAGACACAGAATCAGAAGCAGGATCCAGGCTCTGAGCTGTCAGCACAGAGCCAGCTGTGGGGCTTGAACTCACGAACCGCGAGATCATGACCTGAGCCGAAGTCGGCCGCTTAACTGACTGAGCCCCCCAGGCGCCCCTTTTCATGTTTTAAGATATTTTTAAAGGTCTTCTGTTCAGTTTTTGAGGTCCTCAATATTTGCTGCATTATTTTCACCTTCCTAGGTAGCAAAACCAAAATATCCCACCAGAGGGCTCCAGAGCTATACTAAGTTTTTTTCTTTTTTTCTTTTCTTTTTCTTTCTTTCTTTTTTTTGTAACATGACAGTGTACAATATCTCAATTGTATTGAGGGGCTAGAATTTTTAAGTATGTGCCATCTTTTTCTGTTACAATAATGCAGTCATCGTGGGTGACTGTTTACTTAAATGACCATTGTAAACAGAATCCTGGACTCAAATAAAGATGTGGCAGACAGTCCTGGTCTTGAAGGAAAAATGGCTTGAAAGGACTCATGAAATGAAGAACAAACATTCACTGTATTGAACATTTACTAAGGCAGCACATCTGAGAACATTTACTATGAAATAAATATGTAAATTAACATTCATTTGGTAATAGAGTCCCTCTTTAAGCAAGGTGCACTGCTAAACTGCAGTTTGAAATAGTTTCTGTAAATGGTAATGCTAAGCTGCTGTGTATCACGTAAATCTTCAGTTCTTTTTCTCGACCACCATTCATCACACCTGCCCCATGTCGGTTCTAGGGCGTATGAGGAGGAATAATGTGACTCTCTCCCTACAAACATCTTTCCCTTCACTTTCCCCAGCTCGTTACTATTACAGTACATGTTTTTGCAATGTGACATCAAGATTTATGAAATTTGGCCATACCTGTTAGTAGTAATAATTAGGATGTTGGCCACTATTACTTGTTGACTTAAATAATAATTGTGTGCTATTTGCCATTTATAGGAACATTATCTCGATGCTTTCTGGTTCAGAAGAATGCAGTGAGGATGGGTAGTTTAATATTAGTATTAGTATTAATATTATGGAAGTGTTTCTATATATATGGATACTTTGGTTCACGTGATATGACTTGCCCAAGGTCACACAACTTGTGGCAAATTCGGGTGTTGCCTGAAAGGTTCCGAATTTAATTCCCTGTGATCACCAGAGTATCACATGCCATCTTGTGGGAGCAAGCCAGCGGGAGTGGCCCGGGCGGAGGCACAGGTGGCTAGCTCATGTTGTTGTGGTCTTGTTGGCCCTTCTGCCCCCACCCATTCTATTCGCCACTTTAACAAATTTTTTTGCTTGTTTTCTTTGTATCACTCTTCTTCTGAGGAATGATTGGCTTCCTACTGTCCACAAAATAGAGGTAAACTGAAATCTTTCAGGGAACCTATTGTATGTCAAATCTTTTGTGCCTCCAGCATTTACATACCATGCTTACTACAGGTTTGCTGATGATAAAATGAGACAATCTATTGCATCTTAGTGTGGCTTTGTAGGTACAATTTTTCTTAAAGAGTTTTCACACTTAGCTTTATTTTATTTTATTATTATTTTTTAAATGTTTATTTTTGAGAGAGAGAGAGCGAGCACGAGTCGGGGAGAGGCAGAGAGAGAAGGAGACAGAGAACCTGAAGCAGGCTCTGCGCTGTCAGCGCAAAGCCTGACCTGGGGCACGATCCCATGAATCGTGAGATCATGACTTGTGCTGAAGTCATACTCTCAACTGACTGAGCCACCCAGGCACCCCTAGTTTTATTTTAAAATGAAAGATGGATTCATATAGTTTGTAGTCATAAAGCAAACACAACCTGGTTTATCTTTTGTTTAATATGTATGCCAAAAATGAAAAACAAATGTTACCTTTATTTGCTTATAACTGTGAACTGGTTTTTTATATAGAATGATAGAAACTTGTTATAATGAAAACAATCTTCCCTTTTAAATGTTTTCCAAACTCTTTTTTTCTCTAGAAAGTGATGTGCCCACTAACTGTCCAAGCCAGTGGTGGCCATACGCAGGTCACTGTTACAAGATTTACAGAGAGGAGAAGAAGATCCAAAGAGATGCCTTGACCGCATGTAGGAAGGAAGGTGGCGATCTAGCCAGTATCCACAGCATCGAGGAATTTGACTTTATCTTCTCCCAGCTGGGATATGGTGAGAACCTTTAAATCTGTAATATGCTTGGCTCCTCCCACTCTCCACCCATCACTAGAAAATTTAATCATAAATGTTAAATTTAATGATTTAAAATTAATGGATTATTTAATACAATAAATATTAATCATGCATAAAAAGTAAACATTGTTTAGACATTTAAGGAGTTTTTATCACAAAGAAAGAATTTGACTTGTTTTTCTTTTAATATGTAATCAATTGATGGATAGTTTTAAAAATGTTATTTTTCCTTATATAATCCAGATTCAGAGCAGCCTACCTTAAATTTGTCAATAATATTTCATTTATCGGAAGTATTTGCGTATGTATTTTCTTTTTTTAAATATCTTTTTAAAATGTTTATTTTAATTTTTGAGAGAGAGAGAGACAGAGCATGAGTGGGGGTGGGGGGCAAGGAGAGAGGGAGACAGAATCCAAAGCAGGCTCCAGGCTCTGAGCTGTTGGCACAGAGCCCGACACGGGGCTTGAACTTGGGAACGCTGAGATCCTGACCTAGGCCGAAGTTGGATGCTTAACCAACTGAGCCACCCAGGAGCCCCTGTATTTTCTTTCTTAATGCCCATATTTTCTCTCTCCAGAAACACCTCTAAATCTATACTCTGGATTTTCTTTTCTTTTTTTTTTTTTTTTAAGTTTATTTATTTTGAGAGAAAGAGAGAGCAAGCAAGGGAGGGGCGGAGAGAGAGGGAGACAGAGAGAATCCCAAGCAGGCTCTGCACCACCAGTTCGGAGCTGGATGCAGGGCTTGAACTCACAAACTGAGAGATCACGCTCTGGGCTGAAATCAGGAGTCGGACTCTCAACGGACTGAGCCACCCAGCCGCCTTTATTTTCTTTGTTAACGAAGCTGGTGCAGTTGCAGGGTTGAGCAGCCAAAGAAACAGGCTATTTGATTGGGGTGGTTGGGTGTTGGCCCAAAACTTTAAAAAAATGTATGCCTCAATTTTAGGTATGTAATTTAAAGATTATATAGAAGATGTACTAAATAAAATAGTGTAAAGGTTTCAAAAACTGGTTCTATCAAAATAAATAAATAAATAAATAAATAAATAAATAACGATGGGGGAAAATGAGCCGGGAATACTCACCCTGAAGTGGAGGCAGGTGAGGAGGAGCCTAACGATAATGGGAGCTCAGCGGTACCTGCTGGTTCAATGTTTATCATTTTCTGTTTCTCCCCCCCCCCCCCCCCCCCCGGGACTGCTGAACCGCTACAGCTGTCCATCCCCAGCCAGCACAACAGAGGAAATGGATGGTGGCGGGGGTGACGACTGCTTCCTGACACGTAGAGCCTGAAAACTGATAGGAGTCCGTGGCAAGGGGAAAAGACCAAACAGGACGAACAGACAGGGATTGGGAAAGTTGTCCCAGACAGAGCCTGCAAGGATCCCCAGAGCACTTAGTGCTTCTACCCCTGGGCCAAATGGAATTCTTTCGGCTCTGCGCTTAGTAGGGCCTGGTAATAGCCTGCTGCCGCTTGAATGCAATTTCTTGGTATTGTATATTTACTCATGCTGGTGAAATCAGCCTGGGCGACAATAATGGGCTAGTGACCTAGGCTGAAGCTGGATGCTTAACCAACTGAGCCACCCAGGTGCTCAGCACTCAGGACTGATAGGTCTGAATAATATCATGACATATGAGTCACGATACTTAGAGCAGGTGATGAAGTGGTACAAATGAATCAGTGGGAAACGGATTGGTTAAGATGCCGTAGGCCCGAAGAGCAAATTTTGCTCTACTTTATATAAGATGATGCGGTAATGGGAGAAGCTTATATGTTTATTGCTATGGTTATATAGGGTTATGTTGTGTTTCTTTCTTTATTTATTTATCAGCTTTTTATTGAAGTATAATTGACATACGTTTTATTAGTTTCAGGTGTACAACATATTGATTGTACATGTGTATTCGTTGCGACACAATCACCGCAGTAAACCTGGTTACCAATATTGACTATGGTCACCGTGCCGTGCTTTACACTTTTGTGACTTTAAAATTTTTATAATCAAAGTTTGTACCTCTTGATGCCCTCACCCATCTCCCCCCCGCCCCATCCCCTTCCTTTACTTCTGGCCACCACAAATCTATTCTCTGTATCTATGACTTTTGTTTTGTTTGTACACTTGTTTTGCTTTTTATTTAAAAAAAACAAGCTTTTTTAAAATGTTTATTTAGTTTTGAGAGAGAGACCGAACACAAGAAGGGGGGCAGAGAGAGGGAGACATAGAATCTGAAGCAGGTTCCAAGCTCTGAACTGTCAGTACAGAACACAATGCAAGGCTCGAACTCACAAACCGCGAGATCATGAGCTGAGCTGAAGTCGGACGCTAAACCGACTGAGCCACCCAGTCTCCCCTGGTTTGTTTTGCTTTTTAAATTTACATATAAGTGAGATCAAATGGTATTTGCCTCTCTCTGTCTGATTTATTTCACTTAGTATAATACCCTCAAGGTCCATCCATGTTGTCTGTTGCTGCAAATGGGAAGATTTTATTCTTTGTTTGAAACAATTTTTTGAATGTTTATTTACTTTTGAGAAGGGGGGAGGGGGCAGAGAGAGATGGAGAATAGGAATTGCAAGTAGGCTCCGCCCTGTCAACCCAGAGCCCAACCCAGGGCTCCATCTCGTGAACCGTGAGATCATGACCTGAGCCGAAATCAAGAGTCAGATGTTTAACTGAGCCACCCAGGTGCCCCTAGAAAGAGTTTATTCTTTTTTATGGCTTTGATAGCATTCCATTGTGTGTGTGTGTGTGTGTGTGTGTGTGTGTACATACAATGGAATATACATATATACATACCATATCTTCTTTATTCATCCATCAATAGATGCTTAGGCATTTCTATATCTTGGCTATTGTAGATAATGCTGCAGTGAACATGGGGGTGCCATGTATCTTTTTGAGTTAGTGTTTGTGATTTTTTTGAAAAATAACCAGAAGTGGAATTGCTATATCACATGGTAGTCCTGTTTTTAATTTGTTGAGGAACCTCCATACTGTTTTCCATAGTGGCTGCACCAATTTACATTCCCACTAAGAGGGCGTAAGGGTTCCCTTCTCTCCACATCCTTGCTGACACTTCTTATTCTTGTCCTTTTGAGAATAGTAATTCTGTTAGGTGTTAGGTAATGTCTCATATGGTTTTAATTTGCATTCTCCTGATGATTGGTGATTTTGAGCTTCTTTTATTATGTGTCTGTTGGCTATCTGTATGTATTTTTTGGAAACATTTCTATTCAGATCCTTTGCCTATTTTAAAATCAGATTAGTTGTTTTTTTGTTATTGAACTGTATGAATTCTTTATATAGTATAGATATAAACCCTTAATGAATACATGATTTTCAAATGTCTTTTTCCATTCAGTAGGGTTGCTTTTCCTTTTTGTTGATAGTTTCCTTTGCGGTGGTGCAGAAGCTTTTTAGTTTTATGTAGTCCTATTTTATTTTTGCTTTTGTTGCCATTGCCTTTGGAGTCAGATCCAAAAAAATATTACCAAGAGCAATGTCAAAGAGATTACTGCTAATGTTTTCTTCTAGGAGTTTTATGGTTTCCAGACCTATATTTAAGTCTTTATTTTGAATTAATTTTTGAGTACGGTGTAAGATAGTGGTCCTGTTTCATTCTTTTGTAAGTGGCTTCCAGTTTTCCTAAAACCAGTTACTGAAGAGGCTGTGCTTTCTCCATTCCATGAGCATGGGCTATCTTTTCATTTGTGTCTTCTTCAGTTTCTTTCATCAGTGTCTTATAATTTTCTTTTACCTTCTTGGTTAAATTATTCCCAGTATTTTATTCTTTTTGGTGCAATTGAAGATGAGATTGTTTTCTTAATTTCTCTTTCTTATAGTTCATTGTTAGTGTATAAAAAGGCAACAGATTTTATTAAATTGATTTGTAACCTGCAACTTTATTGAATTTGTTAGTTCTAACTTTTTTTTTGTTTTTTTTGGGTTTTTTTTTTGGTGGCATCTTTGGGGTTGCCTATAAAATCATGTCATCGCAAATAGTGATAGTTTTACTTCTTCCTTTCTAACTTAGATGATTTTTATTTTTTATTCCTGTCTAATTGCTTTGCCTAAGACTTCCAATATTATGTTGAATAAAAGTTGCAAAAGTGGGCACCTTCTCCCTTTTTATATGACTGAGTCTAGCTAAAGGTTTGTCACTTTTGTTTATCTTTGCAAAGAACCAGCTCTTAGCATCATTGATCTTTTTTGTTGTCTTTTTGGTCTCTCATTTATTTTTGTTTTGATATTTTTTATTTCATTCCTTCTAGTAACTTTGGGTTTTATTTGTTCTTCTTTTTCTAGTTCCTTTAGGTATAAAGTTAGATGTTTAGTTTTCTCTTTGTAGTTGATTTCTGGTTTCATACCATAATGTCCATCTTCGTAAATTTATTGACGCTTATTTTGTGGCCTAACATGTGGTCTGTCTTGTGTACTTGAGGAGAACGTATATTCTGCTGTTTTTGGATGGAATGTTCTGTATATGTAAATTACCTATCTCCATTTCTTTAAGTTTTTTTCCTTGGGTTTTGTCTTGTTTCTTGTTTCTTTTTTTAATTATTTGGAACATATTCCTCTGTTTCTCCATTTTGTTTGACTCTCTCGTTTGATTCTGTGCATCAGGGGAAACAGCAATCTCTCTCAGTCTTAAAGTGGTGGCCCTGTGTGGTCATTATCCTTACCATTTAGCTTTGCCCTGCTCATTAGTTGTTTCTTGAACTATCCCTCCAGTTGTTTCAGACTTATGGGGCCCAACACACAGTCCCTCCTGGCTACCAGAGCCCAGGATTCCATGGGCATTCTTTGTGCTGGCTGTGCATGAAATGGCTGTGAAGAGGCAGAGTGCTGCCTGCTGTTTCTGGGGCTGCAGTAGTGGCATAGGGCCCTCACCCCTGCTTCTGGAAGGGCTGCAGCATCAGTGTGATAGGGTGGGCACTAGCTGATTGGATGGATAGTGCAAAAATGATGTCCACCAGTGCCAGCACTAGCAAGGCAGAGGAAGAATGTAAAAATGGTACCTATCAGCATCTTTTTCTCTTGAGAGAATTCCAACAGACTTTTGCCTCTCTGGCAGAAGTTTTAAGATTAGCAAATGAATCTCCTTTGCAGATGACCTAGGCTCTACTTTTTCTCTGCATCCTGGGGTAAGTCTGCGTGTGAGACCTTCACGAGTGAAATCTCTGTTCCCTACGGCCCTATGGTTCACTTGGATCTAAGCCCCATTGGTCCAGCTGTTTGGGAGGCTCATCTCTCCAGTACACATCCTGAGAGTGGAGGTGCCTGGTGTGAGTCACAAACCCCTTCCCCCCTGAGGAGGAGTTCCATATTTGTGAGACCCTCTTGACTGTGGGTCACTACAGCCTGGTGGAGTTTTTGGCAAGACTAGGTCTCCGTTTCTCCTACCCGTCTCAATATGGCCTTTCAGTTTTTGTTGTAGAGCAGTTGTTCCGCTAGTTCTCAGGTTCCTTCCAGAGGGAATTATTCCATATGTAGCTATAGATCTGTTGTATGCACGGGAGGACATTAGTTCAGGATCCTCCCATGCTGCCATCTTGAACCGCCTCTGGCAGAGGTTGCTTTTAAATTCAGCTGAAAAATTAATAAATGTTCACTAGGGAAACCTTCCCTTTTTTTTTTTATCATCGATAAGACTTCTTTATTTAAAACAGCAAAACTAATATTGATAAATGTAAAGCCAAGTTACAAAATTATTATTTCTGAATCAAAAGCCTAGAAAAACTTTTCTAGCTAGTTGAGAGAATATCTTTTTTTTAATATTTTTTATATTGATTGTGGAAATAGAGTGGAGAAATTGGGACTCACACACCTAAGTTATGACTACCTCAACTAAGACAGCTTCCCTAATGGATTCATAACAATTGGTTTAACAATGTTTTACACTTGTGTATTATATATTTTTAAGAGTGTAGGCTTTGCTTAGGAATTATAAAAGCTAGAGGGGGGTGCACAATTTAGTGATAACTCTTAACACTTTTTAATTGTGGGACTTGGGAGTTTCGGGTTTTATTTTTATTTTATTTATTTATTTAAGGGGAGGGAGCTTAGGTTTTTATTAGCTTTGAACCTAAATCCTGAAAGGAAAGGGCATATGAGGTCATTTTGAAGCTTATATTTGCTGCCCAAAAGATCATGATCTGCCAAATTAAGTGAAAGGAAAAGGGGATTGTCCTGACACTGTCATCCATGCTTCACGGTGCTGGAAACATCTGCCGGGGCTGGCAATGGGCCAGTCAGGGACTTCTCCAAAAGCAAGTTGAGAGACAACTTTTAGGAGGAAGAGACGAAACCATTTAGGGAAATTCCTATACAGGGTGGCATTTTTCTCATTTTCTACTACAACATCATCTTTATAGTCCTTTGGCAAGTAATTTTATTTTTACCATTTAAAGAACAAAAGCCAAATAGTCATGATGAAATTTCCAGTAGTACAAATTAAATAGGTATTGAATTGTGCATTCATTATTTTTTTTAATTTGCAAATGTATACATTTCTAGGCATGAAGACTTAGGCCTTACATGTCATTCCATTTTAGTTATAATATGTAGAATTTTTAGAATTATAACTATAGATAAGATCAATAGTGTTTTTCATACAATTTTAAAACAAAATGACATTTTATGTCTACACCTGGTTGTTTTTGTTTTAATGTTTATTTGTTATTTAGTTGAGCTTTTCTGGTATTTTATGGTCAAAATGATTACAGATTCATTTATCTTTATAGACTAAATAAGTCGTAAATGTCAGGAGAGACAGCTCAACTCCTCGGTTTATGTATCTTCTCACTCTGGATGTTGCGGAAACATCCAGAATGTTCTTAATAACAACATAGTAAGTAATATAGAAGTGGTTTTTAATAGTACTTCAAAACATTCATGAGATTTAATAATTCTCAAATAGATTAATATGTAAGTAAGCGGTCATATTTCCAACACGGTGAGCACAGTTTGTATGGAAAGTTATTTATAACAGAAGAGTAGCTTCATAGAATAGGGGATAATGATGGGCCAACCTCAGCCTCATTTTAGCAACTCCCAGGAGATACAAGTCACACTTGCACAATAAAAGATGCGCTTTGCCTCCACAGTGTAAAGAATACATTGCACAATGAAACTAATAATGACAACATAAAGTGTAGTTGACAGATTAACACTCAAGAGGATGGTCTTTTATCTGTTATAATATTAAGGGAGTAGAGCTTTTGTTAATAAAGCAGGGAGCCTTCCTTTCCTGATAACCTCCTGATTTTAGGAAAGAAAATATGTGTACATTGCTTTTGTGTTTGTCTTCCTGTTTAGAGCCAGACGATGAGTTATGGATTGGCTTAAATGACATCAAGATCCACATGTATTTTGAGTGGAGTGATGGCACCCCGGTAACGTTTACTAAATGGCTTCGGGGGGAACCAAGCCATGAAAACAACAGGCAGGAAGACTGCGTTGTAATGAAAGGCAAGGTAAGGCACATTTATTTGCTGATATCTAGCAAAAGCCACAGGGTATTTTCCGTTCTGCCTCGCTGATTACATATTATTGTTCAGGTTGTTTCTAGTCTAGGTGATCTCTCTATCTATATTTCACTTGTTTAGCAAGTCAAATGTTCAAGGGGACTAGAAAAACAGCGGACAGAAACTTTCGGTGCAGGGACGAAATTAACCAGTAACCAATATTCATATTGTTCTTGTGCTGTGTTCTAAATGGCGATACATACAACTTGACTGATCACATTAGAGCTTTGGTTCAGTTTTTGACTGCTTGCTCTGAGTAGATGCACTTAGATCTGGGTTTCACCGTCTGCAGTCTGTACTTGGAGAGATACATTTGTTCTCTTAGATTGACGTGGGGATGTCAAATATGAAAAGATTGCTTCCATGTCCTAAACAGGACGTTAGTGACTGAAGAATATCATCAAATTATCTTTTATTAATGGATGATGAGCACGGTGGTTAAGAGGCTGGGTCTGGATGCCTGGCTTATTTTCTCATTTATAAAAAGGGCATACTAATTGTACCCAGCTTAACGGCGGGGTGGGGGGGGCCTAAAGATTAAATGGGTTAATGCATATAACAAGCACTGTGACTGACCCAAACCAATTGTTCAATAAGTACTAGCTGCTGTTTCATCATTGTGGTTTTCGTTGTGATTGATTATTTTTTAAATGTTCATTTTTGAGAGAGAGAGAGAGACAGACAGAGAGACAGAGTCTGAGCAGGGAAGGGGCAGAGAGAGAGGGAGACACAGAATCTGAAGCAGGCTCCAGGCTCCGAACTGTCAGCACAGAGCCTGATGCAGGGCTCGAATTCATGAACTGTGAGATCATGACCTGAGCTGCCGTCAGACGCTCAGCCAACTGAGGCACCCAGATGCTCCTCATTCTGGAAGCTTAAGAAGAGAGTAGGTATAAACTACTAAAAGGATAGGCAGAAATGTGTCCTGGGAAGAGGAAACCAGAAAGCATCATTCTTATAAAGACCTGAAGGAGAATAAGGCTGAAAGCATGGAGTTAGAGGTGGATGGGCAGGTGGGAAGGCTAGCGAGTATTGAGGTTGAGACAATATGACTTAGTTCAGGAGTGGCAAGACCAATTTTTCAATTTATAGCTAATACTCTGGCTGAAGGTTGAGTACCAGATGGCAGTGGGTTGCAACTGAGTGAGAAATGAGGAATCAGAGGCAGAGAGTAGAGAAGACATTTTTCCAGGGGGCTAGCAGTTACCTGAAGGAGAAGGGAGGTCATTTTGACCTGAAGCCTTTGAGGAAGGGGGAGAAGGTAGAATTGGAAGCAGGGTGGGAGGCAGAGCCGTAGACCTAGGAGGACACTCCTCACTACAAACTGGAAAAGGGAGGAGAGATGACTGGTTTCAAGGAGTGTTTTCAAGTTTGGTGCGTTGGGTGAGGGAATTTTTCTGGATGGCTTTCTCTGTACTTGGTTAACTTGAAAACAGCTGACGAGAGAGGCTTCATAGACCTTCTGTTGGCATAATCACTTAGGGGCTTATGAGCATCCTCAGTTTCTCTCTAGATCCTTCTACACAGTGGCATGGACAGCCACAGTATCAAAACATATTGGGGGCTCCGATCCCTTTTTACATCTTTGTAGCCAGAGTCAAATTTGCTGCTTACTTATAACATGTCAATTCACCTTTCCTTTTCAGAGATGCCATTTTTCTCTTAAGAACCTTGAATCTTTGTTTTCCTTTCCTGAGACACCGTGACGAGAAAATGGTCTCAAACAGCTGATAATCATCCATTTTTCCTCTTTGCTTTCTGCAGGACGGGTATTGGGCAGATAGGGCCTGTGAGCGGCCTCTTGAGTACATCTGTAAGATGAAATCGCAAACCCAACCTTCTGGAACAATAGAAGTAGAAAGAGGCTGCCGGAAAGTGAGTACACGGCATTTGCAATTATTTCCGACCAGCAAACATTCTGTGCTATCTTGGCTTTATTTTTTGCCTGGGAAAGTGCTGTATTATAGTTGTAGGTAGCCAAATGTTCTAACTTTTTAAATGCTTGACAGTTTATTGTTAGTTTTTGGTATTTGTTCTCCCTGAAGCCTTCTTCAGGTGCTCTGAAGAGCTATTAGCCGTAGCTAATATGGGTGCATGTGATCAGCGGCAACTTTCAGAACATTGGGAGAATTCTCCCACCCCAAATGGGGGAGCAAGAACAGAGAATACAACCACACACCCATGGAGCCTCATGAGGGTAACGAGAGTCACAGGGTTATGGTCATGGAGGCATTGGTAGTTGACAATCCCATAGGCTGTAGGAACATTTCCAAAGATAACCTTGAATTTCAGATAGCCAACTCTCCTGTCATTTTTCTCCATTTGTAATATTTTTGAGAAGGCTACGTCTGATGGGGATACCTCCAAGCAGATCGCTGCGGTGGGAGGCGGGAGACCGGGGAGCTGGTAGCAGCCAGCAGTCATCAGTTAAACTGGATAAAGCCTGGCCATCTTATTGCACATCACCCTCACGTGTATCGCATTTGGTGTTACACCTCCCCGTAGCTCTTCTAGTTCTTTGAGGTTGAAGCAAATGACCTCTGGGAAACAGTTTCTAAATGCACAAAGAAACTACAAAATACAGAGTGCATGGTTATCGTCTTCCTGTCTAACTGCTGAAGTGTTTGTCTTCCCCTTTTTTTCCTTTCTCACTTCTCTTGGATAAAAATAAAGTAGAAACCCATTTTCTTTCTAAGCGTGTTATGTTGTGATCAGATCATCTTATAACAGATACCAGAAAGCCGAGATGAAACGCAGTTGAGTCCTGTCCAAATAAACCAGAAAGAAACACTGAGCAGGGGCGCCTGGGTCGCTCAGTGAAGCGTCCCACTTCGGCTCAGGTCAGGATCTCATGGTTGGTGAGTTCGAGCCCCGTGCTGGGCTCTATGCTGACAGCTCAGAGTCTGGAGCCTGCTTCAGATTCTCTGTCTTTGTCTCTCTGCTCTCTGCTCCTACCCAGCCCCCCTCTTAGAAATAAACAAACATTAAAAAATTTAAGAGAAAGGAAACATTGAGCACATACTGAAAATCAGCAACCGTTAGAGACATAACGGATCTTTGTGATGATCAAAATCCCCCCTTTAATTTTTATGTTCTGGATATCCAGCTCAGAGAAGCTTCGACTTTCTTGGAGTGCCTGAAGCAAGCCTAGAACCCCAGCACCTTGACCTCCGGTCTCTACACTTAGACTACTGGTTTAACTACCAGTGCACTTATGTATTCTTTGCCGAATCATATGCACATGTGTCTATGTGCATATTATTGTAATTTTCTAGAAATAATAAATAGTCCTTCAATTTTATTACTTCTATATAATTAATCAAAGTTTATATATGTAGCAGAGTTTATAAAGTTTATATACATAGTCTAGTAATTGTCATATCTACAACATGTGATAAAATTCAATTTCATCATTAGGGCGGTAATAAGAAATATTAAAAAAATATCCACAAGTGTTTGTTGAGTGTGGCTATTCTGTCAATGATCTTAAAGGATAAATGCCATGTTCCTGAGTAGACAGAAGGGAAAACTGAAGCTCAGAGACGTTAAATAATTTGTCCAGTTTAAAAAAGTACCTGCTGTAGGTGGTGACTTCTTCAAGGAGCTAGGAAGAGAGTAGAAAAAGAAATCCACTCACCAGCAAAGAAAGATAACAAGATTTTTTTTTTTTTTTTTTTTTTTTTTTTTTGTCTGGGCCTGGGCACTCGGTAATGTGGAGATCTTTTGGAGAATTCAAAACCACAGGCCTGATCTCAGGTTCATTTCTCAATTCATTGCCACCTTTGTGGGAAATCTAGTACAAAGTGGCCCTGAGTCGCTGATATTCCTGGATGTCTGACAGAGGCAAATGTAAAGCCTCTTTATTCAGAAGTTCCCTTTTCCAGGCTGAGGAGGAATCTCTCAGATGAGTTTGAAACCCGAAATTATAAAATCTGCTACCAGGAGCTGTAGGTGGTGGAATTAATGGACACGACATTCAAATGAATGCGCTTTTCTTCTAATGTGTATTTATTTATTTTGAGGGAAGGGGAGGGGCAGAGAGAAGGAGAGAGAATCCCAAGCAGGCTCCGTCAACACAGAGCCTGACTCAGGGCTTAATCTCATGAACCGTGAGATCATAACCTGAGCCAAAATCAAGAGTCAGACGTTTAACCGACTATGAATGTGTTTTTAAATACTTACAGAAAAAAGGTGATTTAAAACCGTGGACCAGCCAACCAAGTTTTGTTACTTAATGCTTTCATTATGATTCGCTTCTAAATATTTTTTATTTCCATTAAGATTTCTTTGATCCTTGAATTATATAGAGGAGTGATGTGTGTGTGTGTGTGTGTGTGTGTGTGTGTGTGTGTCGTTTTGGTGGTAGTGATGGGGATTTTGTTTGATTTTTTGTTTCTAAATAATTAGAAACTCTTGATTTTAATTTCACTGCATTGTGGTCATACCGAGTGTTGGTTGTTATTACTTGTTAAGACTTTCTTTATGGTCTAGTTAATAATCAGATTTTGTAAATATTCAGTGTGTGCTGAACAGAATGATCTTTGATTTTGGGTTCAGGGATATTTACATGTTGACTAGATCAACTTTAACAATTTGTATTATTCAGATGTTCTGCATTCCTAATATTTTGTCTCCTTGACAAAATATTCTCTTTACCAGTTCTATCAATGTTTGTTTTATTTACTTTGAACTGCGTTATATCTTTCTGATGCATCAGCCCTTGGTAGTGTAATTACTTTCCTTATTCATACTAATGTTCTTTTAACCAGAAAGTCAATTTTAAATTAATTGCCACAGAAGCTATCTTTTGCTTGGGATTTTCCCAGAATCTCTTTTTTTGACTGATTGCTTTTAATAATTCTATGTCATCTAATGGGTCTTATAAAAATATATCTGCCTTTTTTTAATCTCCTTTGAGGAACTCTTGGCTTTTTACTGGCAAACATGAGTTTAGATTTTTGTTTTGTACATTTATGTATTTGTGTTTTTTTTACCATCTTATTTTGAGCTTTATTTTGTTCACCGTTCTGTTTTCTCTTCTATCTTGTTGTCTTTTCCTGTATTCCACTAGTTCTCTTGAACATTTTTATCCCATTTTTATCCTCTATGGGTTTGGGAATGATTCTATTTCTATTTTTTTTTAATGGTTTACCTTATGTTTTTAACATGCATTTCTGACTTGAAGTTAATCGACATCTCTCTCTGCTTCCTGAACAAAATAAAGTTTATTATTCACTTAAACATTAAAATTTTTTTTAACTTGCAAATCATGTTAGACTCTCAAGAAGTTGAAAAAGAGAGTACAGAGAATTCCCCTGTACCCTCCACTTTGCCTCCTCTGGTGAGAGCTTCTCAGGTGAGGAGTAAAATGTTACAGCTTGATAATTACATGGATACAATATATTAACTAAACTGCACATCTTCTGTTTTTTTTTTTAATAGGGACATTAATATTTATTTATCTCACAGGATCTTATAAGAATTAAATATGTAATACTGATAAACCTCTATTTTTAATGTCTTTCTTTAATTTTATTTTATTAGTTTTTTAGAGTATGTTTTTTAAATTTTATTTCAATCCAAGTTAGTTAACATATAGTGCAATAATGGTTTCAGGAGTAGAATTTAGTGATTCATCACTTACATACAACACCCAGTGCTCATCCCAACAAGCGCCCTCCTTAATGCCCATCACTCATTTAGCCCTTCCCCCCACACAATATGCCTCCAGCAACCCTCAGTTTGTTCTCTGTATTTAAGAGTGTTTTATGGTTTGTCTCCCTCTCTGTTTTGATCTTATTTTTCCTTCCCTGACCCTGTATTCATCTGTTTTGTTTCTTAAGTTCCACATATGAGTGAAGTCATATGATATTGATCTTTCTCTGACTGACTTATTTCGCTTAAACTACACATCTTGTTAATTTCACATTCATTAACTTCCCACCAGCAATTAGTTATTGTTGCTGTTAGAACAGGCATTTAGACCTGGATTCACTGTCGTTTATTGGTTCCTTTGCTCAGTGTAGACATTTAGCCCTCTTATTTCTCCTGATTTTAAATTCCTTCTTGACAAAGTAAAACTTTTAGTGATTCTAAATATATTCATATACAAAAAAAGATAGACCTATGTATATATATATGTATATGTGTGTGTGTATATATATGTGTGTGTGTGTATATATATATATATATATATATATATATATATTTGTATATGTATATATTTTAAAGTAGGCTTCACACCCAGCATGGAGTCCAGCATAGGGTTTGAACTCATGACCTGAGCTGAGATCAAGAGTCGAATGCTTAACTGACTGAACGACTCAGGATTGTTTCATTTTCTCCTGGCCTTTATTTTTGCCATTGGAATTCCTATTATTAGACTAATTCTTCTTTTTATACTTATTAAAAATTTTTAAAAATATTTATTCATTTTTGAGAGAGAGACAGAGACAGACAGAACACAAGTGGGGGAGGAGCAGAGAGAGAGGGAGACACAGAATCAGAAGTAGGCTTCAGGATCCAAGCTGTCACCACAAAGCCCAGTGAGGAGTTCAAACCCACAAACTGCAAGATCATGACCTGAGCTGAAACTGAGAGTCAGACACTTAATTGAGCCACCCAGGCTCCCAAAGAGTTGGGATGCTTAAACGACTAAGCCACCCAGGCGTCCCTAATTCTTCTTTTTAAAAAATGGTTACTTGTATTTTCTCTGATTGATTTTAAGATCTACTCATTGTCTTTGCCATTCTTTTAAAAAAATTTTTTTTAATGTTTGTTTATTCTTGAGAGAGAGAGCATGAGCAGGGGAGGGGCAGAGGGAGAGAGGGACACAGAATCTGAAGCAGGCTCCAAGCTCTGAGCTGTCAGCACAGAGCCTGATCCAGGGCTCGAACTCAAGAGCCCTGAGATCATGACCTGAGCTTAACCAACCGAGCCACCTAGGTGCCCCTTGTCTTTGCCGTTCTGCAAGCTTTTAGTACAATATGTTGAGATTTGGATTAATTTTCTTCTCTTTGGTACTCAGTGTGCTTCTTCATTTTCAGAATTTATCTCTTTCTTTTTAAATCTTTAAAATTATTGGGGTGCCTGGGTGGCTCAGTCGGTTGAGCATCCAATTTTGGCTCAGGTCATGATCTCCCAGTTCATGGGTCCGAGCCCTGCATCAGGCTCTGAGCTGTCAGAGCCTGGATTCTCCTTTGGATTCTGTGTCTCTCTCTCTCTGCTCCTCCCCTGCTAGTGCTCTGTCTCTCTGTCTCTCAAAAATGAATAAATGTTAAAAAAAATTTAATTATATATCTTGAAGATTATCAGTCATTAATTTTATTTGGTGATTCTGAAATGTTTCTTAGGTTGATTTTCAACCTTCGCATTCTATACTGTGTTTTCTCTCTGTGTTCTTTAAATCTCTTTTCATATGCTCATCACTCTGCTACATTCATTCAATTGACTAATCTTTCCAAAACCATGTTTGTATATTTAACCTGGCCATTGAGTTTTTAACTTTATGGCTTTCTTTTCTAGAAATTCTATTTGTTGTGTCTTCACAGCCTCTTCTTTGCTCATAACATTTTGTTCTTTCATTATTGATTCTGCTTCTTTGTCTTCCTTTGTTTTTTTTTTTTTTGTTATATCATCTGAAACATGCTTATTTTTATGTTTTTTTTCCAGAAAGTCAATTACTGACTTTCCCTGAAAATGAGTCTCACATGGCTTGTAATTTTTGATTTAATCAATGCCCATCCCCTCCCCACCCTAAGCCTCAAATGTCATAGTCTTACATGGCCTGTGTTGTGGAAGTATTTCTACTGTGTGGTTCTGCATTTGACTTCTCTGAATGACTTGGAATCTCTCCTCTTGTAGATCGAGATTTATTTTATGTTTTTGGCTGTGGGTTCTAATACAATGCGAATAGTGTCAAGTTGGGACACTCCCATCTCTGGCACAGAATTGGTATTTATTTTTAACAGAAGAATTGTTTTCCCTGCACCTAGAACCCCAGGCAGATGACAAGAAACTGTCATTTCTTGGTTCTGTGAGTAGAGTTGTTCACTCTCCTTTCTTGGAGGGACTCCCCTTAGTGGGTACCATCTTTATGTAAGGACTTCAGTTCCATTCCCCTGCCTCAGGTGGGCTGATGGCTCATTTGTACGGCGATTAGTACCCCTGCCCCAGACCCTCATACCTTAATCTGGGTTTGATGCACGACGGGAAAAGTACAGTGTCAGCTTGAGTATTTCCCATTCTAGTGTTTTAGTTTTCGATATATTTTCGGTTCCTGGAGATATCCTCTTCTTTCTCTCGAACTCAAGTATGGAATTTTTTTTTAGTGTTTTTTTTTTTAAGTTTAAGTTTAGTTAAGTTTAAGTTTAAGTTTATTTATCTATTTTGAGAGAGGCTCAGAGAGAGAGAATCCCAAGCAGGCTCCACGCTGTCAGCACAGAGCTGGAAGAGGGGCTCAATCTCACCACCCATGAGATCGTGACCTGAAGCAAAATCAAGAGTAGGACGCTTAACCCCCTGAGCCACCCAGGTGCCCCTATTGTTATGGTTTTATTTAGCATTTCTGTGTGTTTTAAGGATGGGAGAGGAACCATGCCAAATCGTGTTGCCAGAAGTTTGATAAGTATTCTCCCAGAACCAGATGATACAGTTTTATAATCCTCATCGACTTTTGACTTCAGTAGGCAACTAGGCTTGCTACTCTGCAGATTATTTCCTGTAGTTAGGAATACTGAAATCTTAGGTATACTGAAATCTTAGGCATTCTCTTCCATCTCCCCAGTAGCATTTCACAAATCGCTTTTGTTAGATGATGTCTTAGAAGTGGAGAGAATGAATGCCCTGTCCCCAGTTTTGTGTCATAATTTATCATATGAAGAATAATATCCTACTACTGTTTTCTTCACTCACATAAGTAATTGTCGTTGCCTTTCACACTTTTCAGATTTTTGCTCTTTAGATACCTTTGTTATTTGACAATTTATGTTTCATGATAGGGGAATTATTAAAATAATATTATTTAATAAATATCCATGATAATCTGCCTGATAACATCCATAGGGCTGGAAAAGACATGGCTTCTACTGCTATTTGATTGGACACACACTTTCAACATTTACAGAAGCAAACCAAACCTGTGTAAATGAGAAGGCTTACTTAACAACCATTGAAGACAGGTATGAAACTATTTTCATTCTATTTTAATGTATGTCAAATAATGAAACATTTCCTGAGAAGCCTAAGCATCAACATGCTCTCAATTTCTGTAAATGACATATGGTCTTGAGATATAATTTGCAGTAGTAGCATTGAAAATCATGCTACACCCAAAGAATCCGTATTTGCATTCTTCATTGTAAGTACTATAAAATATTTTGCTCCTTTTAGAACTCAAAAGCCACATTCAGTCACATGATTTCATTGTGTAGTATGAATTATATAATTTCATTATAATTTCATTTCAGAAAAGTAATATTCTAGTAAACATAGTTTATGGACCTAACTTTTTTCTGATTTAGTATATATCAAATTTTTTAAAGCAGAAAAAGTAGAATTTATTGGTTCAGAAAGGCCACTTTCTATCTTTACCACTGTCTCCACCATAAAAGAGGGGAGAGATATTCACTGACTACTTTGTTATTCCTTTACATTCTTCTTTCCTCTCCTCTCCTCTCCTCTCCTCTCCTCTCCTCTCCTCTCCTCTTCTCTGGTAGTTTTGCTAGACCAGAAAATCACATAGATGTATTTTATATAACTTTTGACCTCTAGAGTACCAAGCATCTTTGAGGTTTTAGTTTTTATTTTTCCCATAATCTTTGCAAAGCACTGGATTAGGCACAGAAGAGACTTAAAGAAAAAATTTTTTAATGTTTATTTATTTCTGAGAGAGAGAGACAGAGGGAAACAGAGTGTGAGAGGGGGAGGGACAGAGAGAGAGGGAGAAACAGAATCTGAAGCAGGCTCCACGCTCTGAGCTGTCAATACAGGGCCCTATTCGGGGCTTGAACTCACAAACTGCAAGATAACTACCTGAGCCAAAGTGGGATGCTCAACCAACTGAGCCACCCAGGCGCCCCAAGAAATTTGAAAATGTGCATTTGACTTGTCATAAAAAGGTGAAAACATATTGAGTTTTAATACAATGTTATATCCAATGGCCTTTCAAGGCACACCTGATAAAATGTAAAGAATGCTATTGTTCTGATCTACACTGAGTGCAGATTCATCTTGACTGATCAACTGATCAGTTGGTTTATTGATCTTTTGGTTTATTGGAGCTGAGATTTCTCTATATTTTAGGTTTGTTTTCTCTTGCATTTTCTCTATTTCTCTTCAGGAACTCACTAACTCTGTGCTTAAATTTGGGTTCTAGACATTTGGGAGAAATTGAGTCTGGGACTTTAAATATTTTTTGTTTGTTCAGTTGAGAGAATGAAATTATTCAGATTGGAGTCAAGTAAACATTTCGTTACTGTAACCTCTACATTTCCTCTCTGCACTCTCCAGAGTCACACACCTCTCTTTGTTTCTGGACACTGTGAACATCACTTTTTCACTTTTCTTTTGCTCCAAGGAAAGATTTTTGCCTACATTGCGGCCTCATTATTTAATGTTTATCAGCTAAGGCCAACTTTGGTTGCTTTACGAACCAAATTGTGTCATTAGCAGATTATGCCAAACACATCGAGATCCAAAGAGAAAATGTGGGAATTTGTGATTTTCCTTCCAGTTCTTTCTAGAGATTGAATCTCGGCTTCTCTGTATTTCTCAATAATTTTCTCTTCTGTTTCAGACCTGAGGGAAGAGAATAAAATGTGAGGGGGAAATCTACCCAGATTTTTCTGTCTATATCATCTTTGATAATGTTATGACCTCAGAATTGACTTGACCAAAAACTGTGAAGGGCATTTGAAATATTTGGAAAGTAGACTAATTTTTTAAACCATGTATTTTAGAATGCTAGTTTTCTCCTTTGCTTTTGCAGAATTCTCTTAGTTGAAGGGCTGCTGAAGAATAGACAGACATGGTTTGAGTATATTTGATTTTATTCACTCAGCTCTATGGTATTTCCCCCTCATTTCCTTAGTAGAAATTTGCATAATTTAAATGAACATATAATTTAAAACACAGTATGTTTAAGTACTAACTAAATCATAGCTCGAACACATACTTAAGATGCTTTGCCTGTTGCTCTTTGGAAAAATTCACATTTCTAAAATGTAGTTAATTTTTTTCTTTTAAGATATGAACAAGCGTATCTAACTAGTTTGGTTGGATTGAGGCCTGAAAGATATTTTTGGACAGGACTTTCAGATGTACAAAACAAAGGCACCTTTCAATGGACCATTGAGGAAAACGTTCAGTTCACCCACTGGGATTCAGATATGCCAGGTATGTGCAATGCTCGAGGCTGAGGTTTTCATTCACCCTACAAGTGCATGGGGCAAAGCCTAGTATCCCTCCGTGTACCTTTCCAAATACACTAGGTAAATTAATTGTGCTTGCGGCATTTTATATTTCATTCTTGTTTTAAATTTTCTAATTAGTTCTCAGTGGTCTAAGTAAACAACTAAATAAAGCTATTAGTTGTCTGGTATTGCTGTGTTTGAAAAATATTTATGAAATCCTAAATAAGCACAGATGTTCCAGATAGGTAACTTATTTCTGTAAACTTAGAACTATATTAAAGAGATTTAAAATTTGGGACTTCAGAGATGAGTGGGAATATTAGTATGTTTCAGGGGCGCGGCAGGGAATCATTATTACACTGTCTTGTGTATGCTGCCCTTCCTCCCCCTTTATATGTCTTGGATTTTGTTTTATCCTTAGAAGAAAGTATGTGGAAACTGGAACTCAGAAAAGTTATGTGACTAGAAATATTCCAAGCATGGATTTAGGCTCGCCGGTGTAATTCCCAAATCTGTGCTATTTGCACGAACACCACCGTGCCTCCCTCTCAGTTTCGATTTGTCCTCCCTAGTCAGTGGTTCTGGAAAGAGCCTCTGAAGGATTGTTTGCCTTCTTCATACACTGGTATCGTAGCATATGACATCATTCAGTATGACACTGCACAGAGACTCCATGTCCTTTACAGCCAATGTTTTGTTTTGTCTGGGCTAAACACTAAAGCAAGACTGTTTGCTCAAGCACATGGATTTACTATTTGGCTTAGTAAGTCCTGATCTTCAGAAGTTCTTTTAATTTGTATTCTCACATTATTGACAAATAAAGAAAATCAGTAATTTGGATAGTGTTATTTTTGGTGAATTATTAAATGTGCTGAGAAACAGTATGATTTCAGTTTATTTTTAAATTGGGCAGGAGAATAAGAGCTGACTATATACTTTTTTTAAAGTATCAGTAGGAGTGGTAATGGTAATTTTTACTTCTTTTTTAAAAAAATTTTTAATGTTTATTATATTTGAGAGGGGGAGGGGCAGAGAGACAGATGAAATGCAGAGCAGCTCCAGGGTCCAAGCTGTGAACTGTCAGCACAGAGCCCGATGCGGGGCTCGAACTCAAGAGCAGTGAGATTACAACCTGAGCCGAAGTTGGACACTCAACCAACTGAGCCACCCAGGCACCCCTGGTCATTTTTACTTCTAGGCCAGACTCCTTAATTTTCTTGGTGTTGCTCATTCAGCAGTGGGACTCTGAGAGATTAATCCTGGAATGTCCTTAGGGAATAAAAAATGGATGAAATGAGAGCCATAGGGAATCAGAGATCTTAGAGAAAATGTTTTGAGAAAGATGTGCCTCCCCAGAACTTTGAGATTTATCTCTAGACACTTAAGGTCTGTTAAAAGAATAATAATAAGAGAATATCTTATTCTAGCAAAGACTCCTATTGTTTTCAGAGTTCCATCTGAATGAATTACTAGTTGGAAATAATCACAACTGTAAAACAGATTTATAAATTATTAAGCTGATTATAGTCCTCATTTTCTATGCTTTTTTTATCCATGAAAGCTGGCACTCATCACTGCTCTGTAAGGTAGGTAGTGATATTTGCATTGTAAGATGAGGAAGCAAGTTCAAGGGTAGTTGCGTATTCAATAACTAACTAAAATCTCTAGCTCAGTTGTATCTTCTTTGAACTGTGTGAAGAATTTCTGTTCTGAGAGACCTCCAAAGCCTGTACGGGAGAAAAAAAAGAGCTCTTAAAAAAGTTTTTTTTTTTTTTTAAAAGAAAAAACCCCCACAAAACCACTATTTTACCATCATGGTCAATTTTGTTATACTAAAATTATTGTATCATTAAATATCTACATGGGGGGAACCCTGCCAGATGTTAGAAATGCAAAATGTTATCAAAACCCTGACATTTGAGCTCATAATTCTGTTAGGGATTTTGGCCACACAAATAAGAGGTCAATAATAGTTCAAGAATAGTATAAATGAGTTGCCAGATGCTGCAGGACTTTCTCCTCTATATTTTTTCTTCCCATGAAGGTTGTACCGCACTGATTGACCCTCAGGTTTGAACTGCGAGCAGGGCCAGCCCTCAGTAGCTCCTGCTAAGTGAATTCTACTTTATGTATTGAATATAGGGCGAAAAGCAGGATGTGTCGCCATGAGAACTGGAGTTGCTGGGGGCTTGTGGAATGTTTTGAGATGTGAAGAAAAAGCAAAATTTGTGTGCAAACACTGGGCAGAAGGAGTAACTCGCCCGCCAGAGCCCACCACAACTCCCGAACCCAAATGTCCGGAGGAATGGGGCGCCAGCAGTAAAACGAGCTTGTGTTTCAAGGTGACTATCAATTGTTAAGCTAATAAAGAATGTGGACTATGTTTCAGCCTCAAGAATCACACAAGGAATGCAAACGGAACCCCAAACCACAGTGCTCAGGCTCTACCGGTAGAAATTCTAATTCTGTGACTCTGGAAGGGGCCCCCGAGGTTCAGTGTTTTGAAAAGCTCTCCTTGGGTGCATGCTAATGACTGGTTGCATTTTGACCAGCAAACACAGCTCACAGCAGCTTTCCTCACTCGCTCTGCTTCACCACCCTCCCACTGCCTCTCCCGGGCTTCCTTGCCCTCGTCTGAGCTTGCACTTTGCACGAAAATTTCTGTTTCCCCTCATGCTAGCCCATCACATCTTCTTTTGGTCTGTTCTTAGAGCCCAAGCTTTTAGGTAACTGCACTGATAATTGAGTCTACAATAATGCCAAATAGGCATGTCATAGGTAATGCTCCACTGTTCTGATTTAGCCCCTGGTTGTTATGCCCATGGGCATTACTAAGTAAGGGCATATGGCTGTTCAGTGTCCTTTAAATGATGATTTGATATTCTGCTATCATTTTTTACATTCCGAGTTCACACCATTCATTGTCTCTCTATGCGGTCAAGTTGACCAAAACAAACAGACAAAAGCCTTATGCATGTTGACCAAAACAAACAGACAAAAACCTCAGTGAATTAGGCATTTGGGTCTTTTTTTTTTTTTTCACTCTTGCAAGGCATATCTTTTCCTGAGAAAGTTAGATTTAGTCAAATACAGAAATATGCTCATCTACCACTTAATGATATTATTTTCTAGCATCCCACTCCCAGGTCCTCTTTTATTCAGACCCTTTGGTGGCATGTGGCCATGGTGTGCCTTGTAAGACAGCTAGGTAAGGCTGAGGGAAAACTTGAATTACTAACATGTTTCAGAATGACACTGTTTAGTCTTCTCTAACTCAAGGGGTATGGGTGGTTGGGTTAGTCACTCCCACTACTAGCAGTAGAGATTGCTAAACTGTTCAATCCTGATTAGCCAGTCAGGCCTAAATGCATAATTTACATAGAAGGGAATGTATTGGGCCAAGACAGGAGAGGATTTTGGAAATCCTTAATTGAGGACTAAGACAAAGCAAATCAGGTGTTTATTATTGCATCTGGAAACTTTTGCATTACTACACAAAGGGCAAGTTTGTCTTATACACTGCCATTCACCTGGGGGTGGTAGGCTATGGAGATTTGTAGCAGGATTTTGAGAGAAGTAGCAGAATTCTCCAGATCTGGGAAGTGAACAAGGGTTCTGGTAGAGATGTTATCCCGGTGGATATTCAACACATTGAAATATGTGCTTCATTAGAAAATTGTATAGTTTTAGAGGGTGCTTACATAGGTTTGCTTGGAAATATATAGACCGTCTTTGTACATATTAAGATGTGGGAATTATTAATAAAATTTAGGTGATAGTAAATTTATTCAAGAGAATGAAGTCTTATAGTCTAGCAGGTTGGAGTGCCCACAGGAATCTGGGGAATTAATGATGTGGAAGCTTGTTCAAGGCACTTTTATTCAGACAGCTCAAGTTAGGGTCAAGGTGAAGATTTCCTTGGGATGCTTGGTGACGGCTGGGCAGCCATAGTCCATTGGATGCAAATCCCATTTCCCACAAGACTGTGACGGTGGGGAACATGACTCGTGAGAAATATTCACTATTGTGAATGAATATTACAAAAGTTGTTGGATATAACAGACTCCTATACTTTTTGCATACTGATAGGCATTTCCCAGTCTGGGATTTCATTTCACTGTAGCCCTCTGGAAAATTCCCTAACTTATATAATCTATTAAAATTTAGTTCAGCTTACAACCCATCGTTTTGGAAGCTTGGCCAAATAAGTGTCTCTTGTGACATGTGCTCCAGCGGTTGTTAAAATATGCAACTGTAAGGAAAAAAGATAAGACAGTTGTAAAAGACACTAGAAACCAAAGATGAAAAGACTGTCAGGTGTTTGTTCAAACTAGACAGGATAACAAACTATGCCACAATTTTTGTTTTCTTGAGGGTTTCCTTACTCGTTTACTTTCTCTGTATCAAAAGTGTTTTTTTTTCTTTCCCATCTCAATGCTACTTTTCCCACCTAACCAAATTAATCCTGTCTTCTACAATGAGTTGTATGCCTAACCCATATGCCTAAAACTTCTAAGATTTTAATCTAATTTCTCCTGTGCTATGAAATACTTTTATTTTCTAAAGTCTTCTCAATAAAACCATCCCACCTGGTTTGTTACCCAAATACTCCTAAATTGATATTCAACCAAGAGCATTACATTGTTTTACACCACAGCGGTATCTTTCTATCTACAAAATAAAATCTTATCGAAAGTAAATAATTATTTCTCTTGATTTGATAAGCTATGAAGTATAAAATAACTTCTGAAACTGTATCATCCTTAGCTGTTTGCAAAAGGAAAACATGAGAAGAAAACATGGTTTGAATCTCGAGATTTTTGTAAAGCTCTGGGTGGTGATCTAGCCAGTATCAATAATAAAGAGGAACAGCAAACAATATGGAGATTAATAGCGTAAGTGTCTTTTCTATGTAATATTCTTTTTACCCATCTGATGCTGTGATGTTGAGAAAATTCTTATACTTCTGAACTTGTTGGCAAATGATGCTACATTGAGTGACTGTATTGTATCCCAAATCCATAGGACCTTTTTTTTATCTAGTTTCACTTACAAATGCTTTAATTTTATAGATATAAATCCTGTGATGAATTACTCTATAAAAGTACAAGACACTCAATGCATGTTATTAAATGAAGAAATTAATGACTTTCTTTCAATACTTTATAATTATATATTCTCAAACGGTGGCTCCTTTTAAGGATATTTATAGGCTCCACCAAAATGCACAGTTGCATAATGCTTATAGCCATTGAATCTTTTTACCTGTGTACTCATTTAGATTTGAAGATAACTTTCAAATTTGAGTAGCTCTCATATGTGTCTCCTTAGGTTACCGTACAAATCTATTTAAGTCACCAGACTTGTTCCATCCAATAGTATGAGCTCTCTTTATGTCTTATAAATTGCAGGGCTACCGGAACATACCATGAACTGTTTTGGTTGGGACTTACGTATGGTAGTCCTTCAGAGGGTTTTACTTGGAGTGATGGTTCTCCTGTGAGTAATTTGATTTGCTATATTGTATTCTTACTCTATCATGTATTTATTTTGATGTTACCCTTGGGCTTAATCCAAATTTTTGGTAAAAACAGGTTATTTTGATAGCTAGAAACATTTGTCTATGCAAAAATAAATCCTATTTGAGGATCATTATTCTGCCCCTGCCCTAATTTAGTTCTGTTCACCCAAGATCTAAGCATAGCTTACTAGATAAAAAAAAAATTAGAAAACTCATTGATCTAGCTTAAATAAAATAATGTTTTCATTCTATCATGTAAACTTGGTGTGCAAGTAGTTAAACTTCTTAAAAATTGAGTGTTTTAAAATTTTTATTTAATTTTTATTTTTTAGTGAGAGAGTGAGAGCGTGAGTGGGAAAGAGGGGCAGAGGGAGAGACAGAGAGAGAACTGTAAGCGTGCTAAGCATGGAGCCCAATATGGGGCCTGCTCTCACGACCCTTGGATTATGACCTGAGCCAAAAATCAAAAGTCAGACACTCAACCAACTGAACCACCCAAGTGCCCCCAAAATTGAGTTTTAAACAAGTGCTGGTGAGGATGTGGAGAAAAAGGAAACCCTCGTGCACTGTTGGTAGGAATGCAAACTGCTGCAGCCGCTGTGGAGGTGTGTGCAGTGTGGAGGTTCCTCAAAAAGTTAAAAATAGGGATACCTGGGCAGCTCAGTCAGTTGAGTATTGGACTTTGGCTCAGGTCTTGCATTTTTTTAAGTTCGAGCCCCATATCAGGCTTGCTGCTGTCAGCAGAGCCTGTTTTGGATCCTCTGTCCCCCTCTCTCTGCCCCTCCCTGGCTTGTGCTCTCCCAAAAATAAATAAATAGTTTTAAAAAACTTAAAAATAGAACTACCATATAATCCAGTAATTGCACTACTGGGTTATTTAACCCCAAAATACAAACACAGTAATTCATAGGTGTACATGTACCCCTGTGTTTATTGCAGCGTTATTTACAACAGCTAACTATGGAAGCAGCCCAAGTGTCCATCAATGCTTATGTTTATTCAGCCACAAAAATCCAGAATATTATTCAGCCATAAAAAAGAATGAAACTTGCCATTTGTAACAACATGGATGGAGCTAGAGAATATAATTCTGACTGAAATAAGTCAGTCAGAGAAAGATAAGTATCATATGATTTCACTCATATGTGGAATTTACGAAACAAAACAAATGAGCAAAAAAGAGAGCGAGAAAGGGACTCTTAACTAAAGAAAACAAACTGATGGTTCCCAGAGGGCAGGGAGGTGGGTGAAATAGGTGAAAGGGATTAAGAGTACACTTACCATGAGGAGCACTGAGTAATGTATATAGAATTGTTGAATCACTATATTGTATACCCGAAACAAACGTAACACTGTATGTTAACTATACTGGAATTAAAACTTAAAACTTAATGTTAAAAATCGAGTGGTTTATAGCATCCTATAGAGCAGGAGATCTGGAAACGATTTTTGAGACTCCATTAATAACCATTAGTCCTTGTCAGCCTTCCCCATTCCTAAGAATGGGGAAGTGTGAGGCTATGACACGTGTTGGTGGTATTTAGTGGTCCGGTCATCCCAGGAAGTGATTTTATGTAATTTCAGTTCTACCTCCTCTTATAACCCATCAGCAACTTTTCAAGGCACTTGAGGAAGGTGATTTATTTGATAGCTCCTCTGATATTTGGGTTTCATATGGATATTTCTGGAAAATGCTTAGTCTAAAACTTTGTCGGATACGATTCGACACTGAAAACTGCAAAGGGGTTCCACACCCAGCCCACCATTTATTTCCACTCTTCTTTTAGGTGAAGTTATGTAGTTTTGTTAGCAGCATTTCATAAGTCTTTTTCTTTTATTAGAAAAATGAATTGTATTCCTCTATCCTACCTAATGAAGAGAAAATTTCCAACATCACACTGAAATATTAGCACTTAAGAACGGGTTAGAGATTTAGGAACACCCAATACTGACAAGTGGAGTTTTTCTCCAGGTTTTTCCTATGTAGAAATCCCACTTTCAAGGCTCTGGATCCATTCTATCAGTAAGACCAAAGAAAATTTTTATAATAATAGCATATTCTATTCAACTTTGAAAGTTTCTGTGTAATGAAAACTATTTCTTTCCCACCCATTTTCATAAGCCTTGCTTTCAAAACAAAGCTGTTGCAAAAAAAAGTGAATGGATTAGAAAATGTTAATATACCTTTCCTTTCTTTCCTTTGTTTAGATTAATGATTGGCAATGGCCTGATTTAAATGACTTAAATGATTAATGGTTGCAATGTAATGTTTCTGACATAGGTTTCATATGAAAATTGGGCTTATGGAGAACCTAATAATTATCAAAATGTTGAATACTGTGGTGAGCTGAAAGGTGACTCTGCTATGTTCTGGAATGATATTAACTGTGAACATCTTAACAACTGGATTTGCCAGATACAGAAAGGTATGGTACCTGTCCTCTATTTTATATCACATGGGAGAACTAACCTCCTGATATCCAGTATTTTCCTTTTATTAGCAGAACCAAACAGACAAAATAACCAAATAAGGGAAATGACAGGGCCATCATTTCACAGGATAAGAACGAAGTCACTGAACACAGATAAATGTTCCAAAGGAACAGAAGATCAAAAGGCCACCCGGGAATCCTGGATGACAGTCACGTCCTCTAAAATAGTTCCCATGAGCTGTGATTCTGGCTCAGGTTCTACAGGGGTGACAGTGGGTGGGCGTTCTGCTCTGTAAGTAGAGTAATCTGCATGCTATTTCTTCTTTGGAATATTCATCCTCCGACCTGTGTGAGCCCTCCAGTCGGTAAAAGTTTCCCAACGTCCGAATATTCTAAATGTTGACTTCTTGAATAAATATTCAACAAATACAAGCACCATTTTGAGGCCCCCGATGCTGTGATAGCCACCATGTTTATGATGGCCAAAAGATTATCTGTGCACACTTTCAGTCATGATCTGGGACTCAGAAAGTTCCACATATCCAAGTCAGGCACTGAGGTCAGAGGATCCAGGTTCTTCTGTTAAGATAAAGAGACAAACAGACCTTCCCTTGAACCACAATGTACAGAATCTTCCTCATTTGTAAACAGTTTATGGAATCACACTACCCTCTGCTGCTGGGGGACTTTGGCTATGGCCCTAACTCCACTACTAGAGACGCTGGGTTGCTCTCGTGTTGTGTTGTCTGTCTGCTTGTTTTCCTCACTCCTGTATAGATTAGTGCTTTCAAAGTTTTCAGAGTGGAGGAATAATAGTGGCCAGTTTTTCTTTAGAGGTCTCCTAGTTACCAATGAGTTACACACTATTACTAACTCTGTTCTTCCAGATATTAAGTACATTAAGCCCAAAGCTGGGTAACCTGAGTCCTTTTATCAGGTTCCAACAAAGGCCGGATATATCATTAACTCCTTGGAAAGAAAAATATTTCATTTAACTGTTAGGATAAGATACGTTTAATAAAAATAAGATTATTTGGGAAAAAAACATATTTTATAAATAAATAGTTCATCTTTAATGGTTTCAAATCATGAGAGTTTAAGTAAGTCCACAGCTCCTTATAAGATGGGTAGCTGTCAACCTAACATTTATTGAGTATCTTCCACATACCAATAGTGCACATTATTTACCCTACCTCTTTACACATACTACTAACTTCCTTTAGCAGTTGACAGAGTTGAAGGTAGGCAATTTAAACCCCAGTCTGGGATTTGAAACTAGGCTTTCTGATTCCGAAACTTGTGTTCCTTTCCATGACACTATTTGTTGGGTCTGAAAAGTGTCTTCCAATTTCTGGTGGCTATTATAAGGTGTACCATTTCTCTTATCCTTCATTCTCCTCCTCCACAACATGATAGGACAATTGAGGAGTGGAAGAGAGGGAGAGAAAGAGAGAAGAGCTACCTTTTGAGCTGTTTTGACCCATGAAAATAGTAAAATTAGAAGGATATGTGATTGCAGAAGTTCAAGCACACTTTATAATCTGATTTTCTTTTGTTTTCCAGGACAAACACCAAAACCTGAGCCAACACCAGCTCCTCAAGACAGTAGGTGTTTCCTTATTTCGTGATCTCCACACTGATGGCTTCTTTTGCTCTTTCCTTTCTCCATGAAAAATACTTCACCTAGGAAGAGCAGAGTTCTTAATATCTCTGAGAATCTTGTTGAGAATGCATCTTTTCCTCCAGACAGATGCTCACATGCACAAAAACAAAGCATTTTAATACAATGGGTCAAGGGCTCTTGGATCAAATCCAAGTGCCCAGGTTTTCTCTTTAGTACTGTCTTATGTTCCCATGGCTGCTGTAACAAATGACAGCAAAGTTGGTGACTTAAAGCAAAGCACATTTATTCCCTTGTAGGTATGAAGGTCAGAAATAGGAACTCAGTTTCACTGGGCCAAAATTGGCAGGGCCCTGCTTCCTCCAGTGGTTCTAGGAGAGAATCTGATTCCTTGCCTTTACTAACTTCTAGAGCTGCATCCCTTGCAGTTAGCTTGTGGCCCCCTCCTCCATCCTGAAAAACCAGCAGTGTAGCAATCTTGCTTCCTTTATCCTTCCTTTATCATCCTTTTCTTCTTCTGTAGTCCGATCTCCCACTTTAAGGATACTTGTGATTACATTAGGACCCACCCAGGTAATCTAGGATAATGACTTCCTCTCAGGACCCTTAATTTATCATGTATACCAAGTGCCTTTTTCTATATAAGGTAATGGATTCCAGAGATTAGGACATGGATATCTTTGGAGGCTCTTATTCAGCCTACTAGAGCACAGAACTTTAGAAACCCGTGGTTTCTAAGAAGGCTTAGGAGCCCTCCTGGTGTGTCAATTCCTTGGTTCTCAGTTATACACTGAAGCACCCAACTCCATCTGTTACAGGCTCTTTCTTAGAATGAGATGAAAGCTGGTTTCTCACAGCTTTCACTTCCTGAACTCAGAACATCATGGGTGCAGGTATGTAAGTCCTGTCTGCTTTGTGATCCCTTTGATGAAAGTTACACTGGGAATTCTTCAACCCACTGATGATACATGGAACTTAACTGAGAAGATAAAGTTCCAAATTTGGTGCAGAGTGGATATCTGGCCTTAGGCAATTCAGTCTGTGTTTGGCATAAATATCCTGCTTATTCTGGGCTCTCAGACATGCTGATCCCTCTGATAAAGCGTCTCTGGCCTTTTCACTTTTGTGCGCCACACACGTACCAGATTCTTGAATTTGTCTGAGTAAAATTCATCACCCTTTTTCGTTAATTTTTCAGATCCACCAGTCACTGAAGATGGGTGGGTTATTTACAAAGACTACCAGTATTATTTTAGCAAAGAGAAGGAAACCATGGACAATGCCCGAGCATTTTGCAGGAAGAACTTTGGTGATCTTGTTTCTATTCAGAGTGAAAGTAAAAAGAAGTTTCTATGGAAATATGTAAGAATATGATTCATTTAAGAATGAAACAGTGATATGTGATAAGCAAAGATAATGCCTACTATTGGTGCAATTTCAAATGAGGTGCTAAATTTGAATTTTCTAAGGTCAGAGGAAAGATGTGAATGCCAGAGGAGAAGTGGGTGGTGGCCATAACAGAAATGAATGGCCTCATGGCTTAGATATTCAATGCAGAATCACAGAATCCAGAAACGGTTTTCAGTCTAGGCTTTTTAAGGACCCATATGTGATGGCTTTGAGTTCACAAATTGGATTTTCAAAGATTATAATTCTTCCCTCATTGTTCTATATCAATCCTGGACCCTTTGAGTTAGTTTAAGTTGACTATTAATTTAAAAATCTATCTTAGTTGGACCAAATTGTTGGCTAAACATATAGCTTGATTATTCATATAAAAAATCTTTCTTGGTTGTACCAAAATTATCACATAACAGTGAAGATATAGTTTATTTTTTCCCAAAGGTATTGACTTAATGTTTCTCTTTACAAATCTTCATGGCATCCTTGTTGCTTGCCAGAAGGGAGATACGAGGGAGAACAGAAAAAAATAAGTTGAAGATAATGAAAGAATAAAAATTAATTTGCTTACAAAAGTATTCGAGGGCAGTCTGACCTAGCTGCATCTTTGTGGATATATTTTGGTTTGAAATTTTTAAGATATTTCCTAATATTGCACAAATATATATGTGGACAAAGTCTTTCCTTAGATGCAAAATACCAAACAGTTACTTTGTGTTAAAGAATATCTTCAACAACCTAATTGCTATAGGCGTTTGCTCTTGTAGAGAATGACTAAAGGTATTTGCTTTATAAACTCAGGTTCATATATAGTGTGTATATTTTTCTTTTTCTCTTTTTAAAAAAGTTTATTTAAGGGGCCCTGGGTGGCTCAGTTGGTTAAGCAGCCAACTTTGGCTTGTGTCATAATCTCGCAGTTCATGGGTTCAAGCCCCATGTCAGGCTCTGTGCTCACAGCTCAGAGCCTGGAGCTGTGAGCACAGAGCCTGGAGCCTGCTTCATATTCTGTGTCTCCGTCTCTCTCTGCCCCTCCCCTGCTCGTGCTCTGTCTCTCTGTCTCTCAAAAATAAATAAACATTAAAAAATTTTTTTAAATAAAAAAAAAGTTTATTTAAGTAATCTCTACCCCCAATTTGGGGCACAAACTCAGGACCCCAAAATCAAAAATCACATGGTCTTCTGACTGAGCTAGCCAAGTGCCCCAATATTTTTCTTTTTATTTCTATGAAAAACATAACTTTGAATGTGCCCCCAAATTTCTGCATGAATCCCTCCTTCGAAAACGTCCCAAATAGACTGCCTCATTAATAAGTAGGTTTTCTTTAAGGATTTTCTTATTACATGGGTACGGATTGAACTATATGTAAACTTCTGTCTTTTAGGTAAACAGGAATGATGCACAGCCCGCATATTTTATTGGCTTATTGATCAGCTTGGATAAAAAGTTTATGTAAGTACATCAAAATAAAAACAACTTTTCTTCAGAGAGAGATCTGATAAACATCTCACAGTTATTTTGAGACTTCAGTTTTGCTGGACGCATTTTAAAAAATCCTGCTGAGTTCTCAATCTAAAAAAGCGTCTTTAAAAAAAAGCAAAAGAATTTAAAAAACCCCGTTACATATTTCAAGCATCATAATTCTCAAATACACAATTCAAAGTCTGATTTAATCTTGCAAAACCTCCACCTAGTTTTGCTTTAGGATGCCATCACGTGTTCGTAAGTCATCTGCTAAGAAGATACGTGATACATATATGAATGCCGAATTTATTTTTAAAAATCCAATTCCCATTTGGTGCACCAATTCCTTGGTGCACGGAATTAAAGGGCCCTTTATGTAGCCCCACTCACTGCTTTAGGGGCACTAGTTTGAAATGTCCTTGCAACTGCATGAAATGCTTTCCTTTCAAAGTAATGACTGTACTGTTTTCTATTAGATATGGGGGCCAGGAAAAGCTACGGGAGGGAGGAAATTAGCACATTTTTGGGGTTTCTTTCCTTGTTCATTAATACACATGTTCTCCTAAGTTTAAGGAACAGATATGTCTTCCTGGCTCGTGTGCAGACGTGTTAGCCACATGTGTTCTGCTTCACCATTATTGCCATTTTTGAGTAACAGAGACCAAAATTCACACTCCTTAATTTTAAAGATCAGAAATGTTTGATGCCTCTTTGGACAAGCACCCGTTTTAATCATCGCTAAAATGAGAGGGTCGGATTCGATGATTTCTTGCTGTCTTTCCAGCCAACAGTCTCTGAATTTCTGTAATTTATAAAAAAGAACCATTGGCCCGCATACCCTGGGAGAACCCTAGAATAAACATGAAAATCGCAGAATGGGCTTTAATGAGAAATTCTCCAATCTCTGTCTCTCTCTACGGGTGGTTTTGTTTTGTGAGAATCCTGTCTAATCAGCACTGCTAGAGGATGTTTGCCTCTGGCTCACTTCGAGAGCAACTGGGATCTCCATTTCCTTTCTCGCCTCAAGACTAAAGGTGGCTTCTTCCAGGGAGGGAAGGGAAGACAGACTGGCCAAGGCATTGGGTTGCCACAGAGGAGCACAGTGGCTGAGAAACACCACCTCCTCGGAGTTTTCCTGCTAGTGTCTCGAGAATCTTCTCTTCTCTTTGCTTCAGATCCTGTGCTCTGTTCGTCTTCATTGACTCATCTGTTCCCTCGCACTAGGCTGCAACCAGTTATCCTCATGTTTGACTTACTATTGCTAAGTGCCTGAATTTTCTCTTCCAGTTGGATGGATGGAAGCAAAGTGGATTATGTGGCTTGGGCCACAGGTGAACCGAATTTTGCCAACGACGATGAAAATTGTGTGACCATGTATTCAAATTCAGGTAGACAACAGAAACATCGTCTTGAATCTGCCTTGTGGTGTGATGTGTCATTTGCTACATCCCCAGCCTAAGAGTAGCAAGTTGTGCACTTAAATCAGGCAAGAAAAGCAGAAGTGAGGAGAATGTGTGCTTAACATGTGCTCTAATAAAGGGCACAATCTTCTCACTTATTTTAGGAGGCATTTTTTTTTATGTTTTGATTTGAGCAAAATATCCAGAATGTTTATCTGTCTCCTTTATCTCTCTCCACATCTTTGTCTGTAAAATGAGAATAGTGACCAGAACTCATGTGTTGTTGAGAGAATTTAAGACATAATATTTCTAAAACCACTAAGCAAATGCTTGGTATCTATAAGTTTAGATACTATTAGATTATTATTTTTAGCTATTAATGGCTGTTTAGATAATACATCTACGACACCAAGTTAATTCTGAGCTCATAGGAAGTTCTTTATAAAGTTGAACTACTATTGGGACACCTGGGTGGCTCAGTCAGTTAAGTGTCTGACTCTTGATTTTGGCTCAGGTCATGATCCCAGGGCTGTGGAATTGAGCCCCACATCAGGCTCCATGCTGAGCATGTAGTCTGCTTAAGATTCTCTCTCTCTCTCTCTCTCTCTCTCTCTCTCTCCCTCCCTCTCCCTCTGCCCCTCTCTCCCACTTGTGCTCTCTCTCTCTAAAATAAAATAAAAGAAATAAATAAAGCGAACTATTATTAGTCTAAGTCAAAGAACAAAAGGGTACAACATAGTTCTTTCTAGTTACTTGTGTAAACATGGTGTTGTAGTCTAAGCCATTTCTGAGAATCCTTATGAAATGGAAATGCATTTTATTTAAAAAAGAGTGTTTTTAAATGCAAATATGTAAATCTAATTGAGCTATTTTGTCCTTTGCCAGGGTTTTGGAATGACATTAATTGTGGTTATCCAAATGCCTTCATTTGCCAGAGGCACAACAGCTCCATCAATGCCACGGTCATTCCTACCGTGCCAGTCCCAGGAGGTTGTAAGGAAGGCTGGAATTTTTACAATAACAAGGTACTAAATAAATTAGCAGTAGTCTTGGCATCGATCGTTATGGAGAATGACAACGCAAACTCTTCAGCTTAAAGTTAACTTTTGCTTACCTAGTCACTTTAGAAAATGCTAGGCAAGGCTAGATGGAGGTTCTCTGTCAAATTCCTTGTGGAAATGGAGAGTATACTTGAAGATATTTTCCACGTAGATGTGCCCTTTGTTACAAGGAAGAAAAAACACTTTGCAGAGGAAGTCTGTGGGTGATAAAACTAACTTACCCTTTTGGATCTCTGTCGGGTGATGACGTGAATAATTTACATTTCTTTAGGACAAACACTATTATCTTAGCCCTTTTTTTTCTTTCATCCAAGTGTTTCAAAGTCTTCGGATTTGTTGAAGAAGAAAGAAAAAATTGGCAAGAGGCACGAAAAGCTTGCATAGGATTTGGGGGAAATCTGGTATCGATCCACAATGAAAAACAGCAAGGTATGCAGACCATTGTATAATCAGTGATGCACTTAAATATGTAACATTTCCCCCCTGGTGATAGTAAATGATATTTTGGGTTTTAACTAGGCAGGGGAGAAAAACCAAATACATATGGAGAACTATTTTTAAGTTATAGGTGCCATGCTTGGCATTTAACATAGAAAGTCCATTTGGGGGCAACTGGGTGGCTCACTTGGTTGAGCATCAGACTCTTGATTTTGGCTCAAGTCATGATCCCAGGGTTGTGGGATTGAGTGTGAGATCCGGCTGCACATTGAGCATGGAGCCTGCTTAAGATTCTCTCTCTCTCTTCCTCTGCCCCTGTCCCCTGCTCTCGTGCATGCTCTCTCTCTCTAAAATTAAAAAAAAAATTCCCTTTGCATTATTCATGACCCCATTTGTCATCACCCCATTTGTGATGAGTAAGTGGTGTTCAGGGAGCCTGCTGGTAGGCAGGAGGGTTGGGAATCAAACCTGGCTCTTCCCACTTAAATTCCATTCTGTTTCCACCAAACTAGTTTATTCCTCAAAGAGCCAAAGTAGGGTTAATTTTCCATTTCAATCCTAGAACTACGTTCTACTTTTACTCCTAGAACTACCCCTAGAGCAGTAAATGGAAATTAGCCATTTTCCGTTTACTGCTCTTCTCATCACTTGATTGTATAATTTAAAATGCACAAAAACTGGGGTACCTGGGTCACTCAGTTTGAGCATTTGACTTCGGCTCAGGTTATGAACTCACAGTTCGTGAGTTCAAGCCCCGTGTCAGGCTCTGTGCTGACAGCTCAGAGCCTGGGGCCTGATTCAGATTCTGTGTCTCTCTCTGCCCCTCCCCCACTCACACTCTCTCAAAAATAAACATTAATTAAAAAATTTTTTAATGCACTAAAACTAATTTTTAGATATGAATGTTGAACAAATTGAGAAAAAAAATTTAAGAAAACATAAGGATAAACCAGAGCTTTGAAGAAAAGTGAAGGGGAAAACTCACTCTATCTGCACAGCAGATTGTAAAACTTACTATATTGTTGACAAGACCGTACTTTTGCATGTCTCTTCATGGCCATCTTAACCTGAAATAGATACTAAGTTAAATCAGTGAGTCATCACTTTAAGGAGGATGCTGGCCAGCCAGATGAAGAAACCAAATTAATAGAGGGTTTGGAAGCCTCAACAGGCAGCAAGTGAGGCATGTTCCAAAGACCTTCAGCTTTCACAGTGTGGAAAAGACAGGATATGGTCCTGAGTGGTTCCGGAAGGAAGACTTGACACCAATGAATGGCAGTTACAAAGAAATAGTCTTAGGCTCAGTATTGGGAGCCCATTCTAAGAATTAGAACTGATTAGGGGCACTTGGGTGGCTCAGCCGGTTGAGTGTCAGACTTCAGCTTGGGTCATGATCTCAAGCTTCATGGGTTCAAGCCCCACATTGGGCTCACTGCTGTCAGCGCAGAGCCTGCTTTGGATCCTATGTCCCTCCTTTTCTCTGCCCCTCTCCTGCTCACTCTGTCTCTCAAAAATAAATGAACATTAAAAAAAAAAAGGAACTGATTAAATGGGCTGCTTTGTGAATTCTCTAAAGGACCATGAAAATGCTTACATTGGAAAGTTCTCAATTGGATGCTATAGACCATAGCATATGCTATACATATTGACTGGTATGTAGCATGAAAGATGTTCAATAAATGTTTGTATGAATGAATTTATGTGGGATGTTAAGGGGGAGATAAGGAACTAGATAATTTCTAAGTTCCCTTTCGGTTCTGAAATTCTTTGATTTCCAAAATCATGGTACATCTCAGAAAATATAGGAAAGAAGAAAGACCCAGAAACCCTATATGGTACTCTCTCAAATGTTTACTCTATTCCGTAAAGGCCACTATGTCCTGTCTTGGAACACATTATACAATAAATCAACCAAGGTTTCACTGAGACCCTTGGTCAAGTGCAGCAATTTGCCAGACACAGAAAGAAAAGGGTCAAACCATAGCGCACAATAAAAACATTTTAAGAATATAATATTCATATTTCTCTAACTGGCGTACCACATTTTGGGCTTAGCTACCCAGCAGAGAAATACAATAATTGACTTCTTCTCTTAACCACAAAGTCCTGATTCCTGGCATAAGAGAATTAGAACCTGGGTAATAGAGATGTGCAGAAGGAAACAATTTTCAGATAAAATAACATTATTCCTGGCAAAACAGGCACACGTTGTTGAATTCTTATTTGTGGTTGTTGGCAGGAAAAAAGTCAGGGCTAACATATTGGCAGGTAGTGCTTTTGCACATTATTTCAAGTTGGGGTTGGAGAAGGTTATGATCTTGTTTAGGAAATAAAATAAAACCAAAATAAATATTGAGCCACGCTCTCTTCTCTCTCTGAAAAATGTTGGAAGAAAAAAAAATTTTTTTTTACCTTTCGTTGAGAAAGCAAACAAATCTCTGAGCCTAGTGGTCACTACCTCTGCTACTCGGTTGAATAACCATGTAACAGTGGCCCTTCCATGGAATTATTTGTTCACAAATAAATAGATAATTGCATCTCTTTGGGATTCTCTCTAATTTGCTTTTTTTCTTTTCTTTTCTTTTCTTTTTTTTTTTTAGCAAAACCCCATTGCACAGTCATTCAGTATCCTCCTTGCACTCAGGAGTCATGTTCAAGCATAAGGGTTTGGAAATTGCTCTGGAGGGTTGGTACTCAGCCAGCCGGGCATCCACGGCTCCCAGCCAGGGGCGTTGCTAGCTGTGGAAGGCAGCGGTGTGGTGTGGGAGGCGTGAGGAAGGGCAAGTGGACAGGGGTTGGGGCACCTGTACATTTCAGCCTTTTACAGCTTCTGAGTATTTGCCACCATCCTCTCTCTCTGCCCCAGAATTGGCAAGGAAGCAAAAGGCCGTGTTTGTTCTGCATTCTCTGAATTTTTCTAGATCTTCTCTCCTAATGATGTGGGTGTTTAGCATCAAGATGGCCCCTTGGTCCAAGAACACTTAGTGGATGGCCACTGACCCTCCCTTAACAGTTGCTGCCCAGAAGGAGTTCCAATGGGGTAGCTCTTTTGGCTTGGAAACCCAAAGTCGTGAGAATTTGACAGCCTAATGCTTCTTACTTTGACAAAGGGTTCTCATTTTCAGAAATTTTCTGGATTAAGAGCCCTCTTTGCCCTCTAGTTATTGTAATCAGATTATCTTATTTAAAAAATCAGGACACCTGGTAACTCATAGGATGACTGTGTATGAATTAGAAACAGTACCTCTTCCTCCAGGAAGGCAGGCAGCCGCACCCAGATCGGGGTGTATGAAATGGAGAGCCGGGCATGGGACGGGCTTGAGCTGCCCTTTCCCCTTGGGCAGGGTACAACCTGTACAGCTATCCGCACCGGCCCGGATAAAACCCTAGACTTGTATTACGCAAACCTTGCCAAAGTACAAACCTGACATGCTAGCGTGATTTTAAGGTTCGAATGTGTTTGTTTTTATGGTAAGTGCTTTTAAATAATAATAAAGACGTTAATCATGGACTCAGTATTTTAAAACTATGTATGTTGAATGCTTTCCGTATTTTGAGTACTTTCCCTAAACATTTTAAGTTATCTTGTGGAACTTTTCTTTCAGCGTTTCTCACCTATCATATGAAGGACTCCACTTTTAATGCCTGGACTGGGCTGAATGATGTGAATTCTGAGCACACGTTCCTGTGGACGGATGGTCGAGGCGTTCATTATACCAACTGGGGGAAAGGTTATCCTGGTGGGAGAAGGAGCAGTCTGTCCTATGAAGATGTAAATATCTGTTTCGGGTCACCTCTCTGCATACTGGCAGCCTGCTTCATCATATTAGTGATGAATCGTCTCTGAAAAATCTACCAGAGTTCTCCTCGATCCGGTTCATTCTTGCAGGCTTTAAGTGTTTCAGACTGAGCCAGCCTTGAGGGAAGGGGTATACATTCAATTAAGAACTCTTCAGCTCGTGGAGCAGCTGGTGGGGGTCCCAAGGGATGGGAAAGCCGGCTCCCCTCTGGGTCTCTGCTGTAGTCATGATGTGCACTTAAGCCAAGAATTACCAACATTATTTGTACCAGCTGCCTCTAAACTCTTGAAGCTTGTAGTGTTGAGGGTATATGCCCCACAGCTACTACTTCTAAAGATCCCATCCTCATCATTATGAGGACTGAGCTGCCATTTGTAAAGTGCTTGCTTCGTGCCAAATAGTGTCCTAGGTGTTCTTGTACATTAGCCTAAGAGAAGGATGATTGTTTCTTTATTTCAGTGCCTTTAATCTTGTATCACTGAACAGTCAACTGGTCAATATTAAACAGCACACTAGGCATTGAGAAAAAAAGGAAGAAACAAAAGACTTTGTTCTTACCTTAAAGAAGCTTACACTTAGGTTAGACCACAAATCTTTTAAAAAAAATTTTTTTTAACATTTATTCATTTTTGGAGCACGAGTGGGGGAGGGGCAGAGAGAGAGGGAGACACAGAACCTGAAGCAGGCTCCAGGCTCTGAGCTGTCAGCACATAGCCCGATGCTGGGTTTGAACTCAACAACCATGAGATCATGGCCTGAGCCGTGATGCTTAACTGACTGAGCCACACAGGCACCCCTTAGACCACAAGCCTTATATGGGAACGAAGACAGTAAAGAATGCAAGTGTATAATGTCAGGATCAGTTATAAAGCCCTGTCGTTGTCAGCAGGAAAGAACTTAGGTTGGGATGGAATGATCTAATCAGTCAACACTTATATAGGAAGACTTTCATTTGAGGCAGAGAAGGAGGGTGAGAAAGAATCAGTGAGGGGTCTTTTTCTTAAGAGGTTTAAAACAGTGATGGGGAAGTTGGGTGAGGGATGGGGAAGGCCATGCTAAGTGAGTAAGGCAAATACACTCTTCAAGAAAAAGGCACCATGTGGGTTTGGGCAGGAGTGAATAGCTTTGGGTAGAGCAGGGCTTTTATACAGAAAAAAAGTAGGAGAAAACTTTGAAAGGTTGAAAGCAGAATTTAGAGAAATTTAAATATCCTGGGAATCACTGTGCACTTCTCAGGCAGCGAGAAAGGGTTAGAGCAGAAAAATGACCTGATCAAAATGGTGCGTTTGTGATAATTAATTTGGTAGCTCTGTGTAGGGTACCCACATTTTGGTGATGGACTAGTGATTTTCTGTGGAGAAATTCTTTGAATCTTCATTACAGACATGAGGGCTAAAAACTTACTTAAGAAGTTGAAGTGGAATGGAGTGATAGGAGATTTGCTGGGAAAAATTTCTGGATGAGAGGTGAATTTTGTGTAAAGCAAAAAAAAAAAAAATCATTATTGCCCAAGTTTCTTTTTTGTCTTGAGAACATAAAGACAAGACAAGCAGAAACAACAAAATAAATTTGTAATCTCACCACCCAGGAAAAAACACTGTTAATCTTTTGTTGAATTTGTTTCTAGACTTTTTCTTAGTGAAAAATATAAAGTTTGTTTCACAAAAATGGAATCAAAACACACAGACTGTGTTGTTACAATTTCAGAAACTTGAGACGCGAAGAGGATTAAATACAGTGTGATAAAGAGGGTGGAAGAGAACTTTTGGTGTGTATTTTGTGGTGGAAACATGCTTGCTCTGTCCAGGTTTTCTGGAATAGAGCACAGGCTGTGCATGAAAGTAATGAAAGATAAGAATAGCTAAAGAGGAAGATGGGAATGATAGCACATCTACATGTAAGATTGGGAGTTCCTGAGAGTCAAAGCTCATGGGAGAATGAGGTTGGAGGCAAGGAGCTTTCAAAGGCAGCTCTGGCAGCAGTCATAACTGTGGATCAGGGAATGGGATAAAGCTAAAGATTTGGGTTCTCTCCATCTTTCTGCTCTGCATCATTGGCATGCTGGCCTACCTCTTCATTATTGCATTATAGACAAGTTCCAGTCGTTCTACACATTCAAGAGAATACCCAATCTTCCTTTCCTTTGTGGCTTTCTATCAACAAAAACCCTTCCTGAAGAGCACTTCTGTTCCCAGCATGCTTGGCATTCCTCACTTGTTGAGAAGCAGAACAATGGGGTGGTTAAGGCCTATGCCAGGGGCCTGAATGCCCGTGGTTTGAATCCCAACTCTCATTTATTAGCTGTGTAACCTTGGACAAGTTCACCTGTGCCTGAGTTCTCTCATCTGTGAAATGGGCATACTCATAGTACCAATCTCCGGGTGGATGTGAGCTACAGGAATTAATACATGTAAAGTACTCAGAACAATGTCAGCTATTATAAGTGTAAGCTATAATTATTCAAACTGATAGATTAAAGAAGCCCAACACATGATAAGTCAAAATCTTGACACGGGATGAAAACTTTGGCAGACGCAGGTTTCATGACTTTATTACTTGCTTTGGCTCATAGACTATGCTAGGGAAGCTAGATACTGCAAACATAGTCAGAACACAAAATAGAAAAACCTTTCCAGCCTGGCATACTTGCCTGTAAGATTGCAAATAAGACATGAAACTTTCTAGCCATACACCAGCAATTTGCTCTGAATCCATAATGAATTAAATTAGCAATGAAAAATATAGATTATACTTATTTCCTTTTAACAGCAGGACACCTATGTTGGGGCTTGAACCAGGAGAATTTATATGGAGAAGCTATTGTATTCTCCTAACCTTTGGTTGTGAAATTTTGATAGAGATTACTATAGTTTCTGATAGTAAAGTTTCTCAGACCTATGTCTAAAATTATCCAAGTCTGTTAGGTTTTTATTTAAAAATAGCAAGAGTTCACTCTGAGAGAACCATGTGGAAAGTGTGAGCAGGTGCATGGAAAGTAAGGATGAATTGAACATACTGTAAATGAAATAGGGTGATTAAATTTGGAGGTTAGGAATGAGGGATTTTTTTTTTTTGGCTCATTAAAGAATTGGTTTAAACAATTATTGCTTCATCCTGCCTTTTTCCCCTTTCTCCATAAATGTACAGGCTGACTGTGTTGTTATTATTGGTGGGAAATCGAGGGATGCAGGAAAATGGATGGATGACACGTGTGACAGTAAGAGGGGCTACATATGCCAGACACTTCCTGGTAAGTTCTACCAAACCTCGCCTGCCCATAAGAGTGGGGCTTATGTAATATCTTTTAAAAAATGACCTTCTTCTCAATTTTGCTGTGAACCCTAGACTGCTCTAAAAACATAAAGTTTTATTAAAGAATGGCCATTCCCTGGCACATTGACAGGTTTGTTTCCCACTTCAATCCATGTATGCCTGTGACAGACGAAAAGGGTGGCATTTTCTGTAAACTATTCATGAGTGTGCCCCTTCATCCATTACCAAAAAGTTTTATGCAGATTATAATTGGAGTTGGAACTTTTTGTAATTTAATTAGAAATGTAGGATATTTGCCTCCCTGTACCTTTTTAAAAATGTCACAGTAAGAATACTTCAGTTGTGCTTGAGGTATTCTTGAGAACCACTGGCATAGAACATTGTACATACTTCATTGGTTCTGTATTCTCTGCCTTTAAAAATGTAGATCTCCAGGCACCTGGGTAGCTTAGTTAGTTGGTTAAGTGTGTGACTCTTGCCTTGCCTCAGGTCATGATCTCATGGTTCATGAGATTGAGCCCCATGGCAGGCTCTGCACTGGTAGCACAGAGTCAGCTTGGGATTCTCTCTCTCCTTTTCTCTCTGTTCCACCACTGCTCTCTCTCATGCTCTCTCTCAAAATAAATAAAATAAACTTTAAAAGAAACATAGATCTCTCTTTTTTTTTAAGATTTCATTTTTAAGTAATCTCTGCACCCGACGTGGGGCTCAAACTCACAACCCCAAGATCATGAGTTGTATTCTTTACTGACTGAGCCATCCAGGTGTCCCTAAAAATGTAGATATCTGGTTTGTGTTTCATTGTTTATCCTGGGAAGCCCTACTATCATTGAATGACAATAAAACAGAAAATGTACATATTTGCTAAGAATCAAGATGATGGTTTTATGCACTTTAGTCTCCATTGAAACAAGAACACAATTGTCTAGCTACCCAGAAAGAGGGCCAGAAATGAAAGGTGATTTAGAGATGAGGGTGGGGGTGGGCTGGGCTGCTGTCATTATCCTAGAATAATTCTTAGTTTGAATTAGAAAGTGTTCTTCCACATCAAATGGATTTTTTCACACTTTCTGGTGGATCAGGGAACTAAGACCAGCTCATGACAATGAGTGCAAATCACTTAAGATACTTTCAGATGACTGAAAAGTACCGCAGAAATTCTAAACTTTCATTAATTCAGGAGGTTTTTCCTCTCTGCCGTGCCCTTTGGGCCCAGAATCTTGGGCCACTAGAAATGCCAAACATGCCATCTGTTTCTCTGTGTCGAGGACAGGAGGGACTCTCCTTCCAGGAGTGAATGATGATTTACAAGCTTATTAAAGCTCTTTTTCTTCTTATTATAAGCACAAGTGATAGAATATTTGCCCCCAGTAAAAACTTACTACAAAATAAAAAATATTTATAGTCATATTCACATATACATTCATGTCTTTATTCACATATATGAATAAAAACCCACTGTTTTAGAAAATACGTAACACATGTTCTTTGCTGACGTTTTAGCGAATGCAGAGAGGCATAAAGAAGGGAAAAAATTCCCCACAATCCAACCATCTGAAAATAACCTCTCAATATTTTAGTTTTCCCTTATAATTGTTTTATGAATGTTTTCATAAACCAGCAAGTTGGACAGATGAGCTGTTCCCTAGTTGCATGTAGCCTTCCATGAAACTTTTTTTTCTCAGCTTCCCCTCGAGCCTCACTTGCCCCTTTTAGTGGTCCTAAAATTGTTTGGTGATATTAGACAAACCCAGACCTCCCCATGTTGGGAAACAGGAAGATTGTTCAGTCTCTACTGGCTGTATCATTGGAGGGTGCGGATCTGGGTCTCTTGGTTTAATGATAATTCTTCTACCAACACAAGGTGGCAGCAACAGCAGAAGAAAGGAGGAGCTGCCCTTGCTGATCTAAAGTTGTCACCATACCAGACGTAATCAGAAGAACTTTTGGTATTGATATAGTGATGGAACAAGGCAGATGGTGGATTAGGGTGGCATACAGTGGAACACATCTGAGAATTAGCCAAGACAAAATTGGTAGGCAAGGACATCTAGACCCCTAGACCAGGGGTTGGCCAATTTTTTTTTTCTGTAAAGAGACAGATTGTAAATATTTTAGGCTGTAAATATACATTCTCTGTTGTTAATACTCTGCCATGATATTAGGCAATCATAGACAACATGTAAACAAATGAACATCACTTTGTTCCAATAAGACTTTATTTATGGACACAAATCTGAATCTCATATAATGTTTACATATCACAAAATATTGTTCTTTGATTTTTTTTTAAATTTGTCAGCCATTTAAAAGCCATTAAAAGCCATTCTTAGCTCATGGGCTACAGAAATAGACAACAGGCTGACATTCGCTAACCTCTAACTCTAGGGCATCTACGAAGGGACACAGAAAGAAGCTCTTTTGGGGGGCCTATACAGTAAGTGGCACAAAAGATGTGTTGGCCTAAAACAGTGATTAAAAATCCATGCTGGAAGGGGTACCTGGTGGTTCAGTTAGTTAAGCATCTGACTCTCAATTTTGGCTCAGATCATGATCTCATGGTTCATAGGTTTGAGCCCCGTGTCAGGCTCTGTGCTGACAGCTCAGAGCCTGCTTGGAATTCTCTGTCTCCCTCTCTCTCTGCCTCTTTCCTGCTCTCTCTCTCTCTCTCTCTCTCTTTCTCTCAAAAATAAATAAACATTGAAAACAACAACAAAATTTAGAAATCCATGCTGGAAGACTGAGGAAAAAGGTTCAGAAAGCCAAAGTGACTGTGGCTTAGAAGAGTTCCAGCCACTGAGTCGGTTTGGTCAAGACATGGTGGGTGGGGGGGGGCAGTCTGGGTGAAGGGCATAGACAATCATCAGTGGGGATAAAGCGTGATGGTGGGATAAGGATTAAATGAACCCGGGACCAGTATCTGGCTTTGCACCAGAACTTAAAACAGTCTCTTGAAGTTGTGTTACTAACAGGTAGAGTCAAATAGACACAAATAGATGCAAATTCATGGATAGGGTGGGACAGATGGAGGAGGGGAAGGAAGACTATTGGTGACCTTGATATTTGACCAAGATGGTAAGGTAAAAATTAGTAATGACAGGATGATAGATACTCTTTAATTTATGGGATTAAACTGTGTCATTTCTTTTGCTCAGATTCTAGATACCATTGAATTTACAAGCCTTTTTTTTTTTAAGTTTAGAAACTTAATTATATTTCTATATTAATCACCTGCATACAGTTTGGAAAGTATTTCAGTCAAGCAGGCATACTGATTAAAAATCAGAGCTTTGGTGTTTGATGTGAAATGACTTAGGAAATATTTTTAATGCCTGATGGTTTAGATTTATGCTATTCTGATTGTATAATGTAATGAGATATGGTAGTAGATATAGTGTATCAGTGACACTCTAAATAATGCTTATTGATAATGCTAATGAAAGATACTCTTTTTATTCCAGACACTTCCTTGCCTCATTCTCCAACAACAATTCCAACAGATGGCTTTATTCAATATGGTGAAAGTAACTATTCACTCGTGAAATTAAAGTTACCGTGGCAAGAGGCGGAGAATTATTGCAAGCTCCACACTTCCCTTATTGCTAGCATTCTAGATCCCTATAGTAATGCATTTGCATTGATGCAAATACAAAAATTTAATGAGCCTGTGTGGATCGCCCTGAACAGTAACTTGGTAAGATGCTGAAAACATATGTGACTTGACCTGATTGATAAATTGTGAGGAACCAGGCTTCTTTTTCTGTTTATTCTGTTGAGCATTTGTTACATGTAAGATGCTGGGCTGGGCAATGTGAATGATACTAACATATACTAGACCCCCATCTTTTAAGGATCAAGTGCCTTCAAGGATCTAGCAAGCTAATGATATGTGTCAGAGATCAAATTAAATTTATATAACTTACATTAACTTTCATACTGCTTTTGAATATTAAAAGAGATTCTGCATCTCAACACTCTTATTTATTAACTTATTTCTCTGTAGTGTCACGATTACAGCTATGCCATGGTAATTAAGAAAGCAGATCCGGGGCATGGTTCCTGGGTGATGACGGTACTTTTTATTTTTTGTGGCAGGTCATTCTAGAGTTGTGAGTCCTGATGTTATGAAGCTTCTGTCCATGTGTGAAGAATGTCAGTGCAGTCATTTCTTTTATTCCATAATAGAAAAAGACAGGTTGGCAGTGGCAGAGAATTGGGGTGGGGGGCACAGAACTAAGCATGGTGATGGAGTTGCCAAAATACTCCTAAAATGAGTCTTCCCTGATGCCCTGTGATCCATCTATCTTTTTTGTTTTAATGCTTATTTTTGAGAGAGAGAGAAGGACAGAGCACAAGTGGGGGAGGGGCAGCAGAGGGAGGGAGACACAGAATCCAAAACAGGATCCAGGCTCTGAGCAGTCAGCACAGAGCCCGACATGGGGCTCAGACTCATGAACCATGAGATCATGACCTGAGCTGCAGTCGGATGTTCAACCAACTGAGCCACCCAGGCGCTCCTGTGATCCATCTACCTTCCATCCCATAGCTACTCAACCAGCAAACTTCCTAGTAAAAGAAATAGAAATGTCAACAAGTTACTAGGAGACAAAGCCAGAAATGTTAAAGAGAGGTATCTAAAAGTGCTACAAGAAAGAAGAGGAATCAGTTGAGTCAGGGGAGAGGGCCAAGAAGGTTTCTCCAAGAAAGTGGACTTTATTGATGTGGCCTAGGATGGTGGAACATAAGGAAGGGAGTACCAGGAAGAGAGAATTGGACGGAAAGAGATAAAACTGGAAAGTAGGTTGGTGTCAGATTTTAGAGATTTCCTAATGCTGTGCTACAGAGATCAAAATGTACACTTCACGCAAAGAGTATTTCCTAAGTAGGGAAGTGAATACTTAAAAGTAAGCAGTTCCATACTGATTTCTGTGATTAAACTTAGGCAAGACATTTTTATGTCTGTGTTGACTCTCTTTTTTAGTAATTAATTTGTTCGTTAGTTCACTCATTTCCTCCTTACAGACACGATCACAATTCTCTCATGAGTTTAAAATAAGCTTTTATTATTTTTAGAAAGATTAAGTAGCTTTTCCACTATACCGACATTTATAATGAAAACAGTACTATTGTCTTCCTTACATCTATAGAATTAAGGACGATGTAAGCATTAGTTGATTAAATGTGGTAGAATCCTACAACATTCCAACTTGAGATAATACGTGATTTTGATTTTGTCATTAAATCTTTGGTAATTAGTTTGGGAAATTAAATAATGAGGTTAAAATGGGACCCATTGTTTGAATGATTTCAAAATTCATTTGTTTCATTAATATTATATATCATCTGTTTTTAGACATTGCCTGTAAAATCTTTTAGACTGTTAAAAGGATTTTATTGATAAGTACTATTTTTGATGTTGTTAATTAATTTACATGTGATCATAAATTTGTTCCAATAAATTCAGTAAGAAATTAAGTGTGCAAAGTGAATAAAACAATCTGCTTCTTAAAAAATACCAGCATGATTTGTTATAGTTGAAAGACCATCTTTCTGAAAAGCAAGGTACCTAGGCTCCTCTGTTATCTCTCCATGGGATCTTGCCTAAGTCATTTGTCACAGAACTTTTTCAACAGCTGAACAATGAGACGATTAGAAGAGATTAGTGTTTCTCTCCAGGGTCTACAAATTCAGTGAAAATTAATTTTATTATCATTTTAGTGTTGATAGAATAAATATTTGTTCTGAAGACAAAATCTGTATTTCACACTGAAAACCTGCAAATGAAAAGTTTCATAGAATAAGACATAGGTTTTTAAGTCAGTGTTTTTCAAGAATGTATTTATGGGGAACTCCAAGAGTCTTTCTAAAACAAAGGGCTGCATTTACCGAACTTGAGTTGGTAGGAATGATTTATAATGTTCTTTTTATTCTCAAATGTTGATGATTGTTTGTCAAATCACAGTCTTAAATATACTTTTACTTCTCACTTGGTTCTTTTGGTGTTTTCTAAATGAAGTGAGAGTGCATGTTAATTGTTGTTTTTGTCTTTGCAGACCAATAATGAGTATGCTTGGACTGATAGATGGAGAATGAGGTATACTAACTGGGCTGCTGATGAGCCCAGACTGAAATCAGCGTGCGTTTACCTGGATGTCGATGGCTACTGGAAGACAGCATATTGCAATGAAAGTTTTTATTCTCTCTGCAAAAGATCAGATGGTAATTGAATACATAAAAACAATCAAGGGATTTGAAATGTTCTCAATAAATGAATACATACGACTGTTGACATTATTAAACAGTCACATCTCCTGGTTAACTTAAGAATAAGATGATAAGGGACTCCTGGGTGGCTCAGTTGGTTAAGCATTGGCTCTTGGTTGTGGCTCAGGTCATGATCCCGAGGCTTCATGGGTTCAAGCCACGCATTGGGCTCTGTGCTGGCGACGTGGAGCCTGCTTGGGATTCTCTCTTTCTCTCTCTCTCTCTCTCTCTCTCCCCCCTCTCCTTCTCCCTCTCTCCCTCTCTCCCTCCCTCTCTTTTTGCCCTTCCCTCACTCTCACTGTGGCTTTCTCAAAATAAATAAACAAACTTAAAAAATAGTTTTAAAAAATAAGATAATAAAACAACTTCCTTCATATAACAGAAGACTGACTTGGTAATAAGCAAACATACATAGATCCAAATAATGAGGAAAGAAAATTGTTTTCATTGCTAGAGTTTATTTGCACTTTATAAACTCTTGAATTTTTATTCCTGAAATTATACGACGTCAGATTTGTCAGGAAAATTATTAGTTTTTATGCTGACAGCACATCTGTATCAATATAATTTTATATTATATTGAGTACATATAGATTAATGAGAGTCAGTGATATTAAGGTGATAATTTTCCTAGAATACAGCGAAGGGGGACTCCCTTTGCAAATTATTTTTCAGTAACTTTTTTTTAGGAACTTAACATCTTCGTAAATATTTATAGAACTGCATTCGTCATTATGATGGTGGATTCCGATTATACCAGAGGACAGTCTATTGAAATATATTTAAAATGCAAAAGAAAAGATCAACTAAAAAGAACACCCAATAACAAAAATGGCGGACCCAAATGATTACTGTTAGAACTTTTTAAAAAATAGTGATGGGTGATGAAATTTTCTTTAGCCACTAATATTTTATTCGACATAGCAGAGAAACTTCAGGTTTTGCTTTGTTTGAAATGTCTTTTTATCGACAGAAATCCCGGCCACTGAACCTCCACAACTACCCGGCAGATGCCCAGAGTCCGAGCACACAGCCTGGATTCCTTTCCATGGTCACTGCTACTACATCGAATCTTCCTATACGAGAAACTGGGGCCAAGCTTCTCTGGAATGTCTACGGATGGGTAGGTGCTGCATTTACTGTAAGAAAAATCTCATAGTTGTCTAGTCCGGACTCCCGTGGTCCTTAACAGCACTGTACGTGAAAATCCTATGGAATGTAAAAGCACCTGTTTATTCTTCTTGGTAATTTCTATTGTGACAGGATGGTCAACATCATGCCTCCCCAAATGTCATTTATAACATGATAGCCTCAAAATTTGAAAGAATTACATCAGAAATAGTCATTTGCTGAACAAGTCTTTCTTACTTTCTGCCCTAATATTCCTTTTTTTGTTTTTTTTTTAATGTTTATTTATTTATTTTGAGAGAGAGAGAGGAGGGGCAGATGGCTTAGCATGGAGCCCAGTGTGGGGTTTGATCCCACAACCACGAGATCATGACCTGCGCTGAAATCAAGCATCAGACGCTTACCTGACTGAGCCACCCAGGCGTTCTGCTCTAATATTCTAAATTGTTAGGATTGTCATTCTGAGTTTTCTAGAGTGTCGGGCACTGCCTTCTGACCCCCATGGTTTCTGTTGAGAAATCATTGCCAATCCTCGGGAGGATCTCTTATATATGATGAGTCACTTCTCTCTTGCTGATTTAAGAATCTCTCTTTTGACGGTTTGACTGTGATGTGGATTTCCTTGCGATCGATTATCTTACTTGGGGCTCGGATAGATGTGGAGCTTGGGAGATGCATACATTAATGTTGTCCATCACATTTCAGAATTTTTTGGCCATGATTTCTTCAAGTATTCTTTTTGATTCTTCCTCTCTCTTTTCCTTCTTGGACATCCATTATGTGTGGTTTGATATACTTGGGGACATCCCACAAATCTCAGAGGCTCTGTAAATTTTTCTTCTTTTTCCTCCATTATTCCGACTGGATAATTTCAACTTATCTATTTTCATGGTTTTTTGGTTATTTGCTGAATCAAATCTGCTGGGAAGCTGCTCTAGTAAATTTTTCCTTTCAATTATTATAAGCTTCAACTCCAGAATTCTAAGAAATAATTTCTATCTCTTTCTTGATATCCTCTATTGGGTGAGACATACCTCATACTCTTTTTTTGTACTTTAGACATGTTTTTTCGTCAGTTCTTTAATGTAGCTGATTTGGTCTTTGGTACATGGAAGGTGCAACTTTCTCAGGAACAGTTGGTATTAACGGCTTCTTTTCCTGGGTATGTGACCTACTTTCTTGTGTTTTGCATTTCCTGTAGATTTTTTGTTGAGAATTAGACATTTTATTTTTTAGTTTTTAATTTTTTTTTAATGTTTATTCATTCTTGAGAGACAGAGAGACAGAGCAAGAGTTGGGGAGGTGCAGAGAGAGAGGGAGACACAGAATCCGAAGACAGGCTCCAGGCTCTGAGCTGTCAGCACAGAGCCCGACGCGGGGCTCGAACCCATGAACTGTGAGATCATGACCTGAGCTGAAGTCAGACACTTAACCGATTGAGCCACTCAGGTGCCCTGAGAATTAGACATTTTAAATAATAAGATGTACAACGCTGGGATTCTTTCACTTCCACAGAGTGTGTTGTTGCTGGTTTATTTATTTTTTCTTGTTGAGTGATGTTCCTTTATAATTTTGTAACGTTTGTTTTCTTCTTCATGTGTCATCACTGTAGTCGCTGCTTAGTTAGTGTAGGGGGTCAGCTAATGATACCTTCCACACTCATACAATAGTTTAAAACTCTGCCTTAGTGGGGTGCCTGGGTGGCTTATTTGGTTGAGCATCTGGCTCTTGATTTCAGCTTGAGTCATGATCCCAGGGTCGTGGGATGGAGCCCTGCATCACTCAGCATGGAGCCTGCTGAAGATTCTCTCTCTCTCTCTCTCTCTCTCTCTCTCTCTCTCTCTGCCCCTCTCCCCAACTCACGCAAACTCTCTCTCTAAAACAGAAAACAAAACCCCCAACAACTCTGCCTTAGTGCTCACTTCCTTCTTGCAGGTCTTCAAGGTTAGCCAGAAGGGAGAGCTTAGAAATCTCTCAGATTCTCCGTAAATATGCACACGAGCACGCCCCAATGCATGGCTGTGGCCTTCTTGATTCCAAAGTTTTTTGGAGCTCACTATGGACATCTCATTCCCATTTTTCCTTTTAAGATTTTGTTGTTGTTGTTGTTGTTATTCTCTTTCCTTCACCTGTTATCCCTGCCTCAGGCATCTGTGATGTTAGATAATTGCCAGGAACACCTTCAGAGAGAAGGCTGTTTACATTGGAAGGGCTCTCAATTAGGGCAAATAAAGCCAAAGTTTTCAAGTCAGACTTTCCAGGGAACTGTCGAGAGAGAAAGTCATGGAAATTCCTGGAAATGGGACTCTGAAAGAGCTCCAACACCATTCTGATTATTCTAGTGGTTTCTAGCCTGCTAGTTTTCACTGTGATTTGGGGGCCTTCTGTTTTTAAGGTAAACAGAGAGCTGAAAGGAATGCAGTGAAATTAGAGCAAGTTAAAACATCATGAAGCTCACTCTTCACAAAAAAATGGATTTTTTAAAAATAATTATTCCTGGATTGTTAATCAGTTTATTAATTTTTAGGGTTCCAAAATTTGTCAGTGTTCTTACTTGCTTTTGTAGAGAGGATTTTCATGGACACTCACTCTCCCATTCCTTAGGGTGTCACTGAAGTCTGTTTTGGAATTTTTTTAATTAAAAAATATTTTCCCTCATGTTGTTAAGTGATTTTAAAAGAATTTGCAAGGGGCGCCTGGGTGGCTCACTCAGTTGAGTCTCTGACTTCAGCTCAGGTCATGATTTCACGGTTTGTGGGTTTGATCCTCGCGTCAGGCTCTGTGCTGATAGCTCAGAGCCTGGAACCTGCTTCAGATTCTGTGTCTCCCTCTCTCTTCGCTCCTCCCCCACTCGCGTTCTGTCTCTCCCTCTCTCTCAAAAATAAGCATTAAAAAATTAAAAAGAAAAGAACTTGCAAAAAGGGTGTCTGGGTGGCTCATTCGGTTAAGCATCTAACTTTAGCTCAGGTCATGATCTCACAGTTTGTGAGTTTGAGTCCCAGGTTGGGCTCTGTGCTGACAGCTCAGAGCCCCCTTTAGATCTTCCGTCTCCCTCTCTCTCTGCCCCTCTCCCGCTCCTGCGCATACTCTCTCTCTCTCTCTCTCTCTCTCTTTCTCAAAAACAAATAAATATTTAAAACTAAATAAATAAAATTTAAAAACTGCAATGAATATGGAGAAACTTTGTTTTCAATTTTAGATGACTATGTTTTCCTGTAAATAAAATGAATGACTTTCACTTATCAAAATATGTCACAACTATTTTGAAATGGTTATCATCCATAACTATATTAAACAACGGAACGTGTAACTGTGCAATAAAAGCAATAATCAAGGAGCGAATCCAGGACCCAGTAACATGGGATGCAGGCCTATGGTTAAGTGCAGGTTTTTGAGATTGACAATGCCTGAATCATGCCATGACCCTGTCCTCTACTATCCTTGGGATCTTGATAAATTACTCACCTTCTGTACTTTTGGTTCCTTATCTATAAACTGGGGATAACAGTGGTGCTCATTTGATGGGTTGTTGTAAAAGTTTAGTGAGATCATACTTGTGAAGCACAAAGCAAGATGTCTCTCCTGAAGTGCTTAAAATATATTAGTTGTTATTATTAGAACGCTATAGAATTTTACTCTAAGCTCTAATGCTGACACTGAATCAACCCTAATGTAGTGTGAGATGTTGATGCCATGGTTATCTAACCAGTCCGTTGGTTTCCTATCTCATTTTACTTCGTATAATCCTATACCTAGAGGAGTAATACTGTATCATTCTACTGCCTGAAAAAAACTAAGGGTTCTTTATCACTACCCTAAATACCAATCTCTTGCCTTCTACTGTGAGGCCTAACCCAAGTCTTTTTTCACCTGTTGACCAGATTAGTCCAGCCAAACTGAGCAATCTATTAACACTCTAGGTCCCTCCCAGTAGATTAAATCTATCTACCCATATATCCTTCATCTAACTCCTTTCATCATAAACCAGCTATGGGAGAGTCCATTTTTCTGTATGCCGTGTTCTGAGTAACCACGATGCTTCCCTCGCTGTCTTTTCTCTTATTCCTTCTCTTCTTGGAATTATTTTCTATTCTTTTTACTTGAAACCCTATGCTTCTTATATCTTTAATTCCATTTTCTCCATATTCCCCTTTAGTTGCTTCACCTAAAACAAATCTTCTCCCTATTTGACATGTCAATTACATATCATACCTATTTTCTCTTCTAATGCATCCATCTATCTATAATGTCTCCTGAACCATGACCTTGTTAAGACATACTCGATGAAAACCTGCTAGACATTTTTTCCAAAGAAGACATGCAGATGGCCAACAGACACATGAAACGATGCTCAACATCGCTTGTCATTGTGGAAATTAAAATCAAAACTATAATAAGATGGAAATGGCTAAAACCTATCAGAATGGCTAAAATCTGAAAGAAAAGAAATAATAAGTGTTGGCAAAGATGTGGAGGAGAAGGAACCCACACGTGCTGTTGGTGGGAATGCAATAGCTATAGCCACTGTGGAAAACAGTATGGGAATTCCTCAAAAAGTTAAAAATAGAAATGTCATATCATCCAGTAATTCCACTATTGAGGATTTACCCCAGGAAAACAAAAACACTACCTCAAAAAGATACAGGCACCCTTATGTTTACTGCAGCATTATTTATAACAATCAAGGCCCGGGAGTGTTCATCAATAGAAGAATGTATAAGGAAAATGTGGTGCATGTGTGCACGCACGCACACACACACACACACACACACTCGAATATTACACAGTCACAAAAAGGATGAGATTGTGCTTTTTTTTTGAGACAACATGATGGACCTAGAGGGTATTTTGCCAAGTGAAATCATTCAAAGAAAGATAAGTACCATATTATCCAACTCAGAAATGGAATCTAAAAAAAAAAAAAGAATAAGCCAACATATAGAAGAATCGGAATTATAAATACAGAGAACAAACTGATGGTTGCCAGAGGGGAGGGAGGTAGAAGGTTGGGCAAAATGGCCAAAGGAGAGAGATATAGGCAGACAGATGTGACAACAGCAGACAGATGTGACAAATATTTAAAGAGTAAAATCAACAGGATTTGGGTATTGGTGTTAGTAAGGGCGGAAGTCAGGTGTGAATCTCAGGTTCAGGCTTGAGCAAGTGGGAAGATGATGATGCTACTTACCAACATGTAAACAGTTAAGGAGAAATAAGATTTCTAGGCAAGAATTTTATGAGTTTTGTTTTGCACATGTTGAGCTTGAAGTGCCACTGAAACATTAAAGCAGACTTTTCAAAAAAAGACAAGAGGGCGCCTGGGTAGCTCAGTCGATTAAGTGGCCGACTTCAGCTCAGGTCATGATCTCATGGTTCGTGGGTTTGAGCCCCGCATCAGGCTCTGTGCTGACAGCTCAGAGGCTGGAGCCTGCTTCGGATTCTGTGTCTCCCTCTCTCTCTGACTCTCCCCCACTCACACTCTGTCTCTCTCTCTCTTAAAAATAAATAAACGTTAAAAAATTAAAAAAAAAAACAAAAAACAAAAAAATAAAAAAGAGAAAAGACACATTGTCCTACTTGTCTTCACACATCCTTCAGCAACTCATTCGGTGCTTGTAAAGCACATGATACTTAAAACATCATATTTTCAGAATGGAAACTGAATTTCTTAGAAGTCAAACGTCCATTCTTTGAAATGCTGTCCCTTAAGTGGAGATGTCAGGGTGATTTTTATTGCTTTTAACATTAACTGTCATTACGAAAATATTTTTAGGTGTTTAAATATAGTTCCATCATATTGTGTGTGTGTGTTTTCTTTTTTATACTTTACAGGCTCTTCTTTGGTTTCCATTGAAAGTGCTGCTGAATCAAGTTTTCTGTCATATCGAGTTGAACCACTTCAAAGCAAAACCAATTTTTGGATAGGATTGTTCAGAAATGTTGAAGGTAACTTTTGCAGCATGATTATTTAGTCACACATATTTCACAATGGTGTTTGCAAAACAAGTTTTCAGCTCTAGAAAGTCTTGCCTTAAATAATGACTAATTGGTGAAGAATTTGAAAATTCAGACTCATATCTTCACTTAAGATAAGAACTGAAATTTTAAATGACTCACGTATTATGCTATCTTGAAAGCTGCCAATTAAAAGTGTTTTCTGTAGCTAAGTTAATTTAAGAAGCTTTAAAAGTATTTTCTATCTTCAGAAAAAAAATTAGGGGAGGATAAGTATACGTATTTGTACTGATTAGGAATAAATGTTCAACTAAAGCTATATAAGAAACATTCTTTTCAGTTTTTTTCCCCTATAATAATTGGTCATTATAATCTTGCAAACTAAAAGTCTGGTTGTAAACAACTATTGATTATAGTATAAAATAATATGCTTAGAAATTTTGCATGAATGGGTAGAATTTAAGATGGGTGATTTCGGGGCGTGCCTAAGTGGCTCAGTGGGTTAAACATCTGACCCTCGATCTCAGCTCAGGTCTTGATCTCAGGGTCATGAGTTCAAGCCCCATGTCGCACTCCCTGCATTGAAGCCTATTCGAAAAAAATAAAAGGGTGAATTTTAACTTCTGTTTTTATTGACTTTATTTGATAACCAGGAATGTGGATATGGATAAACAACAATCCAGTTTCCTTTGTCAACTGGAACACGGGAGATCCTTCTGGTGAACGAAATGATTGTGTAGCTTTATCTGCAGCGTCTGGATTTTGGAATAATATTCACTGTTCTTCTTACAAAGGATATATTTGTAAAAGACCGAAAAGTAAGTAAGAATGTTCCTTGTGGCACATATGTTCACAGGCCATCATTTCTTTCCAATATCAAGATATCATGTGTGGGATTATAATGTGATTATAGGTCCCTTGCAAGCTCTACCCCTGTGTAAATGAAATCACCCAAAACCCTGGTGATCAGCTCTCTGCAGCTCTGAGTGAGCAGAGAATATTCTGTCTGCTTAGCTGACATTAATGACACAGTCATAGGACTGTGAAGTTGCAAGTGGTTTGGAGAGCCAGTTGACAAAGTTTTATGGCATAAAAGGAAAAGGGGTGAGGTAGTCATCCCCACCAAGGGGATGGGGGTCAAAGTTCTAGAGAGTTATCAGCATTTATTATGAAATAAATCATGGAAGACCAGTTAGATCTCCTTCTGAGATTAACTGGCAGACCCTGGAAAAACAGAGTTTGGGGGAATTAATAGTGTGATATGCCCACAATGTGGCACTACCTAAACTTTAATCATATTTTCATGCCAGTCCACTTACCTAACGTCCTTCCCAAGGGGTAAAATTATTAATTAGATAATATATTTAAGTCAACGAATTAGGTAAATTAACACTCTATACTCAGTAGATATTCTTATTTTGGAATTGTGTAGTTCTTCATTCTTTTAAAACTCTGTTCTGAGACACCACACTCTTTGATGTGGTGTTGAAATCTTATATTACTTTTCATTCAAACGCCCTATGGTATTTTAGACTGCAGTGGGCCAATTTCAAAAGAGCTAGCCTAGAATACATTATTATTGGACAGATTGGGTAGATTTTGAGGGTCAGTATCAGTGGCTCAAACGCAAATCACTGGATTGTATTTTCAGAATTTCCATTGTATTCAAACTCCCCTTACAGCTGTAGGATGCTGATTAGTATAGTATAGATACATACATACATACACACACACACACATACATACATATATACACACATAAGTCCTTTAGCCTCTATTTATCATCCATCTATATCATATCATATCATATCATATTACCATGAACAAAATATGGAGGATTCCATATATCTGTGAGCCAAAAAATACTCATTATCTATGTGCAATTACTATGGATTTTTATAAGTATTTAATTGATTTCTTATTTCACAGTTGTTGATGCTGAACCTACTCATGCATTAATTACCACAAAAGGTAAGACCATTATGAAATTCTAAGTTCTGGATTCGTAATGTATCAATACGGCTTGCTTGTTTCAACAACCATGATAATCCCTTCCCACACCCCCTGTACTCTCAATACAACTGCTTGGGGTACATTAACCTTTGTCATTGTGTCATCAACCTCCCTTGAATCATGCTCTAGAAAAGCAGGCCTTGGAGTCAGGTCAGGGTTTTTAGCATAGATATTATTGAAGATACTGCTGTGTTACAGAGTTACCTTTTGGAACCCAGGAGAGAAATTTCTCTCAGGGATCTTTGTGGGCTTTTTTTCTTTTCATTTTTTTTAAGCAACATTTTAAATTTTAATTTTATAGACAACTTGAATGAGGTAACTGATTTATTTTACTTATTTTGTTGGCAGCTAACACGAACTCAAAGTGAGATTTATGGTTGGCCTGCAACCTCCTTATTTACCTTATGGGTGCCATTTGTTTAATTATACGCATGATTTCAAATTTCCACTCTTCTGATTTTCTCTTTTCCCACATTTTTTTTTGCTTTTTAAAAATCATCGTTATTATTACTAGTCTATTTATCTTTGTATGATGTATTTGTCAGCAGGCTTAAATGATTTTCAAACAGCGATAAATATTTTAAAACATTGGTTAACTAAGAGATGAAATATCCTTGCAACTAAATGCTAATCTTAACGTTTAAAATAATCCTTTGTGGGGCGCCTGGGTGACTCAGTCATTTAAGCATCTGACTTCGGCTCAGGTCATGGGGTTCAAGCCCCGCGTCAGGCTCTGTGCTGACGGCTCAGAGCCTGGAGCCTGTCTTCAGATTCTGTGTCTCCCTCTCTCTCTGACCCTCCCCTGCTCATGCTGTCTCTCTCTCTATCTCTCCCAAAAATAAATAAAAACATTAAAAATTTTTTTTTAAGTAAAATAATTCTTTATGTCACCTGGGCTCCTGTGTTCATGTCCTGAATTTCTGTCTGAAAATGTCAAAGAACATTTGAAATGAAAGAATATATACTCTTAGTTTAGGTTTTCCAAAAAGAAAGTTGTATTGTTCTTCATAGCGTTCTACGTTTTGCCTCCCTCCACCGTTATCCTGATGAGTTTGTTTATTTCCAGCTGACCCGAGGAAGATGGACCCTTCCAAACCAGCTTCCAACACGGCCGGAGTTGTAGTCATTGTGGTCCTCCTGATCGTAACAGGTGCCGGCCTCGCTGCGTATTTCTTTTATAAGAAGAGACGTGTGCACTTACCTCAAGAGAACACTTTTGAAAACACTCTCTATTTTAACAGTAGGTCAAGTCCAGGAACTAGCGATATGAAAGATCTCGTGGGCAACATCGAACAGAACGAACATGCAGGCATCTAGTCTCATAATGTGATTTCGATATATTTGAATTTCACAACATTATAACTAAAATGTTAAGGTTCTTTAATTCAATGTGATTGTCTCCTTTACAATTAGTACTGTATTGCACTGGCCTGTCCTTTTACTTTGCCTAATTGAAGAAATAATCGCTCGTTTTCTAGTCTGGCAAGGCATTTTTGTGAAAGAGGGGTAATGATATCGATGACCACTTTTAAAAATATCTCAGGTGAACACACACCATAATGCCAACATTTAAGCCTCACGCTTGTGTAGGGCGTGTCGACTGCATGTGACAGAGTGATTAGAAGTCCAAACGTCTAAGCTTCCTAAAATACTTAAAGGCGCTCCCAAAGAATTGTTACCTGTTGAATTGTAATTCGGTAATTAGAAGACCATTTTGAAAATTGAGTACAAATAACTTGTTCTTTGTTATTTCGCGTGGCATAAAAATTTAGTCACGTTTTCCTCTTTACCAACCCTGACTTTTACGTCAGTTATTTAGAGTTGCATTTGTACGTGTGCAGAAAGAATGAGGCAGCTGAGAACCTGTTTTCCCCGAGCAGGGTTTTCAAGGCTGAATATCGCAAATGTGTTCTTTGTCCTGTTATATGTATATCAGGAATGCGAAGATGTGAAATACAAATGTAAATTTGCATAACTGGGTGTACTTAGATAATGTGAAATAAACATCAAAGACAAGGTCTATTTATAATATATTTGTGTTTTGGTGATCTTGGTAAATGTAAGTTTTCTTTTAAGTGTGACATATTTATCTATTTTCTTTACATCTAACTTTTCTCTGAAAACAAACAATTTATTAGGAGGTAAATTCTTTAAACTAGACCCTCCATTTATTTGGAAAAGACGTGTTGCTAAAGGACTATGTACAAAATGAATTTTTCTCATAGTGACTTATATAATTTCCCCAGATATTCCACTGTAACATTGATGCCACTCCAAAGTCCACAATCAAAATCTCTAAATATCATTTGTCACTTTAATAATTCCTTTTTGCTTTTAAAAATTTTACCTTAGGGGTCACCTGGGTGGCTCAGCTGGTTGAGCATCCACAACTCTTGATTTCAGCTCAGGTCATGATCCGAGGGTCATGGGATCGAGCCCCATGTCAGGCTCTGTGCTGAGTATGGAATCTGCTTGGGATTCTCTCTTTCTCTCTCTCTCTCCCTCCCTCCCTTCCCCACACCTCCACCTCCCTCTGCCCCTCCCTCATTCATACACGCCCTCTCTTTCTTCCTAAAAAAAAAGAAAAAGAAAAAGAAAAAGAAAATTTTGCCTTAAATAAAGCTTCATGTACATCGTGTAATACTTGGAGGTTTCGCATCTCACACAGGGACTACGCTGTCATCTTATCCTTGCCTTTCTCAAGGGATTGCTCACAGGCAGGAGTTCCTCACCTGGGATCTCTGGATGGGACTCCTTGGATGACATTAAGGGGTCTATGAACGTGCAAAAAACTGCATGCAAAACAATTGTACCAATTTGTGTTTGTGCCTTCTTTTCTTTTCTGGGAAGAAAATAGCAGATTTTTCAGGTAAGTCTGTAGTTCAAATAAGATTAAGCAGCAGAACATTGGGTAAGGGGTGGGATGGAGTTTCTAACACCCCAACTCAGATGCATAACGGGTGGAAAGAAGTAGGAAGTGAGAGGGAGGCAATTGTGGAAAAGGTTGCTGAGCACAAACAATTCCCTTTCATCCCTGAAACACGAGAAAACAAATTGCTTTTCATTTTTTGGTAAGAACGAGCCACATTCCATCTGAAGAAGTTCCAATGGAGGTGAAGGCTGGAGATGTTCACTACAGCTGTGTGTAGTGAACTAAACTACAGAAATGCCTTTCCTAACATACACACACACACACACACACACACACACACATATTATATATGTTATATAAGCTATATATGTTATTGTGTGTATATATATTAGTATATATATTAGGAATGCTATATATATTCCTATACTATATAATATTCTCTATATATAATGCTATATATAGAAATGCTATATATTCCTAATATATATGCTAATATATTCCTAATATATGTACTATATATTCTCTCTCTATATATATCCCTTTGCTAATACACATATTTTTGTCAAGATACAAGAGAGAATTAGAAATACAGAATAAGGAGAAGTATATAAGTGAGCATGATTTAAAAAGTGTTTACACGAGTCATTTTCATTATAACTGAGGGCTGCATCTTCACCGGAAACATTTGAGACTTCAAACATGTGTCTCAGACTTAAATGTCTCCCCTTTGCAAGAAACATTCCGTATTTGGCAGAACGCTGAGCATTGTACGTCACACTCACATTATCCACTCAAACATAAATAGTTAGGTCATTTGTAGCTACACATGGACCCAAACACAATACTAAACTAGCAAGGACATTTTGGGGGTAAGGGAGAGGAATATAGGGGGAAGAATAGTAGTTTTATGTAGTTTGGGTTTTGGCTATTATGATTGAGCTGTTTTGTGTCTTAACCAGAAATTCTATCTGGCGGTAAATGTTTAAGTGTTCTCCTCGATGGCTTTGCACTTGGTTCAGGTTTGCATCAGGATCCATTGGTGGAAGATTCTTAAGGATATTGTTTTTCCCCAGTTGAGCTGAGACAATGTGAATAGTCTGTAACTTGAACTCTAAAAATAAAGCTGAGACCTGTAGAGACTGGCAGACTTTTAATTCACTTTTCAGTATTCGCTAGTGCATCTGTCTGAATATCTGCCCATTCACCTGGAAGATACTTCTGGAGCACCTCTTACGTGTGCCAGGCATCAAACTGTCTCCTGGAGATTCAACTCTGGGTAAGGACCAGTGCCTGTCCACAAGTGGAGGTCTAGACACAGATCATTTTACAGCGATGTGGGGGATGCCTTGGTAGAAATACACCGAAGATACTTTTTCAGCTTTATTGAGATATAGTTGACATATAACATTGTGTAAGTTTAAGATATACGACATAATAACTTGATATATGTACGTATTATAACATGATGAGTTCAGCAAGGTTAGTTAACACATCCATCCCTTCACATAATGGCAATTTGAAATACACCGAAGATATGAATGGAACAGGTACAGACGCAGACATGGTATCTGCAGTGTGACAGCCAGGTTTTGTGGGCCTGGGGAGTTAACTTGGGAGGGGAGGGGCGCTTTTGAAGAAAAATAATACAAAAAAGTAGCACAAAAGTGAAAAATCATTCAAAATGAGAAAAGAAGTCAGGAGAAATTAAAAAATTTTTAAAGTCTGCATGTACAACAAACAAATACAGTATAATTGTACTTTATTTTTCTTTTCAAAAAAATTTTTTAATGTTTTTTATTTATTTTTGAGAGAGAGAGAGAGAGAGACAGCATGAGTGGGGGAGGGGCAGAGAGAGAGGGAGACAAGGAATCCGAAGTAGGCTCCAGGCTCTGATCTGTGAGCATAGAGCCCTACGAAGGGCCTGAACCCACAAACTGTGAGATCATGACTTGAGCCGAAGTCGGACGCTTAACAACTGAGCCACCTAGGCGCCCCAATTGTACTTTATCTTTAATAATTAACTGCCTGATCTACTTTTTGTTCGTTTTCTAGGATCTACCATGACAAAATACTACAGACTGGTAGCTTAAACAATGGAAGTTGGTTTTCTTGCAGAGTTCCTATAGCTTACCGTTCTGGATGCTGGAAGTCCAAGTTCATGGTCCTTTTGGGGTGGTTTCCTCTGATGCCTCTCTCTCTGGCTTGTGGATGACTGGCCGTGTATGTGCAGGAGTCCCTGGTGTCTCTCCTCTTACAAAGATACTGGTTAGATTGGACTAGGTCACACCTTAAGTACCTTATTAAAAAAATTTTTTTTAATGTTTATTTGTTAAGAGAGACAGAGTGTGAGCAGGGGAGGGGCAGAGAGGGAGGGAGACAAAATCTGAAGCAGGCTCCAGGCTCTGAGCTGTCCAGCACACAGCCCGAAGCTGGGCTTGAACCCACAAACCACAGGAGCCTGACCTGAGCCGAAGTTGGATGCTTAACCGACTAAGCCACCAGGCATCTCAATAAAGACCTTATTTTTCATTTAATACCCTCCTTCAATATCCTATCTCCAAATACAGTCATACTGTGAGGTCCTAGGGGTTAGGGCTTCAACATTTGAATTTGGCGGGGGTAGTGGGGACTCATTTAGCCTATAACACTTTTTTTGATTGCCCCTTGTATTTTTCAGGGTTTTCCAAGGAAACAGAGCCAATAGGCTGTTCCTGTCTGTCTTTCTGTCTATCCATCCAGCCATCTATCCATCTATTCATCCATCCATCCATGTATCCATCCGTCCGTCCGTCCATCTATCTACTTAACTATCATCTATCTAAATGGAGAATGATATATTTTGAGGAAATGGCCCATGCAATTGTGGAAGCCTGGTAAGTCCAAAAGGTACTAGATTAATCAGGCTGAAAACCCAGGGAAGAGTTGCAGTTTGAGTCCAAAGGCAGTCTGCTGACAGAACTCCTCTCACTCAAGGAAGGTCAGTCTTTGCTCTGTTAAGGCCTTCAACTGATTAGACAACCCTCATCCACACTAGGGAGGGCAATCTGCTTTACTCAAAGTCCACTGATTTAAATGTTAATCTCATTCACAATAACTCCTTCATAGGAACATCCCGAATAATGCTTGAGCAAGTATCAGGGCCCCATGGCCCAGTCAAGTGGACACATGAAATTAACCACCACACCCCCTTTATATGGCCATAGTTTTGTAATATTTTTTTATATAGGGAATAGAAAGATAATAGAAGATAAGTCTTCAGCATGACAGAGGAGAATTTAAAAAAATTCTTTGATAGTTTAGAGAAGTTTCTTTATATAACTTGTTGATAATATAGTATAAACTTGAGGGTTATAGTCAAATATGGGAAACCTCTGGAATTTCATTCATATATAGGCACTAACACTAATACTTCAGGGCATTTATTTTGATTTTATGTGCATGTGTGTGCATGACAAGTAATTGTAAATACCTTTGAATCTGATGATAATCACCAATAAGTTTGTTGACATTTTTTATAATGCATAGTATGAAGGTTTGGTGAGGTTGGTATTTTGTGTCAAACCAGCTAAAAATTTAAATCTTTTTCTAATATGTTCCTATGATTCACTTCTCTTCATTCTCTTCATTGACTAAATTACCATATAACCCAAGAGTCTCTTCACTCCTTCAACTTGACATTAGTCTCTTCCTGTTAATGAATTATTGCTTTGAGAATAATCTGAAAATGTTCTTGCTCATATTTCCATCTTGAGGTCAGAATAATTTCTGCTGGTTTTATTTTGAAATTTTCAAACTTTTTGATTTCAATTTTCTATTGGCTAATTTTTTGCTTTGTTTCATATTCCCATTCATTTGACTTGCATTTTATTCTAATTCCTTAACAAATTTTAAAATGGCAAAATAAGGTATATTTTCTATACATGCAAATGCGCAGTCTTCCAGTACCGAAAGAAGAATTTCTCAGTCATTTTGTGAATATTCCAAAAATGTTTTCCCCAGTTAGAGGTAAAGTAGTGTATTTGATAGAGCTCTGTACCGCATTCCCAGCAAAAGAAGAGAAAAAAGGAAAACACATAGTGCTTTCTTTCATATTGTATATGGTACATTATTTCATTCTTCCATTTTGATCTGGCTTTGATGAGAAATGAAATTCTACTTCAGTTTTTTACCCTGTGGTAATTGAAGGAATTTCTGCTGACTGGTTTCTGGTTTCAGATACTTCAAACATTGTTTCTTCTCTAAATCCACTTAATTTGGTCCTGGGTTCATTAGGATATGCTGATGCTGCTGAATAAATTCTGGTGTCCAACCTTCCAGGCAAGGCAGGATGATTGGGCATAGGGGACAGTAGGTACATCCCTAGAAGCTGTTTGTGAGGCGGCTGTCTCACTAGTTACAGTACTCAGTTAATCAGACATGAATCTAGCTGCTCTGTGAAGGGATTTTGCAGAAGTCATTAAAGTCCCTAATCGGGTGACTTAAAGTTGAGGATATCATCCTGTGTGGGTCTGACTTAATCAGTTAAATGGTCTCAAAATTGGACTTAGGCTTTCCTTGAGGTAGGGGATGGGGGCAAACTCCTGCCTTTAGAAAACAGCTTTGGCCCATGGGGTTCCATCTTGCTCCTGACCTGCCCTTACTGATGGCCTGCCTTGTGGACTTCAGACTTGCTTAGCCAGTCTGCCGCAGTTACATGAGCCAGTTCCTTATGTCGCTATAGATGTTCCCCATCTGTCTGTCTATCTATCTATCCACCCATCCATCCATCTATTATCTATCATATTAATGTTTCTTACTGGTTCTCTTTCTTTGGCTGAACCCTAACTTATACACCATTTCTATACTTGACAACCACATAAATATATTATTCCATCAAACCAACCAAGTGTGTTCCAAACTCAATGTCTCTTTACCCCGATTCCCCAAAATGCTCACAGTCACTCCCACACTACTGGACACAAGAGGAAAGTTCATTGGAAGGGTAGTTGAAGTGGAGCATCTGAAACAATTAGGGTTACAATATCTTACTTCTACACATCTTATTTTAGAAACACAACCTCAGGGTGAAAATGCTGCTAGGGCTTGGTCCACTGGCTTGGGAGGGAACCATGCAAGTGAGGGCCCCCAAAGCCTCACTAGAGAACCCATGCTGATCAGGAGTAGTTTCTGAGAGAGATGCTACTAGAGTGGAGACCTGAGCACAATCTGATAAGACGAGATCCGGTCATGATCTCAGGGTGTCACATCGAGCCCCGGGTTGGACCACACTGGGTGCGGAGACTACTTAAAATTTTCTCTCTCTCCTTTTGCCCCTCCCCTGTGCATGCACATGCAGATGCGCTCTCGCTCTCTCTCTCTCTCTCTCTCTCTCTCTCTCAAAAAAAAAAAAAAGATGAGAAAAAAAGAATATCTTAGTGGGAAAGGTAGCAACGGACACCAGAGAGAGGAAAACTTGAGCAAAACCATGGAGATGAGAAACCACTGGTTGTAGATATAGAGTAAAACGGGATGGGTGTTAGGAGGGACTGGAATTTAGGAACCATACCCTCAAATACTGACAGCAGGTAGTCTTCTGTCTGGTCCTCTCCTTACTTTATGTGCATTCAGTGCACCTTAATGTGTCAGGTTCTGCCCAGGTGACCGAACCAAGGAGACTACACATCTTACTAGTTCGTTGCCTAAACTCACATAATCAAAGGTGTGTATGTAACCTGACCTAACTTCAGGAGGTCCTCAGAAATAACATTCCCTTTTACTCAGTTACTGCAGTGGATTCAGGAAGAATTAGGCTAACAGACTCCTGGAGACTGAGAACAAATAACTATGGGAGGCATGGAACAGTTGACTTGTTTCCATAACAGAACCGGAGGTGGAAAATCCTGCCTTAATTTAGAAACCCTTGAATTGTGAAGAATGTAAGTCATCTGTATCAGTGAGCATTTATTTTCTGCGAATATCTTAGGGAAAACCTACTGCATTGGCTGTAAATGGATGTCTCAAGCCTGGTTGCACATTGTAATCAGCTGGGCCTCATCTCAGACCCATGAAAGGAGAATCTGGGAGTGGTGCTCAGGCATTGGCAGCTTGGCAAGAACAGGGCAAACACAAACTCCCCGGGTGACTTTATGAACTGGATAAATAAAGAAATCGTGTTAAATAGTACAAGTTTGGTGGTGTTTATTATTCTTCAGGATTCCCTAGTAGGTCAAAATTCTTGAGAGCATGAATACATCTTTCTCAAAATTAGCAGAGGACAGTGGGTGAATTTCCTGATGTAGAATGGCTGCCCTTAATATAATATTTTTTTTAACTAAAATGAAGATCTCACCAAAAATAGTAATATTATAATTTGCCTTTTCATACTTCTGGTTTTTCTTAGAGGATTCTTAGTGGGTCCAAATATCAAATAAGAAAATGTCCTTAAAACGTTGCTTTTGGTCAAGCCTGAATAGACGTTATCGTAAAAATGTTTCAGGAGATTCCTTCCACTGGCGATTTTGTCCAACCTGGTGCAATACATATTTTGGTATTAGAATTTCTTTAGCCTTCTAGAAATAATGTTTTGGATTTGGAAAGGCCCCCTGACAGGCAGCTGCTTTAATCAAAAGGTGGCACTGACCTTGGAAAGGCTCCCTGAGTTAGCCGGAGATCCTGGCTGTGCAGTGGGGGCTTTTCAATATTAAAGTTATTCATGGCGGCCCTGCACAATTAGGTTTTGGCAAAGATGATTGATCTCATTCAGCCAGCTCTGTGGGTTGAGTGCAAAACCTTTCCTATCACAGCTTTCTCCTTGTGGGTCTGATTACAGCTCACGTACATGCAATTCTCTAGGAGTTTTAGAGAATGCCACAAAGCTACCACGCTCTCTTTTCTGTTGACCTGACTTTATTTTTTTCTTTAAGGGCAAGAAATTTCAAGACTCTCTGGGCTGGCACCTGATGTGGGGTTTTGGCAGGGGGTTCTCAAACTTTGATGGGCGTAAGAACCCCCATAGAGAGTTTATTCAAAATACAGCTTCGTGTGGGCCCATGCTTATGAATCTGATTAAGTAGAGCTGGGTGGGAGTCCTGGAATCTGCATTTCAGCAAGAATTCCAAGGGATTCAGATACACTCAGACGATGATTTTGATGAGCGCTCTATTTCAGAATCATTTTGCATTGAGATAGCACTTCCTCAAAGCTGTTAGGATTCTCACATGGTCGCTGAGGTAGAAGCAGGAGAGCCCGACAGCATGAGACGTAACCAAAGCTGCAGTTTTCCCATTCTTTCTGTTAATTAACCAGGAACTCTAGATGCTAAAATCTTTCTGCACTGCCTTTCATAAACTCCCTCATACTCTCTGCCCGCTACTGAATGTTTGTGTCCCATCCGCCCACATTCATAGGTTGAGACCCACTTCCCAATATGATGGTATTAGGAGGTGGGGCATTTGGGAGGTGATTAGGTGATGAAGGTGGAGCCCTTGTGATTGGAATTAGTGCCCTTATAAAAGAGACCCCAGTGGGGCACCTGGGTGGCTCAGTCAGTTAAGCGTCCGACTTTGGCTCCAGTCATGGGTTTGAGCCCCGCGTTGGGCTCTGTGCTGACAGCTCAGAGACTGGAGCCTGTTTCACATTCTGTGTCCCTCTCTCTCTCTCTGCCCCTCCCCTGATCACTCTGTCTCTCAAAAATAAATAAATGTTAAAAAAAATTTTTTTTAAAAGAGACCCCAGAGAGCTCCTTGGTCCTTCCATCATGTGAGGACACAGCAAGCAGACTACTGTCTATGAACCAGGAAGCAGGTTCTCACCAGACACTGAATGGGCTGACACCTTGATCTTGGACTTACTTCCCAGCCTCCAGAACTTAGAGCAGCCCGAGTGGTCTAAGGCAGTCTGCCAATGCATCCCCTTTTACAATTCCTACATCCCTTTTACAATCGCCATTAATGAGTATGTATGAGTTGATGATTTGTCTCTCTTATCCAATCTTAGAGTCTAAATTCAAGGAAGGGAAAAGCTAGCCACTATATGGTCTTGGACAGAATCCCTAGATCTTTGTGAAAAGAACTGTTTCTCTTTGCTTTGAGTGATAACTGAAAATTATCCCTGTAGAGACTCCCAGCTCATGGAAAGGTCTGTTGTCGTGGGTCACAGCTTGCTCACATCAGAAAAGGAAGTAAATAGAAACCTTCTAATGCTGTGACCATCATAACTCTGTAATTCACCATTATCTTCTTGATAGGTAGGAGGGAAAATAAACCTCATCAGTTTCCTTGACAAAAATTGGAATAAATATTTCAAAGAGGATTCTGTCTCTTCTTTTCCCTCTGATTTTCTGGAAATCAGAGAAGCTCTTGGCTATGAAGGTAATAGGGAAATGGTAATAGGGAAACCGAGTAAGTTCCTATCATGCTAGACACAGTGGCATGTAATGGAATGAATTCCAGAGAGTCCTGAAGTGTGTTATACTGACTGCTATGTGCCACCCTAGGGGTTAATTCCAAAACCCAGAGGTCCTGGCTGTTGAGCTATGGGGACAGAGGAGGAGATTTTAAGCTTCTAATGAGAAGAAGGAAGGATGTGGTGTTGATAGTCTCTAGGTATCCACTTCTCTGAAAAGGGCAGTTCGATCATTAGGCAAGATTTGACTCCTTTGAGGAAATACTGGGTTAAGAGATGAGCAAAATCTCTACAGTCTCTGTGTGTTTTGTGTTCTTGACCTTGGGTCTCAATAAGAAGTCCTGATTTTTTCTTGGAGCGTCCAGACTTCTCTCTGGGCCTTTGCTCTCATGTATCAATAGGCTGTAACTAGATGCAGGTTATGCAAGAATGGCTTTAGTCAGAAGAGTCAGTTTCCATACCCTGTGAACCCCATCAGGGCCCTGAGTCTGCTAGGGGCCACCTCCCTAGCTAGACCGCAGCCCTCTTGGAAACAACTGTCTGGTCTCCAGTGCGTGTGGTATGTATCCCACAAAGGTGGTGGGACTCCCACCTTTTCTATCCACAGGGCCACTCCTCACCCAGTGAGGACCCCCAGGCCTAACTTGCAGAGCACGAAGGAAGAAGCAGATCCAGTTTGGGGCCTTCGCCTGAGCAGCTGACAGAGACTCTACTGCCAAGCAACAGAGAATCTGGCATAATCTCTGAAGAGCACCAGCCAGCTGGAACTTTGTAAACCACAGCTTTCCTCCACGCTCCCCCTCAAGATGTGTATAGTCATTGTGCTTGTTTCGCTTCCTCCCCCATTCTTGTTTAAAAGTCAGATTTCTTCCCTGACAGACAGCAACATCTCAGTGCTCAGGGGTTTCTGTGAGGGCAGAGAGCAAGGCTCTGGAGGTCAGGATGGTATCAGGTAACCCGTCCTGAAGTTGATTTTTAGAGTACCCAAGCCACTGTGTTCTTTTGGACTGTCTTCAACCAAACATATTCCACAGTTGCCAAGCCTCAGGATATCAAAGAACTGCTTACAAAATACTCTCTCTCTCGTAAGAAATGATTTAGCTAAGAGGTATTTCTGCCAATACGTATCCCATGGACTGAGACAATAAAAAAGAACAAACTTTAAAAAAAAATGCCTAAAGAGAATGAGAGTGTGTTCTTGGTGGAAAGAACACAGCCACTCTTACTCCAAGAGTTCTTGTGATCAGCCAACCTAAGCTACCTTGGTAGCCACCGCCAACCCTCTCTCTGGCACTCAAGAAGACTAAGGCAATGGAAAACATAGTGGTTTAATGACTGTTATAGATACCTGGGTAGCCATCAACATCCGTAATCATGCATTTTTTTAAGCTCTCACTCCGTTCTCCCCATTTAATGATATTTCAGCTTCCATTGTATCTGACAGTAATGTGTCCAGTAGTAAAATGCTGTAAAAAGCCAAAATCGGAAAATGACAACAGTGTATCAGCTATAGACTCAAGAGCTGTTGCTGGGACCTAGCCAGGAGCAAATGGTCAAATATACACACTCTGTTCTTCTAAACACACCAATCATAACATTACAATGTCCCCAAATATTTGACAAATCTGCAAAGGATATCACCCCAGAGATTTCAGCAGGCCATTCTGTAGTTACCACAAAGCAGAGCTATATCTATTTGGTTGAGTTTTGAGGCCAAAAAAACCACCACAGGGATGATCAACACCAGCACCCCTAAGGATTCATGTCTCTGGCATCAGTGATCACATCATGGCATGGAGAGCTGAGTCAGAAATGAAGGTCGTATCCATACTGACCATGGAGGTGAAGGCCACACCCAATATCACATACACATTATGAACTTACAACTTTGAAAAAGGAAGCTGAGATATTCTGCAGATGACTGATGACAGAAAAATTTACAGTTGCAGTCACAGTCAGTAGTATCTTGACAGAACTTAAAAAATACTGACGATGCCAACAACAAATTCAAGACAGCACAGATCCATTGGATAGCATGTGCTCGTTGTTACAAAGCTTCTGAAAGGTAAACAGATTCTCCTCTTTGTGGCCTTTTTAACTTCTCTTGTCACATTTACCTTTAAAAGCTACAAGCAGTACTACACCCAGCAAAGTACTTAATTAATAGACTTTAGACAGATTATAAAGGAAATATTGAAAGCACATTTACACAAAGAACAATTCTGTATTAAGTGTGCTTGGAAATCTGGGGGACATTTCTCCTTCTTAGTTAAGTTCTGTTAAGTCTAAATGGGGTATTATTTTGTGCATAATTTTGATGCAATTTGAAATAAATGCCAAATGCTTAGTAGATTTGTTATAAAATGAATTTATTATAAAAAGTTCCTCCTCTTTTTGAAATAAAAAAAGTCATGTTATGGACCAGGAAAAGGTAGTAACTCTGTCAACCTAGGTGTAAGTGATCCCAAGTTCATTATGGACTTAGTTTATTGGGTCATTTTTCAACTTGATCAGCTCTAAAGAGAATTCTTGTCAATCTTGACTTTTTTCTCCCTTTTGATATAGTGTTATTTTTATAACCCATGCTAGTTAGGACTTCTGTGAAATGTATGGTGAGTAATGGATTTTGTTTTTCTAAATAGTCATTTAATGAAAAGAAAAATAAGATCCTAGAAAAAGAAGTAAGCATGAGATTACCATGTTCATGCTAATAAATCTCAGATTTAGGGGTGCTTGGGTGGCTCAGTAGGTTAAGCAACCAACTTCAGCTCAGGTCATAATCTTGCAGTTTGTGAGTTTGAGCCCCTCGTCAGGCTCTGTGCTGACAGCTCGGAGCCTGGAGCCTGCTTCAGATTCTGTGTCTCCTTCTCTCTCTGCCCCTCCCTCACTTGTGCTCTGTCTCTCTCTGTCTCTCAAAAATAAATAAATGTAAAATAATAATAAATAAATCTCAAATTTATATCTTTAGCCTTAACTTCTGCTCGGAACTTTCCAACTTGCCTACTTGACTGCTCTACTTGACTATTTCAGAGATATCTCAAATATAACCAAATAGAACACAGCCTTTCCCCCCATGCTGTTACCACTGTGTTCTCCATTATGTGAATGGCAACATGAGCAATCCAGCTGTTCACTCTAGACAACTTGGAGCCATTCTTGCTTCATCTCTTTCCCTCGCCCTCTATATCAGTCACCAAGTTCATTCAATTCTACTCCCCAAATAAGCTCTCGGACTTGTCCATGTCTCCCTCTTTCTATGGCTGCTCCTTAGTCCAACCACCATTATCTCTTGCCTGAAATACAAAAGTAGCCTGCTACCTGATCTCCCTATTTTTGCTTCTGTTGTGCTCCATTTGTCCTCCAATGTGCAGCAAGTGACTTTAATAAAGTGTGGGCCATATGTCACTCCACAATTCAACACCTTTCAATAGCTTTTAATTTCATTTAGAAGACTACTCAACCTTCTTACCATGACCAATAGGACCCATGTGATCTGCCTCTATCTTGCCACATGCTCACCGCCCATACTCCAGCCAACTAATCTTCTCTCGGCATGTCAGAAAGTAGAACTGTCTTACCTCAGGGACTTTGCCTGTGCTAATCCCTCCACTTGGAATGTGCTTTCTTCCCAGCTTCAAGAGCTAGACCCATTAGATCCTTCAAATCGTTCTCATTAAGCTAGGCTCCGATCCCATTATTCTTCAACAGTCTCCTGCTTGTTTCCAAAACACTCATAATTCTTTAATATTTCCTTTTTATTTCTACCCCAACGTAATGAAAGCAGGAACCAATATCTAGTTTGATTCATTGAATGAATTTCTGGGACCTTTAGCAGTCCTTGCCTCATGGTGGTGCCCAATAACATTTGTTAACACCATTGAACCAAGAGAAGAAATTAAATAATAAAATAATAAAAGAGGGGATCAGGCAGAATCCAGGGGAGTGTTAACATCAACATTGGGGAGCAGGATGCAAACCTACAAGGAAACTCAATAGAAGCAGTAAGAGAGGGAGGATTCTGCTAGAATATTCTGGAAGCCAATCAAAGGACACACTTCAAGAAGGAAGGTGGGGGAGGTGTAGGCTCTGCCAAATGCTGCCACTTGTCAGCTGAGACAAGGGTTGAAAGCTGTCTGCTGGATTTAGCTTTATGAGAGTCATTTATGAGCATGTGCTTGGTAAGAGCAGTTTCAAGAAGACTGGTGAAGGAGAAGAGAGATCAGGCACAAGTTACTGGAGCAAAAGATTTCAGTACAGTGAAAGTACAGTGCAGTATGTGAAAGGACCTAGGAGAGAAGAAAAGTGTTAAGGGCCAGCAGTGAGAGGCTTTACTCAACCAGATACAGCCTCCCTGGGATCCTCTTCTGTGGAATCTAAAGCCCAAGTGAAACAGAGTTCTTTAGGCTCACTGTGAAAATCACTTAGGGGGCTTTTAAGAGTGTCAATGTCCTGCTCCTTCCCTAATCCACTTCAATCAGATGTCGAGGGATGGGGTCTAGATACAGTGTAGTTATAAGGCATCTGGACTCCTCCAATGTGCCATCTCTTCCATGTTTCCCCCTTTCTTTTGTGTATTGAAAGAGTACTTTGCAGGCAGGTGGCATTTCCTTGCTGGGTAAACATTGAGTTAGGGCAGTGGATAGGTACCAGCAGGAAGGGATGAAGAGGTTAGTGGGTACCTTCACCTCTACCCACCTGAATTGCTTTAAAGCCATGCTTCCATTCATTTTTAACAATTTGGTAGAGTACATAACATAAAATGTCCTATTGTAACCATTTTTATGAGTGTAGTTCAGTAGTAAGTACATTCACATTGTTGGGTAGCCCAAACTCTTTTATCTTGCAAAACTAAAACTCTGACCCATTGACTTTCTAACCCCCCTCCCCAAACCCCAGCCCCTGGAAACTACCATGCTACTTTCTGCCTGTACGAATTTGACTTGTCTAAGTAGCTTGTAAGTGAAACCACATACATTTGCCCTTTCGTGACTGCCTTATTTCACTATGCATTATGTTCTCAGGGTTCATCCATATTGTAGCATGTGTCAGAATTCCTTTCCTTTTAAGGCTGAATAATATTCTGTTGTAAGTATAGACCACATTTCATTGATCCTTTCATTGGTCCTTGGACGCTTGGTTGCTTCCACTCTTGGTGATTATAAATAATGCTGCTATTATCATGGGTGTACAAATGTCTTTTCAAGACCCTACTTTTAATTTTTTGGGTAATGCCGAGAAGTGGAAGTTTTTTAATTTATTGAGGAACCTCCATACTCTTTTCCACAGTGACCACAGCATTTCATATTCCCACCCACACTGCATGAGGGGATAATTTCTCCCCATCCCAACAACACTTGATTTTTGTTATTTATCTATTTTTCAATACTAGCCATCCTGAAAGGTATGAGGGGGTTGCAATGTTCCTTTTTATTTTTGCTACTTTTGCTACTTCTTGAGTCAGGCTGTAGTGGGTGCTGTTGGATTTTTCAATGGATCTCCACCCTGTGGGAGATGAGGGTTAGGCAAATTGCAAACTTTAGCAGAGTTCTGGCTCTCCTTTTCTTGTAGAAGTTCTTGACATCTTGAAAATAAAGAAAAACTTACAAACAATTGCGCATCATGCCCTGCAGTCAGGCTCTTCTTCTCTGGGAAAGACATGTGCATACTGCCTGGTCTGAAGTTTTCTCTCACTCTGAAGGCTGGAGAGGTGTTAGGAGCGGGGGATTCCATTTCTCAGGGCTGCTCGTTTGGGACAAATCTGTACTGCTTGTTTTATGTAAGGTCAAGATAGCCAGAGGCTTACAAAGTGTGCAAGGCAGTAGATAGACCAAGTCGTTGAACACTTTCTCTGGTCCCATTTATGGAAGAGATCTCTCTTCTCTCAGGCTGGGAGAGAAAACCATGACGTGTGCTGAGTTCAGGGGTAGAGGCATAAAATATATATATATTTGTGTATATTTAAATATACATTTATTTTTTAAATACTTATTTATTTTTGAGAGAGAAAGAGACAGAGTGTGAGCAGGAGAGGGGCAGAGAGGAAGACACAGAATCGGAAGCAGGCTCCAGGCTCTGAGCTGGCAGCACAGAGCCTGATGCGGGACTTGAACTCATGAACTTTGGACTCATGACCTGAGGCAAAGTCAGATGCTTTACCCACTGAGCCACCCAAGTGCCCCTAAATATCTATATATTTAAATATATGTTAAACGATATGTGGTAAAAAAAATCTATGCTAAATACTATACATGGTTTATCTCTTTTAATTTTTATAATAACTCATGAGACAGATACTGTTTTATAGGTGATAAGCTAGGATTTATATTTCATCCAAGTTTAGGTGGCTGGTGTATAGAACTGAGCTATTAATCCACATGTATGTCCAGAATCTGTGCACCAGACTATGACTCTATTATGACCCTGTTGACTGGCCTGTTAGGAATCAACATCGCTTTTGTAATTTGAAGTAAACAAGCAGGAAATGGAGGTAAGTCACATTAATAGTGCATCACTGAGGAGCACCTAGGTGGCTCAGTCGATTAAGCACCTGACTCTTGATTTAGGCTCAGGCTGTGATCTCTCTGTTCATTGAGATCAAGCCCCGCATTGGGCTCTGTGCTGACAATGCAGAACCTGCTTGGGATTCTCTCTCTCCCTCTCTCTCTGCCCCTTCCCTGCTCTCTCTCTCTCTCTCTCTCTCTCAAAATACATAAATAAACTTAAAAAAATAGTGCATCCCTGAATTGATTGTCAGTGGGTCCTCTGCAGGAAAACCCTGGTTGGGCTTTCATTCCCTTTTCCTCAGATGTGGGCGTTCAATAGTTCCTTCGATTCCATGAGATAATGCTGGATCCTAGCCTTTAAAAAATATATACTTCATTCTTTGGCTTTATTTACTTTAAATGGGTGTTGGACACTTGCATCCAAATGCCCCTTGACTGGGAACAAGAGTGGATACAGTGATTGGTGTATAGTCCAAGGTCCAGATATGTGCTCTAAGCAGAAATGGTTTATTAAACTCCAAACTTTTAGGTCTCTTTGAAGATCTTTTAGTGACCCTCTGATACCTTAAAAATCATGCCCTTTCCTGCATCTAGACCTGATACTTTCAGTAGGATGCCTACCCCTCAGGCCCTTGGTATCTAAAAAGCAATTTTAAAAATTAACTGTGGAATGCATATTCTTGTAAAATAGAAAACTTTTTGATGTTACCTATATTTGGGAACAAGCCTGGAATTAAAGGACCAAACAGGGGGAAAGTCTTTTTGAGTTAGAACTTCACCAAGCAGGGTACAGAGGATGAAAAAAAAATGGAAAGAAAATATAAAGTTGTGTTAGAGATAGAGATAGAGAAAGAGAGAGAGAGAGAGAGTTGAGAGTTGAGAGTGCACCACCTGCTCATCCAAGATTTCTGCTTAGATTACAGAAATCTGAACCCTGGTGCCATTCAGGATCTAACTTCTGTTGCAAGAGGTAGAGTCGTCCTTGCGTTTCTCAACACTTCCTTACTCTCCTCTCAGAGAAGACTGCACACGCCAAGCACTTAGACCAAGGAAGTGCTCGAAGGCTTCTGTCTGCTGCGAATGAACCAGAAGAAGCTGTGACTCCTCATGGTGTCATTCTGAAGGCCTTACTTCTATGTCCCCAGAGGAATCCTTGAGAGCTGAAGCTTTATGGCAATTTGTGCTCAGTGATAATCATTTTCTTCAACGATATTTCCAACCTGCCTGCTCACTTGATTTCACACAGACCTCTCTATTTTCCTACAGTGCTCAAGTCAACTTGCCTTTCGTTACCTGCCATGGCGCCAACACGGGGTAAGGGATTCCCATAGAATGCGCTGTACATACCCTTATCATAGTCATGTCCTGCTGCATTGTGTTGGATTGCTTGCCAGGCTTTTCTCTGACAAACTGTGATGGTGGGTAGTGATCACGCTCCATTCATCACTGTATTAGCAGCATATAGTGATGTAGGCATACTCCGTAAATATCTGAGGATGATATATAAATATACAAATAATGTCTAACACTCATTGAGACTTCCGTTATGCATGGACGAGTCATTGATTGTATTGTTATTTAATTTGATTTGAGTAAATCCTTCCAACAGCTCTATGAAGGCAAGTTTTCTATTCTTATCCTCTCATCACAGAAAACAGAGAAAGTTTTGGAAAAAGACAGATATCATATGTTTTCCCTCCTATGTGAACCTTGAGAAACTTAACAGAAGACCATGGGGGAAGGGAAGGGGAAAAATAGTTACAAACAGAGAGAGAGGGAGGCAAACCATAAGAGACTCTTAAATACAGAGAACAAATTGAGGGTTTATGGGGGGGTGAGAGGGGAAAATGGGTGATGGGCAGTGAGGAGGGCACTTGTTGGGATGAGCACTGGGTGTTGTATGTAAATGATGAATCACAGGAATCTACCCCAGAAACCAAGAGCATACTGTACACACTGTATGTTAGCCAATTTGACAGTAAATTATATTTAAAAAAAGAAAGAAAGAAAGCTTAGGAAAGTCATCAAAGGTCACATAGCTAGCTGAGGTGAAAATGGAGCCTGGGCAGTCTGGCTCTTGAGTCCATAAGCTGACTTTGAAAGAAATAAAAAAGGAAAGGAAGTAGGGACAACAAGGACTTTCATCTGTCTGAACTCCCTCCCTGGGCAAGAGGGAGCAGAGGCCACCCATAGTGGACCAGATCAGGGTGGAATGGAACTGGCCGTGAGGTAGCACTCTGGTTAAAACCAAAGGCAAAGTCAGTACAGCTCCACGACGTCACCAGCAAAGCAGTAGGTATTTCCAGAGGAAGCAACCCAGAGCCGGGGGTCATGGTGCTGGGAGCACAAGAACAGCGGGTTTCCCAGTACCACCCGCTCCTCCTTCTCCAGGATGACTATTCCCAAGGGCATTGGGGTGGGTGGGACATTAAGAATTTCAAGGTGAACTGCCAACATCAGCACTGAGAACAACAAATGAGGTATTTCACTATAATTGTTACATTTGTCATCACCATCATGAATGAATAGATAATGCGTATATAGGGTACACAAACTAAAAGATTCAAGGGGATGGTGAACCCCCAAACCCCACACTTCCACAACCCCCATCCCTCAGCCACTGGCAACTACTGTTGGAGGTTGCTTGTATATTCCTCTAGAGATAAGATATATATATATATATATATACACACACACACACACACACACACACACAAATGTATATACATACGCACACACACACATATATACACAGCATTTCTCTGGAAGAATATACAAGAAACTTTTAACAGTAGTACACACACACACACACACACACATATGAATAACCACTCATCCATTTTCATCTTTCCAAGGGTTTTTTTTTTTTTTTGCTTTTTTTTTTTTTACACTGTCATCCCTTCTCTGTTCTGTTTATTTGATGGGTTGTGCTTCTTTTATCAAAAAAAAAATCCTCTAATGTCATTACATTGGGGTTTGGAGGAGAGCTCAGAGATGAACACAAACCATGTTTAACCAGAAGTCTTGTTATATGTTGACAGCCTGACAAAAGGTATTGATGGAGCACAGCTGGAACTGAGTATAGGATCGGGTAGTCAGAGACGATCTATGGGAAATTGAGTCAACTCAAAGAAGAAAGGAATCTAACAAAATCTGGGATTTTATAATAATAGCAGTAATATTCACTTGACATTTTCAGTGCCAGGTGCTGTGCATTACATGGTCTCTCTGATTTAATCCTCACATAAATTAGGTACTATAACATCATCTGCATTTCAGAGATTAGGACACTGGAGCTTACAAGCATCCAGTAAGCAGTCCAAGCTCACAAATCTTAGGAATGACGGAGCCTGGGATTTAAATTTACGTCTGCCTGAAACCTTTCTCCTAACTCCTGGGATTGTTCATTGTATCGTCTTCTGGCTCATTCCCGACCACCATGAGTAGATTGGATCAAACTTCAGTTTGGGGAATGAATGTATGTCAGTGAGGACAGGATATTCTCAGTGAAGTTTTCCAGGGTCCTTTGTTCTTTTTAAATGACATTTGAAAAATAAGAACAGTATTATCTTAGGAACTGGGTGATGAGAACCATGTTTAGTTCTACATGAAGACGTCCCATCTGTGATTTCTGATACCATCCCAAAGCACCCTACACCTCCAGGATTCCCCTGGCTTAGCCTTAATCTTTTCACACTCTCTTAAGCTCTACAGTCTAAAGAAATTCAAATGGGACATGCTATATTGTTTCAGAGAGAAGCTGAGTTTCCAGAAGTTCTACTTTAACAGGAAATTGGGTTTCAATAATATTATATTGATGGGATAGTTCATATCATGCGTCAACTTGACAGGGCCATGGGTTGCCCAGGTAATTGGTTACACATTATTTCTGGAAGTGTCTGTGAGGGTGTTTCTGGATGAAAGTAGCATTTGAATCAGTAGGCAGAGTAAAGCAGATGGCCCTTCTAAATGTGGGCGGGCCTCGTCTAGTCGGCTGAGGGTCTGAACAGAAAAAGGTGAAGGAGGAATTCACTCTCTCTACTTGAGAATCTCCAGCTGGGACATCAGTCTTCTCCTGCCTTTGGACTTGGACTAGAACTTATACCACCAGCTCTCCTGGTTCTAAGGCCTTTGGACTTGATATCTTGAGACTTCTCCGCTTGCATAATCACACAACTCAAGTCCTTATAATCAGTAAATCAATCAGTCAATGTCTGCCTATCTATCTATTATCTATCTATTATCTATCATCTATCTCTCATCTATCTCTCATCTATCTATCATCTATCACCTATCTATCATCTATCTATCTATCTATCTATCTATCTAAACTTTATCTAAATATCTCCTATTGGTACTGTTTCTCTGGGAAATTAATTACGTTGGCAATTCCAAAATGTAGTGAATAGGGCCACTGCACTGCACATCTCTGGGGGGTACCATTTACATCATAGACTATGTGAATAATACCAGGTAAAGCTGAGACTTCAACTTTCCTGAATCCAGGGCTCTTTACCAGCAATTATGGGACCCCCAACAAGGGTTCTCCTTGTAATATAGGAATGCTCTCCAGTTCAATGAAGGTCTGATCTAGGTGTTTGCGATGTACCTTTTACGATAGGAATCCTGGAACCTAGCAATTATTTGAACAAAGGTGCTCAGTGGGGCAAGTGAGGCCCATATATTAGCTGGAGGTTTTCTGTTTGTTTGGTTCTTGTTCTTTTTTTTTTAATCTTCATTTCATCTTTAGAAGAGGAGGATGGGAAGTAAAACGAGAGATCAGAGCATGGCTCCACATGATATCATTTTCTCCATGGAGTACCTTATCATCTTGACAGTGACTATTTCTTTTTCAGTGGTTGAGCTACTTTCTTTTAAGCTGGTCCTCTCTTTCCCCAGCAGCAAGTCTCCTGATCACACCCATTCTTTTTTATCCAGACAGGGATCACACAGTTCTCATCAACTTCTCCTCCTCTGCCCCATTCATTCAATTATTCATTTATTCATTCATCAGATAGTTATTCAGCATCCACTATATGCAAGACACCATGTGAAAACAGGGATACAGAAGCAACAGGAAGACACAGTCCTTCCTCCCGTGGACTTTGGAGGCCTGTAGGAAAGACAGAATGTTTTCTTTAAGTTTATTTATTTTGAGTGAGAGAAGGCGCACGTGTGTGTGTGCGCGCGCACACACACATGTGCACGCGTGCAAGCTGGGGAAGGGGCAGCGAGAAAGGGAGAATCCCAAGTAGGCTGCCTACTGTCAGCACAGAGCCCGATGAAGCTCCCCAAACGAGAGATAAGGACCTGAGCCAAAATCAAGCCTAACTGCTGAGCTACCCAGGGGCCCCAGGAAAGAAATAATTAAACAAATGATTTCACACCGAACTTTTGTTATTGAAGGAGTGCAACGGAGGAAACTTACAGGAACCCATGAAGGTACGTATTGGGGTCAGTGAAGACTTGAGAAAGTTGAAAAGGGTGGAATGAGTCAAAGATCAGAGAAATTGATAATTGGAGGGCTGGGTGGTCAGCGAAGAGTGTGTGGGGAGAAGGTAGTACAGAGGCAAAAATGTATAGACTGAGCAAGGTGGAAGCCCACTGCTTAGGCTGAGGTGACACCATTTCTTAACTCCCAGTGTTTACAAACTCCTAGTTGAGATGATCTTTTTATTTTCCTTTCAATTCTCCAAAGTTGAATTAAAAAGGAATTCCCTAGGGGCACCTGTGTGGCTCAGTCGGTTAAGCATCTGACTCTCGATTTTGGCTCAGGTCATGATCTTATGGTTTCGTGGATTCAAGCCCTGCACCAGGCTCTGTACTGATGGCTCAGAGACTGCTTGGGATTGTGTCTCCCTCTCTCTGCCCCTTCCCACTAGTGTGCGCTCTCTCTCTCTCTCTCTCTCTCTCTGTCTCTCTCTAAATAAATAAATTAATTAATTAATTAGTGAACTTTAAAAAAAAGGAAATCCCTGGATGGAGTGATTTTTCTCACTGGACGCAGTCCACTAAAAATGAAGTACTACCCTCTCTTAATCAGAGCTGAGCAATTCCTCTACCTACATACAGAACACAGGATGTATCCTGAACCACTCTGTATAATTGTTGTTTGGGAATGGGCTGTGGTCTCCCAACAAAACTAGTGCCTGGAAGATCTGAGAGTATAGGTCTTCATATTTCACACAAGCTGTAACAGTAACTCGCACATAGCAGGTTCTAAATGGGTGCTCGCTGAACTTAATTATTATGTGTTGATTTAAAGGTTTTCTGGAAATTATTTCTGGAAAATTTACTCTTAAGAAAATCTTTTTTTCAATAAATGGTAAGGACAACTTCTGCTCTCTAACATTAACTGTTCTGGGATTATTTCCCCTATCAACCCTCTATATTTCCTGTCCTATTTTGAATCAGAAGTTGGAATTTTAGTGCTTTGTTGCCTCGGGGGTTTTGCACAGAGAAGACAGACCTGTTTGCTTTCAAAGGGTCCTCCTATCTTTCGTAAGAGCCATCTTTCATCAAAGAGTATGCCAGGGCTCCCTGAGGATGAGGAGAGGGAAAGAAGCATTTTTGAGAGAAGGGAGAGAAAGAAGGAAAATGTCGCCCACACGTGCAATGGGTCCAGTGAAGACCCATGCCTGACTCACTGCACTGATGTGGTGCTCGATGTGACCAGACTTCAGAGGAGCACCTAGAAGTGACAAAGGGGTTTCCATTCTCTGCAAAGACATTGAGCCTCACATGCAGAGTGGAAGCAGTAGAGGCAGTAAACAAAAGCAGACCATGGGAGTGGGGATGAGAAGATTCTTAGCAATGACCAGAGTATCCCTCTGATTGGAAGGTTTCCCTGGTGTTTGACCTGGGACCTTTCCGCCACCTGAGGATGGAATTTCCCTCCAGCTAGCATGCATGGAGGCTCAGAGTCAGACTGAAGTTGACATGAGAAAATAAAGAAAAGCCATATGTCTCACGCACACATTTGCTACTCTGTCTCTCTGTCAACAGCTTTGTGGGTAATTATTGACTTTGTGGGTAAATTGATGGATTTAAACCATTTGAAAAAGTGATGGGTTTCCTCAATATTGGATACATAGGTTTAACAACTTCACTGGAAACCTTGAAGGTTTACATTTTAACATCCTGTGGAAAAAATTTCTGGATTGACTTGAAATGCATTGTTTGTGCCCATTGTCAGAACTCATGAAAACTTTAAAAGTTGGTATTGGGGTGCCTGGGTGGCTCAGTTGGTTGGGTGTCCAACTTCAGTTCAGGTCATGATCTCATGATTCATGAGTTCGAGCCCCGTGTCGGGCTCTGTGCTGACAGCTCAGAGCCTGGAGCCTGCTTCGGATTTTGTGTCTCCCTCTCTCTCTCTGCCCCTCCCCTGCTTGTGCTCTGTCTCTGTCTCTCAAAAAATAAATGTTAAAAAAATTTTTTAAGCTGGTATCTTCCCAATATTGGCAACTTCCATTCCCAGAGACTGCCCTCTCTCTCACATAGGAATTCGGTTCATGCATCATTAACCTACGATTCTACATTTAGCAATAGATTCCCAAAATGATTCCCCTCTTCTTTGTTTTCAAATGGTAATAGTCTTCCATCTAACTAACACAGTTAAGTGACTATGACTAAGTTCACTGATGGTGGCCATTTTCCATTCATGGTGCTTACTACATGTCACATAGAGTTCTTGATGCTAGGGTTACAAAAACAATTAACACCCATGTCGAGTAATAAGTGAGACAAGATAAACATATATATCACCACGTCCTGGGACCAGTGGGATAAAAACAAAGTATCACAAGGCAAAAATGATGCGGATTCTACTACCGCATGGGAATCATGGAGCCATTCTTTAAAAGAAAGTGTTATTTGAGCCAGGTCTTAGGGAAAACCAAACCAAACAAACTATAGATTTGGCAGCAGAGGGGAGAAAGGACCCTTACAGCCTGAGAAAATAGCATGAATACTAGAACCTAAGAGGCTCCGGGCAAGAGAAGTGAAGGCAAGTGGCCTGGAGAAGGAGCCGGAGACAGAGGGAGCGTAGAGGAACTTTTCATGGAATTGTACTGGAGAGCTTGCATAATAATTGCAGAGTGATGACAGTCCATTTATTGAGCTCATAACTGTGCCCTGTACCAAAATGCCATAAAGGCAGGTGATGCCCCATCTTAAAAATTAGGAGAAGGCTCAAAGGGCCCATAAAATATCCTACCTGGGGCCATTATTCTCTCCCCCAGGGCTCTCTGATTCCTATTATCATCACAGCCTGCTTTATTTCTAGAAACTGTCCTGGCTGGCAGTTTTAAAAAGTATTGCAAAGAGCCCTTAGCTGTTGTGGAGTTCCACAAACAATAAGAAGTACTTTCCAAAACTAGGGGCGCCTGGCCGGCTCAGTCGGTGGAGCATGAGACTCTTGATCTTGGGGTTGTGAGTTTGAGTCCCATGTTAGGAGTAGAGTTTTACATAATAATAATAAGAAGGAAAGACAATCCAACCAAAACACAACTATTACTCTTCTCGCATTTATATATTAGGATTCTCTCCTTTAAATGAAAAGGTTTTAACGTTTATTTATATATTTTGACAGGGAGGGGGAGCAGAGAAAGAGGGAGGGAGAGAATCCCAAGCAGGCTCTGTGCGGTCAGTGCAGAGCCTGATGTGGGGCTCCATTTCACGAACGTGAGATCATGACCTGAGTTGAAATCAAGAGGCAGACATTCAACTGATTGAGCCACCCAGGCACCCGCCCCCCCCGCCATTTTTTAAAAGAGAGTTTTGATGCTGAAACAAATACATGATTTAGAAAAGGAAAATTATTGATTTATTCCAATCCTCTTTTAAAAATGATTATTTATTCCAACCAACTGGGTGGCTCAGTTGGTTAAATGTCCGACTTCAGCTCAGGTCATGATCTCACGGTTCATGGGTTCGAGCCCCACGTCTGGCTCTGTGCTGCCAGCTCAGAGCCAGGAGCCTGTCTTCGGATTCTGTGTCTCCCTCTCTCTCTGACCCTCTCCTGCTCATGCTGTCTCTCTCTTTCTCTCAAAAATGAAATAAAAAATTAAAAAAATTTTTAAATAAAATAAGAACGATTTTTCCCTCATGCAAAATTACACATATTCACTATAAAAATGTGGAAAATATAGAAAAAAGAAGGAAAAATCACCTATATATTCCTACCACCAGTGATGAACTATTAATGCTTAATTTATAGTAATATTCTTACCATGAATATGTGACATAGTTACGACCTATATAACATTATACACAAATGTTCAAAAATAACTTTTCTTGTTCAATGTGCTTACTAATGGGATAAATATTGGAAAGCTCTCTTTCCATACTGAGAAGGAAATTCACCCAAATAATAAGCACTGAACAATTTATTTTGTAGAATTCTTGTGAATGCCCTTAGTTAAAGCAATATAAATATTGAACCATTCTTTCTGGAAATATTTGAGTTCAAAATTTTTTAAAACTGTCATTAACTTAAAGGATATTCAACAGACAAAAATCTCAGCACATCACATAATTCTGATCTATCCATCAGTTGACACCAACATCTTAATCTTAAAAGCAGGATAAAGGGGCCCCTGGGTGGCTCAGTCAGATGACTATTACTCTCTACTCAGGTCATGGTCTCACAGTTCGTAAGACTGAGCCCCATGTCTGGCTCCATGCTGGGGATTTTCTCTGCCCTTCCCCTGCTCTCTCTCATGCTTTCTCTCAACTAAATAAACTTAAAAAAATACTTTAAAAAAAAAAGCAGGATACAATGTTAAATAAGAATTCTGCTATTTTTCTAAAAATATTCTAGAAACCTCAATGGGTTGGGTTTGTGGAGTAAAAAATATATTTGCTGGTTATGTACCTTAATATTCTTTCATATAAAATTACAAAGGATTAGAGCTTAATTTTAGGAACAAGCAAATAAGAAATTGAAAAGGAAAAAATTCCGTGTTTTAGACTGGTGCTCAAGATTCTGAATAAATATTAAATGTTGAATATATCCTCTGTAATATTTGTGGCTAACCCCAGGAGGGCTTGGAAACAAGTGAAGTTGGGGTGTGGCTAGAAGATCAAGAAAGATGTTGTAAGAACTTCCATTGTGTCCATTTCCCCAGCAAAGATTATGGATGAAAAATACAACCTTTTGGAATGCTAAATGGCCATAATTACTTACATAATTTCCTGTGTTTTTTTCCTTTGACAACTTAATGCCCCCCAGTGATCCCTACCTCCTGATATTCACCTTCTTATGATACCCCACTCCCCTGCCCCAGCGTGGGTGAGGTATGTGATTCCTTTCTGAGCAGGAAAATAGGAAATGACCCTCTGGGCCTAGAATTCCGAAGATTGCCCACAGTCCCATGAGTTTGTAAGGCCATCCGTCCATGGGCAAGTCTTCAAGAGAAACCCCAGCCCTGCCTGACACCTGGGTGGCAGCCTGATGAAACTCTAAAACCGAGAACGCATGTCAGCCATGCCAGGACTCCTGCCCCACAGAAATGGTGAGATAACAAATGTGTCCTGTTTATAGTCTAAATCTGTGTTAATCGGTTATGCAGAAGGAGATGACTAATCCAGCTATTTACACAGTGATTCACCCAGAGTGAGTCAGAAAGTAGTTGTGAAATTAAGTGGTCACTGTTCAAACCCACTCTCCATTTCTCTTAGCTTTTTCCATGTCTGAAAAAGTCACTTCAAGAAACAGAAAAAGATGACAAGACACATCATGGTTGTCTCAAGGGGTGCCAGTGTTTGCACTTGGCACAAATGAACAGAAGACTTGGCAAAATGGACCTCACGTTCCAGACGTAGGGGCTGATCAGTTTCACTCCATCAAAACTGCAGGGACAGGGGGCTAGGGCCCCAACGGTGACTTGGCTGATACCTTTCCTGTTTAGGCTCCTTCTTCTGCCTTCCTGCTCCTCCACTTTGAGTGGGGAGGCCCTTGGCCTCCTGCTCCTTGGATCACTGGGGCCACATGCAATGTCATTTCTGCCTTCCGGATGCTCCCTTTGATGTCTCCAGCAGACTTCCACTCAGGCTTACCTCATAGCTGTGTCTCGTGCCTTACTTCTAAGGAGCCTGGAAAAGTGTGGCGGATGGATATAGGGTGGGATGCCTAGCAAAGTTTGCCCCTGAAAGCTTTGTTCCCACAGAAAGAACCATGGAAAGACAGAAAAAAATGAAGGGAGGAAATAAAAAGAGCAGAAACCAATGACATGGAAAGCAAGGTATACGTGAGGATTCATCAAAGCCAAATGGGAAGGTGAAGTTTTGAAATGACTAATAAAATAGATCCATTTCCAGCAAGACTGACATGAGTAAAAACGATGAGCTTCAAAATCATGTATATAATATAATCCAAATTATCTTAAAATAATAAAAAGAGATAAACTAAAAGGTAACCTATAATACAGAGGCCACTTTGTTTATACTCTTAGGTGTTTTATGTAGTTTTATTTTATGTTTTTAATTTTTAAATTTTTTAATGTTTATTCATTTTTTGAGAGAGAGAGACAGAGCTTGAGTGTACTTGTACAAGGCACAACCTGCGAAACTGTACTGGGCAGTCCAGAACTATACCCACAAGATGGCTTTCTCCTGTGTTCGGTCTCTTAAATTGCTGCCATCTCGTATTTTACATTTCCCCGGGGAGCCCTTTAAATTCTTTCTAGATCAAGGCAGGGTACACATGTCAATATTTATAAGACTTGAAGAAGAGGTTGAAACGCAGGATGTACCAAAAGACACAGAATCCACACTGAAGGAACGACTGGTGAGTCCCCGCCTTCCCTCCCACTTCCTCCACTACATCTTCCGGTGATGACACAAAGCATCTATATTAAGAAATACTGCATCAGATGAGAGTGGTCCCAAGGGGGCTAAATGCCTTGTAACTATCAATCAGGAGTTAATTAGCTCCTTCTTTATGCATTTGCTTAGCTAACATCTGAAACTTATTACCCCTAGAGGTTGGTTCCATTGCAGATACAATCATGTGTGAGAAAGGCTGGGTTCAGGCTCGTGGAGGAAGCAGACGGCTGCCACCCAGAGTCAGGAGAAGGTGACACCGCGATGTTCCGCTAAGTGTCTTGTCACCCTTTATCGCTCCTACTTTCGATCGGCCTGCCAGCCCTCCAGGCTTGGCTGGACTTGCAGGCCACATCCAGGGCTTCTCCCTGCCCCACATTAATGTCATCTCAACAGGGACAGGGACAGGAATGTGGTCAGTGGCTGACTGTGGGAGTGCAGCCAGCGCTGGGGGCAAACAGAGCCGGCTGGGGCAGGTGGCGGTGGGAGGCCTTTGGGGTGTCCTGCGCCTGTGGAGAGGTTGATTGGAGGCGGTGGGAGCAGCTGAGAAGTCCTGCAGTTGGTCACGTGCTGGGCCTACGGGGAGGGAACCCTAGTCACAGGGAAGCCCAGGCTAGGAAATAGGACTTCCAGGGTCGACATCGGCATGGGCGAATCGGGGCACTGTCCTGGCACCATCGGTTGGAGCAAATCCAGATCTGGTTCCGTGGAACCCGGCAGGTTATGCAATGAGACCGGGGCAGGGAAGACAGATTCAGTACCTGCTCGTTTGGGGCAGGGCCGGGAAGCCAGGGCTCAATTCCAGAAGCAAGGTCAAGCTGAGGTTCTGAGAGGTAGCTCACAATGCTGGGACGTGATAATGTGCTCAGTAGGTTTTGGACGACTTTGCTTTAGTCACCTCTCAGCCAGTCCCCGAGACCGATGGGGCCGATGAGATGGTCTCCCAGGGTGCGGGGTGGGGGGGGGTGGTAGTGAGGGAAGGTTGTCCCTGTCCCTCTGTCCTGGGCCCACTCCCTTCTCTGCGACTCCGGTCACTGCTGGGGGGTCGTGGCCAGCCCCTCGCTCCTCTGCTGGACTGATGATTCTGGACACTGACTGCAGCTCATCTCTCCAGAGAGCTCAGAAGAAACAGGCCAAGTCTCTGGCCTTGACGGTTGCTGCACATTCAAGGGCTCCGTGAGGTGCCATTAAGGAGAAGCTGGGCATTGCTGGGAGCATTTGCCTTCCACGTTGCTGTGAGTATTACCAGCGTTCTCGTAGGATTATCTCACCCTGCTGCTGCCAGTGTTCATGTCCAATTAGGGACGCAGGAGCTAATCCACCCAATTTCTTTCTCTTTTCATTTCCTCCGCCTCCTTCCAGAAGCCCCCTCCCCCACCCACCCCCAACCCTGGACCTGAACTCAGAACTCTGTCCCTTGCCTTCATCCTTCAGCTTCTCTTCGTTTTTCCACGTACCCTGTACTGTGTGCATTTTGAAATCGTGGGTTTTAGCTTCTTACCTTCTATACAATTTACCACTTTGTTCTTTCAGTGCCTCCTGCGTTAAGAATTTGCTGAGAGCCTGTTTCACAGGGCGCTTCTACCACAGACTCTGGGATCAGAATATACACGCTAATTAAAGGTCCCCCCTCCCATCCGCTTACTTCCCAAGTAAGAACTCTATGCCTCCAACAAATACTTTTCCTCTCGTTTGAAGACATCTTTTTTACAGAATTTCTAATGCCTTAAATCTTTTAAGCCTCTGCACCTTGTAAAAGTAAGGCTTTTAAGGAGCTTACCTTTTCAATAAATCTTTGGTCTGAGGGTTGATAAAACAGAATCAACTGGAAAGAAAAAAAAAATCTCCATCTAACCCTAAAGCCCTTCCGTTCTGCAAGGTGGAATCCTCTGACCTAGATCTGGTCCTTAAAAGGCAAGTGACTGGTAAGAAATTCTAGGATTTTCTTAGACTTCTGAGAGAACTGGTAAATATCGATCTAAAACGTTAGGTTCATCAGCCACTTTTATGAGATTTTTCCTGAAAGTCTGCCAGTCAGAAAGTTCTCACTTTTATCCGCCTTCATTGGTATCCCCAGTGCAGTTTTCTCCACAGCAACCGAAAACTTCTCGGGGTTGAAATAATCCTTTCCAGCTCTAGTGCACAGTCAAGGAATTTTAAAAACAGAGGACTTGGTAATCACAAAATAGTCTCCCAGATTTAAAAGGCCACAGAGCTCCAGATAAATAATCATTTATCTTTCTTCTAACGGTAAGCCCTGCGTTTAGAAATGTGTGTATCATCTCCTGTCTTTTTTTAAATGCTAACATAGGAATCTTCACCTCTCTCTTTCTCTCTCTCTTTTTTAAATCATAAAAGGAATCCCAGTATCTTTGTTACTACCCCGCAGTCACTATTAGCTCATCTCTGGGCCGAGATCTGACATGTTATGCTATTAATACTTTGCATTCTTTAAGCAGCAGATTGAAGAGATTTTTTTTTTTTTTTTTTTTTTGCAGAAAGCTGATTGGCTCTAACATTGTCCCCTATGCCTTTAGTGACCCCTGAGTCTGTGGATTTATCGTGGCTCTTGCGGTCTTGAAAGGCTCTTGTTTTCCTGCTAGTTTTTACTTTTAGTGAACTAAAAACTGAAAAACGACTGGTGTTTTCTGGGCGTGACTATTTCCTTCTGTAGTATCCTTCCTTATCTAAAATCTTCTCATTCAACATGATGTGGGTAATTTGTAGAAATTTATTTTCTCGGGGGCGCCTGGGTGGCTCAGTGGGTTGAGCATCCGACTTCAGCTCAGGTCATGATCTCACGGTTCGTGAGTTCGAGCCTCGCGTTGGGCTCTGAGCTGTCAGCTTCAGATTCTGTGTCTCCCTCTCTCTTTCTCTCTCTCTCAAAAATAAACGTTTAGAAAATTAAAAACATAATAAAAATAAATTTATTTTCTCTTTATTTTTATTCACTGACTTGAGCGATGAGGAGCCACGTCACAGAGTTACGTGAGGATGGGATAAAATGAGGGTATTTCCTATCTGGGTCCTATGACTTGTACCCCCTGCAAGATAAACAGAGAAACTTACTCTTCCTAACTTTTTACTCTCTTTATTTTAGAGAGAGGCAGTGTGACACACTTCTTGGATGTTCTACAGTCCGAAAGTCTACAGCCATGATAGTTCCCTTCTGTTCGAGGTCATAAATGACCTACAGACCCCCTACGGTTCGGAAACAGCTTGCCCTTGCAAATCAGCTTAGCCACCCAATTAATGAATCCTTTCAAACATGTTGCAGGCCTGATAATTAAAGCCTTTATTTTTCCCCTTTACCACAGAAATTCCTCCCCTTACAAGTTTACAGCGTGAACAGCAAGCCACCCAACTCCGTCAGACACTGACTCGAGGTAAAGGAAGAGTGAAAATGCACTTCTGGACAGAGCTTCTGGCATTTGGGGTGTCACTTTTCCTTCTACTCAGCCTTGTTCCCTCGACTGAGACAGAAAGACCCTCGACCCAGGAGAGCATCAGCACCTGGAGTCCAGACCACCTGACGGGAGTACTCCGAGCTCTCTCTGCTGGTGACCCCCTCCCCCGGAACCATTCTAGAAGCCTCATGAGAACATTGTTGGAGAAAACTGGCTGCCCGCAGAGGACACATGGAACGCAAGGAGACTGCAGTCTGGTCAGTGCAACAGATTGGGATCAGGTACCGGGGCAGGTTCAGAAAAGAGCAATGGCTTCTCCAGCCATTTCCTTCAGTAAAGGAAAATCAAATGCAGGACCCAAGTGGGCAGTGCATTGTGGTATCATATCTCCCATATTTAGGATCCAGCAAGTCACTCAGCATTCTACAAATAATATTTGAAAAAAGGGAGGATCTTGTTTTATTAAAATAGTAATGTTTATGGAAGCCTTTCTACGACCCTTCTGCATGTTTAGAGGTATTTAGTTATAATTGTGAACTTTTTCTTTTTAAGAGAGAGAGAGTGCATGCACACACAAACCAGGGAGGGGGTACGCCAGGGGGAGAGAGGGGGGGGGGAAGAGAGCGAGAGAGAGGGAGAATCTTCAGCAGACTCCATGCTCAGTGCAGAGCCCAATGTGGGGCTTGATCCCACAACCCTGGGATCATGACCTGAGCCAAAATCAAGAGTTGGACACTTGACCAACAGAGTCACCACAGTGTGAACTTTTCATTCTCTCTTCATTCTGATTCACTGGTTAGATGCTATTTGTTTTGGGTGGCATAATGCTAGTGATATAATATTTGTCTAATGTGGAATTTTTTTAAGTTTATTTATTTATTTTGAGAGAGAGAGAGCATGCATGTGCATGAGCAGGGGAGGGGCAGCAGGAGAGGGGAAGAGACAGAGAGAATCCCAAACAGGCTCCACGCTCCACACTGAGTCCGACTTGGGACTCCATCCCACTGCCCGTGAGAGTATGACCTGAGCCATAATTAAGAGTCAGATGCTCAACTGAATGCGCCACCCAAGCACCCCTAATGTCGAATTTTTAAGTACTTTAACCTGATTGTTGATTGGTATTTTCTAGTACTTTGCATGGTGGGCAGTTAATGAATTGGAGACTCATCCTCTTAAAAAAGAGGTATCTGAGCTAAAATGAGGTCTGTGGCCCTGTGGCCCCATTCCCAGCCTTCCCCTGGTTTGCCAGGCGACCCTCACACCCTGGCTATACCTCAGCATTGCCTGGGCTGTTTTTACCAAATACTATGTTGGGGTCCCTTCCTCCATAGATGAGATCAAATTAACTTGCCTGGGATGGAATTAAAAAAAAATTCTCCGCAGGTCACGTGAATGTGAAATCCACATTAATGTAAATTCAACATTTAATGTAAAATCAGAACGTCTCCGGTAGGGTGTAGGGGGTCGACAGGAGCAGCACCAGAGGTAGGAGCCCATGTCTTAAAACGATTGCACCCAAGTATAGACAAAAACATGCTTCACCATCCCTTTCCTGACTGACGAGATTTTTTTCCATAATGAACCTACAAATAAGTAAATGAAACAAACAAACAAACAAACAAATAAATCTAATAACTGCATCCAGGAGAAAACTTTTGGCAGACTTTCTCAATCACGCTTAGTTCTAAGGAGAACATTTCCTGGCCAAGTTTTTGCTTTTTTTGTTTTTTTTTTTTCATGACAGAAGCGTCTTGCTAATAGAATTTGTCTCTGCTTTTTGCAAACAGTAAATAATTCAATAATGAGTGAAATTCCCAAGGGTTCTCAGAGAAAACATGTGTTATAATAGGCAACTCATCTGTGATGACATTAATTTATATATATAGCAACATAAGACTTCCCCATGGAAATAACTAGGAGTCATGTCTTATTAATGTCCTCTGAGAATTTGCTGCAGGGAAATGTTCTCCTCAATGACATAAAGTGCCTTATTAAGGCTGGCTGAATATTAGTCTAGCTAGGGGGAATGTAAACATGCAGGATTGTTCTATGTTTTGTTTTGTTTTCAGAGGGAGACGTTGTTTTGCACTTTTTGTTTTCTGTGACATTATCAAGCGTTTGGCCAGTTTAGCTTCCGTTTGAGCTATTTCTCTTCCTATGAAGTGAAACACTCTTTAATAGCTTCGCCCTCTTGCTGCTGCTAGTTTAAAAGACTGAGGTAAAAAAAAAAAAAGAGTCATGGGGAGCGTGGGTGGCTCAGTCAGTTAAGTGTTTGACTCCTGACTTTGGCTCAGGGCATGATCTCACAGTTCGTGAGTTCGAGCCCCGCATCAGGCGCTGTGCTGGCAGCACTGAGCCTGCTTGGGATCCTCTCTCTCCTCTCTCTCTGTCCTCCCCTTTCAAAATAAATAATAAGCTTAAAAAAAATAAAGACAAATTTTAGCTTTACCTGCTCCGAGGGCTGCAGTTCACCTGAATTACCCATAAGCAGAGATCCCACAAAATCTCTCCATGTCATTCATAAAAAGCCAGGAGAAACAGCGTCCTAGTGATTTCACAAGCATCTGCATTCTGGCACAAACCACAGCCTTCAGCTTCTTGTTGAATCTTTTATGTCTTGTTAGGGACTTTGTCCAGTTAGAGGCAGGGTGTAGATTAGAAAGTCTGTGGTAAAAAGATGGCAGGGGGATGAGTTCATATCCTTAAATGTCTGAAAAGAAGAGGGAAGTGAGTGGCTTAAATCTGGGGGGAGACAAAAAGTTTCTGAATTTATTTCAGGCTTAGGTAAAAACTGACTGGCTGTGTGTGTGTGTGTGTGTGTGTGTGTGTGTTTAGGTCAATCTGAAGTATCTGAAAGCACTGTGCACTTAAAAATAAATCCATTCAAGCTTCAGCCTTTGAAAATGGACAGTCTTGCCTGATCGTGGCCTTTTTGCTTTTTTTCAATGAGAAGGGTTAAATGGAGTTTTAATGACTTTAATGAGGGATTAAGTAACTCTAAGAGAATGAATTCCACTTCAGTAATGATGAGAACCATGACCCTACATGGGTTCCAGAAGTAGTGAAGGGATAAGAGTCAGCCAGCCCTGGGCCCAAACCCTTGCTCTGGCACTTTCCAGCTGTTAGGACATGCTGAACCTCAGCTTGCTCATCTGTAAGACCAAAGTGCTGGTCCTCTCCTCAGGGAGTTCTCTGTGAGGACCACAGGGCCATGTATGAACACGGTGGGGCATGAGAGCACAAGCTCTCTCTCTGCCCTCGCATTTCCTGTATGTTATGGACACGTCCAATCCAGTGTTTCTGAGAAATGAGATACTCCTGCCCCCTTCCCCAGACCTCACCCCACACCAACTGTCCCAGGGACTTAGGGTTTTATTCACGATCTCCAGGAGTCACTCAGACACATTCAAGGTAGAGAACCACTGCTTTAAAGTCCTGCATTTAATTCAATCTCCATCCTCCATTTGTCTTATCTGCCATGGCATAAAGCATGGGTGGCATCGAGCTTTATCTTAACTTGTTGATCTCACAAGGTTTTCTTAACTCTTCTCAGTAAGACTTATCTCTTTGTCAGTCAGAAACACCACGAAGTCTGGTTGTGGGTCCACGAAAAGCCAGTGCCTGCCATCAGCCAACACCCCTCCAACTTTGTTTGCCAGGAAAAGGAAGAAAGATAATTTCCCCTTTATAGTCAATTCTAAGACATCCCCCTCCCCCCAAAGACCTTATAAAAGTCTAAGAACTTGAAAAAGGCCAGTGGATTTAGCCATAACCCAAAATCAACTTGAAGCATTGTTGGAGCTAAAAACCTTAAAGTTGATCAAGTCTGACAACTCCTATTCATGTAGGAGAAAAATTTCCTATTGCTTTTTGTCACTGAGATGCTCTCTTGGCAGAAGCAATGAAAAAGCTGAATGCAGCAGCTGGGGGAGGCGATCTGATTCGGCTCTAGGAATCCAGAATCCGTGCTTCCCCCCTCCCCCCCCGAAAACTTAGGCCCCCACATGACAATATTAAAAGGAAAATCGATGGATTATTCCTGAAGGGGTCCATTCTTCTTTAACAAAGAATCACTTCACCAGAGTCAGAGCTTTGGATGGATCTTGATGCCTATGAGGTGGAAATATTTGCAAAATTTGACTACACATCCTCCCCCAAACACAGCCTAGCCACTGCTAAAAGCTAACAACTGAAACAAATCTAGGGCTGATGAACTGGCAAGTCTAGTCCACCATCAACTCCCACAGTGCGTTTTGTCATGTCAATGTCTGTTAGATTTTCTGGTGTTCCCTACAGTATTCTTTCCTCAAGCCACTGTCTTCCATACAAAGGTAACTTCTTTAAGAATCAAATATCTTGGGGGTACTTGAGTGGCTCAGTCGGTTGAGCATCTGACTTTGACTCAAGTCATGATCTCATGGTTTGTGAGTTCAAGCCCTACATCATGTTCACTGCTGTCAGTGTAGAGCCTGCTTCAGATCCTCTATCCCCCTCTCTCTCTGCTCTTCCCCCACTTGCACTCTCTCAAAAATAGTAAACATTAAAAAAAAGAATCAAATGTCATAAAGGGGCAGAGAGTTTTCAGCCCGTGGTCATTTGATTCACAAGTGAGTTTTATTCCAGCAGGCCTCAAAAAATTAAAGCAAGGTTTAGGCAACTTCTATTCATTCAAGATGACTGAAATCTCTAGTTGGAGAAAATGAGATGCTCCATAGCTATTTAAAAATTTTCAGCCAGAAATCACTTTACCCGTGGGTCTCAGGCACGTCAGATGGGATGAGGTATAGCCAAATACTCTGTTGTGTGCTATCAACCAAGCCCTGGCCACATGTGTCTGCTCTGGTGGCCTCATGGAGGTCCCATTTCTCGTGTCACTGATATTCTTTTTCCTACCTATTCAACCTCATCAAACAGCCTAAAAAAGCATCTGAAAATCTCTCAACAGGAACTCATTCAGTCTTCAAGTTTTTCTATGTTCTCTCATTGATTTATCTTAGAGCTTTACCAATGACTTGGCCTCTTTATTGACCTCTTTTTCCATCAAAGAGGAGGGAGAAAAAAATACTGGTCGAAGGGGTTGTGCATTAGGTACATAAGTGGGTCTACAGCTTATATTCTTCATGACACAAAAACAAAGGGATAAGCAAATAAAGCAAATCATCACAGCAGAGTGGGAATTAAGATTGGGCAACCACTATTAGCTTTGTGAATTTAGGTACATTACTTACCCTTTCTCAGACTTGGTTTTCACATATGCTATAGGTATTCCTTTCTTATAGAAGGAGGAGGACATAACTCATGTTGGATTCTGTGCACATAGATGTACCCATTATTTAATTCACTAGGCATCAAATAATTGAGTAATTGGTATTTTAAATGCTTTACATTATTGCAGAAATAGTTGGTAGGTTATCAGGTAGGCTGAGGCCATTTTGTTTTCCATTTAAAATATTGGGATAGGGGCACCTGGGTGGCTCAGTCGGTTAAGCGTCCGACTTCAGCTCAGGTCATGATCACGCAGTTTGTGGGTTCGAGCCCCGCGTCGGGCTCTGTGCTGACAGCTCAGAGCCTGGAGCCTGCTCTGAATTCTGTGTCTCCCTCTCGCTCTGCTCCTCCCCTGCTCACACTCTGTGTCTCTCTGTCTCAAAATAAATAAACATTTAAAAAAAATAAAATAAAATATTGGGATAATGGTCTTACCTTCAAAAAAACACATTATCTGGCTTTTCTTTTTTCCAGAACCGATTAGATTTATATACTGAGGAATGCCCAAATACATAAGGTGTGTAGCACAATCCTGAGCACATGGCTTCCAGCAAAGGGTAGCTAATACTACCAATAGTTTCGTTTCAGGAGGTTGAATGTTACAAAGAAAGGCTTGATTACAGTTTTGTTTCAACTGATAAACCTCCTTGAGTCTTGGGGTCAGCCCTGCCAATAGCTACCAACCCATGGACTTTTCTTGTCTGCTAATCAAGAAACAGGAAAGTGCTGGGGTGGTTTCAATGGTGGAGCTTAATGGTCACACTGAGTGACTTGTTGGGAAGCCAATGTCCCTCTGTTTGCTGAGCTCTTATCCCATTGCCGTTGAGTTGGGGAGAGAACGGAATCTGTATGGCTTGTGAAGAATGTGATTAATGCTTTGCTCTGAAGACAGATGACATATTTCTTCCTGACTCAGATGGTATGTCCCAGATGTTATCCAGTGGGACACACAGCATACATGGAATTAGGATACCTGAAACTTCTACCTCAGAGGATAGATTAAAAGATACTGTAGTAAATTGTCCCACATTAGGAAAAGTCCTTCTGGGGCTCAGGATAGGCATCCCTCCGTGCCTTCACTCTGTGGCCGATGCTGTGTGGCGGGCTGCCTCTGGAATCCTAAGAGAATTCTCAGGAGCTCCCCACTGTCTTTAAAGTAAGGCAGCTCCTATCTTGTGGGGAGAGCTTCCCTTCCACAACCCTGTGTGTATCTTTTTCTCATTGTCCCATCCCATTACCCGAAACACCTTCTGCCACGTAGACTTCCCAGATTAGATGAGCCAGGCGTCTTGCTGTGGGTGTGAAACAAATAAAGTATCATGGAAATATTTTTTAGCAGTTCTCTTAGGTAGGATAAAGGCAAAGCAGATGGCATTCATTCATTCCATTTCACACCTTGTAAGTGCCAGGCATTGTGCTAGATGCTGAGGATAGAACCGTGCACAGACAAAACCTGGCCTTAATGGACCACTTACTTGTTCTCAAAGGATGAGAGAAAATAACATGAAGAGAAAGTAATTTTAGAACACTAGTGCTACAGAGAAAATAAACATGGTATATGCTGCCACTAGCCATGTGTGTGACTATTGGGCACTTGATACGTGGCTCGTCTAAATCCAGATGTGCTGCTAAGTGTAAAACACACCAGATTTTCAAGACTTAGCATGACAAAATGTCAAATAGCTCATAAATAATTTTTTAAAATTTTGGTTACCTGTTGAAGTGATCATATCTTATATATATAGGTTTCAATAAGACACATTATTAAATGTTACTAAAATTAATTTCTCTTTTTAAAATGTGGCTTCTAGAAAATTTAAAGTGATATATGGCTCACCTCTGTGGCTGGGGTTATGTTTCCATCGGACAGTGCTCTGCTGGAGAACATGGGACAGGGGTTGGGGCTTTCTACTTTGGATAGGGTGTGGATCCCCAAGGGGGTATCTCTTTAAGCTGAGATCTGAGAAGTGAGGGGGAAGGAGACCTGAAAAATGGTGGAAAGAGCATGGTGGAACTGATAGAAAATCACAGGGGCAGAAGGGTAGTGAGAGACGTGGAGGGAGGCTAAGGTAAGACAAGGGAAGTAGGCAGGCAAGAACCAGACCAAAGAGAAAATTGTATGGAGCTTGGATTTCATTCTAAATGCAGTGGGGTCATTACTTTAAAAGCCAAAGAGCCAACTGGTTTTACTCAAGGCAGCAGATGGACACCTAGAGATAGAGAGACTCCTCTCAGGGAATAAGGACTCCCTGGGAGGGCAGCATCAATGTATAGAAAATAATAATCACTGAAGATCCGATGGTCATTACCGTTCTAGGACTATTTGCTAAACTTTGTTTCTACTTTTGTTTTATTTTTGATTTTGGAACAGTGCTTTGAACCAGATGCCCTGTTGCTAATAGCTGGAGGAGATGTTGAGGATCAGCTCAGAGAGGAAGTGGTCCAGAGAGTTTCTATTCTCCTCCTCTATTACATTATTCATCAGGAAGAGATCTGCTCCTCCAAGCTCAACATGAGTAATAAAGAGTATAAATTTTACCTACACAGCCTCCTCAGCCTCAGGCAGGATGAAGACTCCGATTTCCTTTCACAGAATGAGACGGAGGATATCCTGGCATTCACCAGGAAGCACTTTGACACTTCTAGAAGCCAGGTAAGAAGGGCAGAAGTACCACCCGGGTGTGCTGCTAAGATACAGCCTTCGAACCTTGTTTTGTGTCACTTATTGATTCCTATGATAGTCACAGACTTCTAAGAGAGGTATTTGTGGGCTTTAGTGATGGGATGTGAAGTGACATCATTTAAGATTCTGAGTATAAAAGGGGGAAGTGTGATGACTAATTACTGTAAAATGAGTTCTAGCCAGAAGGTGGGTAGGTGGGTGGGTGGGCAGGAAAGCCAGGTGACAGGGCAACTCTCATTCCCTGAACATGCAAGTGAGTGATTCATGGCTTCTGACCAATGTCCAAGGCCTGGCCCACGGTGGGGAGGGCGCTGTGCCTCTTTGCCTTGCCTTCCTGCTGGGGAAAAAGAAGACAGAACCCGTGTGAGAGAGATGAATTTATCATTAGTTGCTTCACCGAAGAAACAGCTTGCAAAAAGCATTATTCATGACAGCCAGCACAGACAATATCTCTTCTGTAGCTTTTGATTTGTGCTGCACATGTTCAAGGGTCTCTTGAAGTGCCATCCTTTTCTCACAGCTCCCACTGTGAGCAGCCAGGCACCTGGTCCCTTCTGGCCTTCATTACTATTCCAGCAAAAGCTGGCCTTTCAATTACCTTTATACCTTCTGCCTCGTGGTGGGGAGTTTGAGCAGATAAAGTGCTCTGAACATAAGAAAGTTTTTAAAGCCACATTTTCTTAAAGAATTAATTGAGCAGTCACCATGAAAGTGAAGAGGGCCATGAAACCTGTTTTTTTTCTCTTGAATTTTTCATTGACATGTGTCTTTGAGCTAATAGTCCTAGGACAAAAATACCGGAGGCTAAGTGGCTTATACACAATGGAAATTTATTTCTCATGGCTCTGGAGGCTGAAAGTCTAAGATCAAAGTACTGGGCAGATTTGAGAATTGGTAAAGCACCCCATCCTGATTCATAAGAGACCATCCCCTCACTGTGTCCTCAGAGGGTGGAAGGAGGGGAGGAGCTCTCTCTTCTAAGGGCGCTAATCCCATTCCTGAGGGCTTCACCCTCATGACCCAATCACCTCCCAAAGGCCCCACCTCATAATACTATCACAGTAAGTGGTAGGATTTCAACATTTGAAATTTGGGGGAACACAGTCATTCAGTCTGTAGTGACGTATATAGACGTATTTGATTTTTGGCCTCAGTTCTGGCTTCTAGGAGCCCAAAGGTTCCTGTGCATTCATGCTATGGCTTAATGACCAGCCAAAATATCCTCCAATTTGCTGTAACAATGTTTGATTTCTCTTGTGATTGGCACACAGATGGACAGACTATTTCCTGAGGACTTGGTTGGCATCATTTTGGGAACTCTCATCTCACAAATCCCGAAATAGGGCCATATTGTGTTACCACTTCCAATGGAGAAAATGGGTTCCTTTCTAGAATTCAGTTTCTGCTTCAATAAGGAAGTATGCCCACATACAGTTTCTTCACTGCACCATCTATATGATACAAGATCGGTTCAAATTAGCCACTAAGATTTTAGTCAACCCATCTGTTACTGCCTTTTGATGCAGATTCAATGGGAACGAAAACCCAGCACTTCAAAGCAGATGGTGTGTATATATTCATCGCAGATTTCTGGTTATCCAACACATGCTGCAAATACCTGGGCTTCCAAGCGTATGTGAGATTAAACATTCCTGGAACAGAATAAAATAATTCAATATTATGTGTAGACGTACTTTCGCCATATATTCAGTCAAGAAGAATTAAGAGCGCTTGTTGAGTTGGAACACTTGCTAGGCCTTAGACCAGTTGTCTCTTGGAGGAGGGCGCTGTCTCTAGCTCCTGGGAAGTGTCCTTTAGTTCGTTCATTTGGACTAGAATTCCCTTAGGAATCCTCAGTCACTTGATGGAGACTTTTACAGGAGGCCTGTTGGCATCTCAGGGAAGGATGCCGCTCTCTCCGACTAGAGAGCGTGAGGTCACAGAAGGTGCTGGCAGACTAGGCCCACCATTACCAGCATCTCCAGGTCTTGGACTGCAGAGGACTCAGCCTCCGTAGGTGAAGCCACTAACAGCCGCTCCAGGTGGTCCTTAACCAGCTCACCAAGAAACAGCTTTACGCTGCAGTACCCTAATGCCGCCACCCTCCCTAATGGCCCAGAGTATAAATATCCCTCTCTTCATTCATTCTCTTTTGTCCAGCTACTATTTTATGTTCTTGACTCAGTGTCTTGCTTCCACTTCTCTCTGTTTTTTCCCCACTGTTTGCTGTTTCCAGAGGAAATGAACAGGGATCTATACAGACTTCTCTACTAGCCCAGACTCATATGTGGAAAAATAGTGGTTGGTATTACCATTGTACAGTTGACAAACCTAGAAACCTGAGCCATTTTTTAACTCTTTGGATGCCTTCACATTTTCCTACAAGTCCTTTGTAATATTCCTCCATTTACATCCACTTCTTTCCGTCTCCAGTGCTGTTATCTTAGATCAAGAAATATCTTGGATTAATAAATAACTCCTGAACTAGACTTTCTGCCCTTAGTTTCTATCCCTGGCAATTTATTCACTACTTCACCACGAGAGTGATATTTCTAGAACATACCATATTGCATTATTCTTTTGTTTATAACATTAGTGGCTCCTCTGGAGCCTTTAGGGGGTAAGTTTTCATAACACTGAATATAAGGCTCTTGCCACCATTTCCAGCCTTCTATCAGATGCACCACTAGACACTGGGACCAAGAAGAATAGTAGCTAAGATTTGCTGAATGTGCTCTATGTACCAGCTACTATATTAAGTATTTTACACGCATGAGCTCATCTCATCTTAATAATCTTTGTGGTAGGCAGTATTGTCCCTTTTTACTGATAAAAATATGAGGGTGAGAAAAGTTAATCATTTTGCTCAAGGTTGCTCAGTTACAAATAGCAGAGATAATATTAAAACCTTATCTGTCCCAAGCACAATGCTCTGGAACTCACTTTGATGATAGCCAAGTCCCATCACCAACTTGTATTTCCATTTATTTCTCTCGACAAGAGGAAGGGTATTTAAGAGCACAGGCTATGGAGTCAGATCTGAGAGCACGTTGGGACTCTACCTGTTATTGGCCAGGTGTTCTGTGAAAAAGGTATCCTATGCACAGATCTCTGGGACAATGAAAAGAGAACATAGTGTAATGGACTTGGCATGGTGTCTGGCACACAGTAGGTACTTAATAAATGTTTAAATGGATGAATGGTTATACTAGTGGAATGTAAGATTCTAGCCTTTCAGATGCTCCCAATTTAACTGAAGAAAATCGATGTACACATGGAAAAGATCCTATGTCTGATGGGAGTTCAAAGAACATGGAGACTGTGCCAGCTTTGATTAGCACTTAACACACATTGAGCTTGAGACTAAAGGCAGATGTGAAAAGGGAAGTGCTCAGTGATGATACAAGGCAGCAGAGTCAGTGTGAAGTCAAGGTCAGGAATATAGATTTGAAAGTCCTTACACTGCAGGCTGTATGTGAAGCTGGAGAGAAACAATTTCACCTGGAAGCTTATGAACAGGAAGGGTGAGAGATCTCTTTGGAGAAGACACATCTCTGAGGGAATAATGAGAAAGGTTAGGTAATGGAGGACCAGTAGGATGGGAGTTGGAAAATCCAGTATCAGGGCAGATAAAAGAAATAAGCATTTTCCAAACAGAATTCCTTCTGAGACTAGAGAATGATGGTAGTCATGTTCCTACAAACAGTTCAGACCTCTTTAAGGAGAAAAACTATTTCTTGTGTGTTGGAGAAATCCTAGAGATATTTTAGTCAAAATAACTTCAGAGGTTCAAGCTTTTTCTTTTGACTGTGCGTCTGATTTCAGTGTTTGGAAACCAAAATGCTACAGAAAAAGTCTGGAGTACTGAGCAGGGATGGTGCTGATGAAAACACACTTCCGCGGTTGGCAGCAACGATCATCACTTTGTCCCTCCAAGGTGTCTGTCTTGGACACAGAAACTTGCCTTCGCCAGACTATTTTACGGAATATATTTTCAGTTTTTTGAATAGTACAAATAGTCTCCACCTATCGGGTAAGGATGCTTTTCATGAATTTCACTACCAAGTCCTGCCTACTAAATAAATTGTGCCAAAAAAGAAAGAGTGATGCTTTTTGATGACTCAATTTTTTCAGGTATGTTCTAAACACCATTTTATCTTAGCATGTAGTAAGACAGCTCAGGTGGCCCTTTCAGGGCAAACATGCTACCGAATCTGTGTGATGATGAAGCAAAAATAGGGACTCAGCCCGTTTCAGCAACGATGATGATATTATGGATGTAGAGCCAAGGGAGAGATTTTTATGACCTGCTGTAATTACTAAGGAACACTTGTCTATTTGGTACATAGTCCTGGGCTAGGGGTCGCAAACTCTTGCCTCAAACGAAGAAATGGTATGTCCAATGGTGCAAGAGCCTTGGTAGTGTTCTCTTGTAACCATAAGGATCTATTATTTAATTTTAAATAAAAGTCATGTGAACTATCCATCCTGGTTATATTCGCGACTGCCAGCTTTTTGGAACTCCAAGAAGAAATGGGATGCCAGGGATGGAATCAGGATGTTTTGCACATTTCTTTGTACTTGACAAGACATTAAAAATGAAATGCCATTGAAAAAATCTGTATCAAAACGCCCTGTTTTGCACACTAAGGGCTCTCGGAATGTCGCGTAATAGCTGTTGCTACTGCCAACACACTTCCTGTTGGGAAGTCACAACATAAAGGGAGATGTGAATTTACTAAGGGACCAACCCACCCGTGATCTGGATAAACCTCCCAACTCGGAAAGAAGGGATTGAGATCTGGAGCCATCCATGTAGGTGTGGAACTTTCCCTGGACTTGTTTGTGCAACAATTTGAATGACAGATGTGGTTTTTCTGCAGTTCCTTTGCATTTCCTGTTACAAGCTGAAATATAATTAAATTGTGTTACCTAGTTGTCATACCTAGGAAATAAGCCAGGGAAAGACATGTTATGCCGAGAATAATTTTGAGGTGGGAGACAGGAGTTGGGAAATCTTAGCAGTGGAGGAAAACAATGATTCCACTTTTCATGGCGTAAACATGTACGCCGCTTGAAGGCTTGATCCCTCCAAGAAATAGGAGGTGATCAGACTGCAATACAGAATACAGTTAGAGGCAAGCTGTGTAGATACGGATCATTGTGGACCTTCATTTACTGCTCATGAGGGATATACCGGTGGACCACTCACTTTTGCATTTGAGAATTCAGAATTCCATGGCCAAGTGCCATTCCATCTCAGCGCAATTAGGTGTTTGTTCCAGAAGCCATGAGACAATTTCTCTCACAACTGCCTCTGAGCTAGGGCTCTGCTGATATTGATTGTATCCTGGAGTGGGAAGGCAGAAAGTATGCTAGTTTTAAGTGTTGTTGTTTTTCATGTAAAACCAGTGTAGTTACCATACAATGTTATATTACTTCCCCTTCACCTATTTCACCCAATCCCCCCCCCCCACCCATCTCCCCTCTGGTGACCATCTGTTTGTTCTCTACAGTTAAGAGTCTGTTTTTTGGTTTGTCTCTCTTTCTTTGCTTTTTTCCTTTGTGTTGTTTCTTAAATCCTACATATGAGTGAAATCATATAGTATTCTTTCTCTGACTGACTTATTTTGCTTCGCATTATATTCTCGCTCTGTCCATGTTCTTGCAGATGACAAGGTTGCATTTTGTGTGGCTGGATACTATTCCATTGTGTATATATATCATCTGTCAGTAGCACTTGGGCTGCTTTCGTAGTTTGGCAATTGTAAAGAATGCTGCATAAACACAGGGGTGTATATAACCTGAATTAGTATTTTTGTATTCTTTGGGAAAATAGCTAGTAGTGTGATTGCTGCATTATATGGTAGTTCTATTTTTAATTTTCTGAGGAAACTACGTATTGTTTTCCACACTGGCTGCCCCAATCTGCATTCTTACCGATAGCACACGAAGGTTCCTTTTCTCCTTGCCAAACGTTCGTTACTTCTTGTGTTTTTGATTTTAGTCAATCCGACAGGTGTGAGGTGATATTGTGGTTTTGATTTGCATTTTCCTGATGTGAGTGGTGTTGAGCCTCTTTTCATGTGTCTGTTGGCCATCTGGATGTTTTAATTTTTTCTTTCAAATTGTTATTTAAATTTTAGTCAATTAACATATAGTGTAATATTGGTTTCAGGAGTAGAATTTAGTGATTCATCATTTACATATAACACCTAGTGCTCAACACAACAAGTGCCCTCCTTAATAGCCCATCCTCTACCCAACTTCCCTCCATCAACCCTCAGTTTGTTCTTTGTAGTTAAGAGTCTCTTACAGTTTGCTTCCCTATGTTCTTTCCTTCCCCTGTGTTCATCTGTTTTGTTTCTTAAATTCCACATATAAGTCAAATCACATGGTATTTGTCTTTCTCTGACTGACTCATTTCGCTTAGCATAATATACTCTTGCAAATGGCAAGAATTCACATCATTGCAGGTGGCAAGATTTCATTCTTTTTGATGGTTGAATAATATTTCATTATATATGTGTACCACATCTTCTTTATCCATTCATCAGTCGATGGGCATTTGGGTTCTCTCCATAATATGACTACTGTTGATAATGCTTCTGTAAACATTGGGGTGCATGTGCCCCTCCAAATCGGTATTTTTGTATCCTTTGGGTAAATAATACCTAGTAGTGCAGGTGCTAGTCATGGAATAATTCTAATTATAACTTTTTGAGGAACCTCCATACTGTTTTCCACAGACATTGCAGCAGTTCTCATTCCTACCAACATTGTAGGGCGTTTCCCCTTTCTCCACATCCTTGACAATATCTGTTGTTTCTTGTGTTGTTAATTTTAGTCATTCTAACAGATGTAGGGTAGTATCTTATTATGGTTTTGATTTATATTTCCCCGATGATGAGTGATATTGAGCATCTTTTCATGTGTCTGTTGGCCATCTAAATGTCTTCTTTGGAAAATTGTCTACCCATATCTTCTGTCCATTTCTTAATTGGATTATTTGTTTTTGGGGTGTTGTGTTTGAAAAGTACTTTATAGATTTTGGATACTACCCCTTTATCTGATAGGTCATTTACAAATATCTTCTCTCATTCTGTAGGATGTGTTTTAGACTTGTGGATTGTTTCCTTTGCTGTGCAGGAGCTTTTTTTATCTTGATGAGGTCCCAATAGTTCATTTTGGCTTTTGTTCCCCTTGAGTCTGGCAATGTGTCTAGTAAGAAGTTGCTCTGCCAAGGTCAAAGAGATAGCTGCCTGTGTCTCCTCTAGGATTTTGATGGTTTTCTATTTCACATTTAGGTCTTTCATCCATTTTGAATTTATTTTTATGTATGGTGTAAGAAAGCGGTCCAGTTTCTTTCTTCTGCATGTATTATTGTCCAGTTTCCCCAACACTATTTGTTGAAGAGACTGTCTTTTTCCCATTGCATATTTTTGCCTCCTTTGTCAAAGATTAATGGACCATATCATCATTTCTGGGCTTTCTGGTTCATTTCTGGGCTTTCTATTCTGTTCCATTGGTCTATGTGTCTATTTCTGTGCCAGTACCATACTGCTTTGATTACTACAGCTTTGTAATATAACTTGAAGTCCAGAATTGTGATACTGCCAATTTTGTTTTTTGTTTTCAAGATTGCTTTGGCTATTCAGGGTCTTTTGTGGTTCCATACACATTTTAGGATTGCTTGTTCCAGATCTGTGAAAAGTGCCATTGGTATTTTGATAGGGAGTTCATTAAGTATGTAGATTGCTTTGGGTATTATAGACATTTTAACAATATTTATTCTTCTAATCCATGAGCATGGAATGGTTTTCCATTTATTTGCATCCACTTCAATTTCTTTCACCAATGTTTTATTATTTTCAGAGTATAGGTCTTTCACTTCCTTGGTTAAGTTTATTTCTAGGTATTTTATTATTTTTGGTGCAATTGTAAATGGGACTGTTTTCTTAATTTCTCTTTCTGCTGCTTTATTATTAGTGCATAAAAATGCAACAGGGGCACCTGGGTAGCTCAGTCAGTTAAGCATACAACTCTTGATTTCAACTCAGGTCATGATCCCACGGTTGTGTGTTCAAACCCCCCCCCCCC
>CM053571.1:124834292-124884920 GCA_028646485.1 Cryptoprocta ferox
CTAGTAGGTTTTTGCTGGAGTCTTTAGGGTTTTCTATGTACGGTATTATCTCATCTGCAAATAGTGAAAGTTTTACTTCTTCCATACCAATTTAGTTGTCTGCTATTTCTTTTTCTTATCTGATAGCTATGGTCAGGACTTCCAGTACTATGTTGAATTAAAATGGTGAGAGTGGACATCCTTGTTTTGTACCTGACCTGAGAGGAAAAGCTCTCAGATTTTCTCCCTGTGGAGGATAATGTTAGCCGTGGGGTTTTCATAATGGCCTTTGTTATGTTGAGGTTTATTCCCTCAAAACCTACTTTGTTGAAGGCTTTTATCATCAATGGATGTTGTACTTTCTCAAATTCTTTTTCTGCAACTAATGAAAAGATCATATGGTTTTTTATTCTTTCTTTGTTGATGTGATGTATCATATTGATTTGCAAATATTGAACCACCCTTGCATCCTAGGAATAAATCCCACTTGATCGTGGTAAATGATTTTTTTTAATGTATTACTGGTTTGGGTGTGTTAATATTTTGTCAAGATTTTTGTATCTTTGTTCATCAGAGATATTAGTCTGTAGTTCTCTTTTTTTGTTGAGTCTTGTTTTGGTACAGGGTAATGCTGGCCTCAGAGAGTGAATTTGGAAGGTTTCCTTCCTCTTGTTTTTTCTGGAATAGCTTGAAAAGAATAGATTTAACTCTTCTTTAAATGTTTGGTATAATTCACTTGTGCAGCTCTCTGGTCCCTGACTTTTGTTTGTTGGGAGTGTTTTAGATTACTGATTCAATACTAATAATCGGTCTGTTCAAATTTTCTATTTCTTCCTGATTCTGTTTTCCTAGGTCACGTGTTTCTAAGAATCTTTCCATTTCTTCTAGGTTGTCCAATTGGTTGGCATATGATTTTTTATAATATTCTCTTGTTATCCTTTATATTACTTTGGTGTCGATTGTGGTTTCTCCTCTTTCATTTCTGATTTTTAAAATTTGAGTCCTCTCTCTGGCTGAAGGCTTACCAATTTTGTTGATCTTTTCAAAGAACTAGCTCCTAGTTTCATTGATCTATTGTTTTGTTTTGCTTTTTTCATTTCTATTTTATTTATTTCTGCTCTAATAGTTATTATTTTTTTCCTTTTACTGGTTTTGGGTTTTGTTTGTTCTTCTTTTTCTAGCTTCTTTAGGTGTAAGGTTTGCTTGTTAATTTGATATTTTTCATGCTTCTTGAGGTAGGCCTGTCTTGCTATAAACTTCCCTCTTAGAGCAACTTTTCCTGCATCCCAAAAATTTTGGACTGTTCTGTTTTCATTTTCATTTGTCTCCATGTATCTTTTGATTTCCTCTTTGATTTCTTGGTTGACCCATTTATTGTCTAGTAGTACATTATTTAACCTCCATATATTTATGTTCAGATTTTGTCTTGTGGTTGATTTCTAGTTTCACAGCATTATGTTCAGTAAAGATGCATGGTATGACTTGGATCTTTTTGAATTTGTTCAGACTTGTTTTGTGGCCTAATATGTGATCTATTCCAGAGAATGTTCCATGTGCATTTAAAAAGAATATGTATTCTGCTGTTTTAGGATGGAATGTTCTGAATATATGTTAGATCCATCTGGTTCAATGTGTCATTCAAAGCCACTCTTTCCTTGTTGATTTTTCTGTTTGGATTATCTGTCCATTGATATAAGTGGGGTATTAAAGTCCCATACCATTTTTGTATTACTATTGATTACATCCTTTATGTTTGTATCAACTGCTTTATGTATTTAGATGCTCTCGTGTTGGGTGCATGAATATTTACAATTGTTATATCATCTTGATGGATTGCCCCCACTAAAAATTTTTTTATAACATTTTTGAGAGAGAGAGAGAGAGAGAGAGAGAGCAAGCACGAGTTGGGGAGGGGCAGAGAGAGAGGCAGACAGAAGATCTGAAGTAGGATCCACACTGTCAACGCAAAGCCCAATGTGGGTTCCAACTCCCAAACCATGAGATCATGACCTGAGTTAACTGAGCCACCCAGGCACCCCACCCCCTTAATGATTTTATAGGGTCCTTTGTTTCTTATTTCAATCTTTGTTTTAAAGTCATTTTATCCAATATAGGTATTGCTACCCTGGCTTTCTTTTCAAACCATTTGCATAATAAATATTTCTCCATTCCTTCACTTTCAATCTGCATGTGTCTTTAGGTCTGAAATAGTCTTATAGGCAGCTTATAGATGGGTCTTGCTTTTTTATTCATTCTGTCATCTTGTCTTTGATTAGAGCATTTAGTCCATTTACATTCAAAGTAATTATTGATAAGTATCTTTACAATTTTGTTACTTGTTTTATGACTGTTTTTGTAGTTCTCTGTTCTTCCCTTCTCTTGTTCTCTTCTCTCATAATTAGTTGGCTTTCTTTAACAATGTTTGGGTTCCTTTATCTTTCTTCTTTGCATACCTATGACTGGTTTTTAATTTGTGGTTTCTATTCATTTTGTATATTTAAATTGATGGTCACTCACATTTGAACCCATTCTTTAATCCTCTCCCCACCCCCATGTTTTAAGTACATGGTGTCACACTTCACATCATTTTATTTATGAGTCCTTTAAGTAATTTTTATAGATCTACTTATTTTTACTGCTTTTGTGTTTCCTACTTTTCTTACTCTAACTTACATTCTTCCTTGCCCCACAGAGTCCACTTTAGCATTTCTTGTAGGGCTGATTCTGTGGTCATGAATTCTCTTAACTTTTGTTTGAGAAGCTCTTGATTTCTGCTTCTATTCTGAATGGTACCCTTACTGGATAGAGTACTCTTGGTTCCAAGTTTTTTTCTTTCAGCACTTTGAATATATAGTGCCATTTCATTCTGGCCTGCAAAGTTTCTACTGAAAAATCAGCTGACAGCCTAATGGGGCTACCTTGTATGTAACTGTTTTCTTTTTTCATGGTGCTTTTAAAATTCTTTTTTACTACTTTTTGCCATTTTAATTACTATGTGTGGACCTTCTTGGGTTGATTTTGTTGGGGGCTCTCTGTGCCCCCTGGATATGGATATCTGTTTCCTTCTCCAGATTTGGGGAAATTTTCAGCTAGTATTTCTTCAAATAAATTTCCTAGTCCGTTTTCTTTCTCCTCTCCTCCTGGGTTTCTTATAATGTGAATATTGCTAATTTCCCTAAGTCTATTTTCATTGTATTTCATATTTCATGAATTTTTTTCCTCTCAGTTCAGCCTGATTGCCTTCTATTAATCTGTCTTCCTGGTTGGTGCTCCATTCTTCGGTTTCCTCTAGTCTACTATTTACTTCATCTGGTGTATTTTTTTACTTTATTTATTGGGTTCTTCAACTCTGATTGGTCCTTTTTAATTGGTTCTTTTTCTATCTCTTTGTTAAGGGCCTCATTGATGTCCTTCAGTCTTTTCTCAAGTCCTGTGAGTATCTTTATAACCATTGCTTTAAATTATCTAGCAGGCATATTACTTATCTCCATTTTGTTTAGGTCGCTTGCTGTGATTTTGTCCTGTTCTTTCATTTGGGACATATTCCTCTGTCTATTCATTTTGTCTAACTCTCTGTGTCTGTGTTTCTATGTGTTAGGAAAGTCAGCTATGTCTTCTGCTCTTGATAGTAGTGGCCTTATGAAGAAGAGATCCTGTAGTGCCCTGCAGTGCAGTGTCTCCTGTTCAGCTGAACCTGATGCATCAGGAGAATCTTCTATCTCTTGCATACATCCTGCTATTTTGGCTGAAACACTTTTTCCTACAGTCCAGTCATGTGCAATGGCTCTCTTTGCCTATTGTGGACAGGGTTTGGTCCCTGTGGTGTTAGTGGGTAACACCAAACTGAGGGCACTTTCCCTGTATTGTACCCTAAGAACCTTACATTGGTGGGTGGGGCCTGTAGTTAGACCAGCTGTCTGTCCCACTGCTAAGCCTCTACCCTGATGCTTGTGTGTGGTTATCTTTCCCTCTCTCTGGGGCAGGAGTCAGTTTGGAGTGATGCTGGCTCCTGTTTGGGCTGCTTGCACACTGCCAGGCTTGTGGTACCACTTTGGATTAGCTAAGCCAAGAATGTATTGGAGGGGGCAGATCCTCAGTGTGTGGGGTGGGAGGCATGATATTAGCAAGGTTTGCCTGGGTCTGCTGTGAGAGGGGACCTGGAGGAGAGGCCTGGCTGGAGGGAGTGTGTCTGCAGGGGGAGAAGGGGCAGGGCATGCTCTTTGTAAGTTATGTAGTGAGTGTAGGTGCTGCATAGGGCCCCACAGGAGTCTGTGTGTCTGGGCTGGGGGAGCAGGGAAGGAAAGTGGCACCCACCAGCATCTTTGCTCCTGGAAAAATGTCCCAATGATCCCCGCCCTTCTAGCTGGAGCTCTGAGATTAGTAAACAAATCTCTCTCTCTCTCTCTTTCTCTCCCTCGCTCCCTCATGCTCCTGGTATTTTTCAAACTACTGCTTCTATGGTGTATCACAGCAGGGCTGTTTGTTGTACTGTTTCTTTAAGGTCTGGGAGTCAGTTTCCTCCCACCCCCCCCCACCCCCAGTTCTCCCAGAGCCAACCCCACTGATATTTAAATTTCCAGGTTTTAAGCCCCATTGGTCCCTTTCTTTTCAAAGCCAAGTGTTCTGGGGATTTGTCTTTCCAGAGTTGGCTCCTTGGTGTGAGAATCTATTTCTCTCCCTTTTCCTGGGACTGTGGGTTCCACCTTCTCACAGACTCGCCTGCAATCTTTTTCACTCCCCACCATGTCTCCACCCTTCCTACCCTCTTCCAAGCATTCTCTTCCCTAAATTTAGCTTTGGTGAATTTGTTTTTCCAGTCTTCAGGTTGTTTTCTGGGTTATTTACACTGGTGTGTTATCTGCTTGTATCCATGAGATGAGGTGAACTTAAGGTCCTCCTACTCTGCCATCTTCCCTGGAAGTAAGTTTTAAGTGTTTTTTTTAGTGTTTTTGTGATTTTTTTGTTATAGTAATTCTGAATAATAAAAGTAGACATATTAAAAAATGTAATATAAACAAAAATATAACCAGTAACATAGTCAACCCCCATGCACACAGTATCTAGCCTCAACAGTTACCAGCAATTGGATAATCTTATTTTATACTTGCTTCCACCCTTTCCTATCACTTGATTATTTTGAATCAAATAATTATTAAATATTTCTGTATGAATCTCTAATAGACAAGAGTTTTTAAAAGCACCTTATTACCAATATCACAACTAAAAAATTAATATTGATTCCTTAATATCACAAAAAAGTTGATTAGTGTTCACATTTTACTGATTGCTAAAAAAAGATTTTTTTTTTTTATCAAATCAGGATTTAAACAATGTTCATAAAATTTAAATTGTTGGCATATCTCTTCAGTTTCCCTTTATAGATGTCATGCCTCTCCCCTGACTCCACCTTCTCTACTTTCTTGCAAATTTTTTGTTAGAAAAAAGGGGGACTGTTTATCACATCTGGATTTTCCTGATTGCATTTCTAGTCATCTAATATGCATTTCTAGGCACTGTGTTTCATGTATATTGGATGTTATAGAGATTTGATTAGGTGTTTTATTTATTTGGAGGATCCTGTCTTATAGTTAGTACCTTCCACCAGAAGGTCCATAGCACCTAGTTATCTCTTTTCGGGAAGTCATAAGGTAGTGATGATAATTGTCTAGATTGATTATTTACAGCTTATGAAATGGTGTTCTTCTAATGTACTCTTTTTTTCTTCATTTATTAGTGTAATAATTCTGTAATGGAAAACTTCCCCTCATCACAATTTCATTTTATTGAGGTTTGTAAAGTAAAGTAAGAATAAATTCTTTGTTTTTTTTTTAAGTTTACTTATTTTGAGAGAGACCTCACAAGTGGGGGCAGAGGGCAGACAGAGAGGAAGAAAGAGAATCCCAAGCAGGCTCCACGCTATCAGTGTGATCTCACGAACAGTCAGATTGGATTATTTCTGGTACTCCATCTTCAGTAATTCTTCCTTTTACCATTTCAAATATGTGATGGAGCTCCTTTAGGGAACTTTTCATTTCACTTACTGTATTCAACATCGGAATTTCCATTTGGACTTTTATATCATTTTGATTTTCTTATTTCTTCTATTTGTTGATTTATTATGGTCACACTTTAAGTCTTCATGATTTCCTTTAGTTCCTTCAGCGCACTTATAATAGCTGATTTGAAGTCTTTTTTCTGCTTACTCCAGCATCTGGGAATACTCAGAGACATATTTATTCACTGCTTTCCTCCCTGATTCTGGGTCACACTTTCCCATTTTTTTGCAAGTCTTATGATTTTCTTTTCGCTGATAGCCAGTCATTTAAAATAAAATATTGTAGTAATTCCAGTTGTAATTTTTCCTGTCATGGATGATAACATTCAGGAAAATACCAGGGACGTTGTATTCCCAAGCAAGCGGATGGATAAATCCAAAGAAATTCACCATTATATTTATTCTCTGTATCAATTAATTTTTTTAATTTTTATTTATTTATTTTTGAGAGGTGAGAGGGTCAGAGGGAGAGAGGGAGAGAGAGAATTCCAAGCAGGCTCCATGCTGTCAGGGAACAGCCTGACATGGGGCTTGATCTCATGAATCATGAGATCATGGCCTGAGCCGAAATCAAGAGTTGGACACTTAACCGACTGAACCACCCAGGTACCCCTGTACCAATCAATTTTTAAAAGCCTAGAGCTGTACCAAGGGAAACTAAACTGTAATCTAGAAACTGACAACCATACTACAGTAGCATTAGAAAACAAGGTCAGTTGTCTCTACAATCTCAGATCTCTTTCGTTTCCTTTCTTGTTTCTGCATAAACAAACCCTTAAAAGGAAAATAATTTGATTGACTTAAATATATTAAAATTATAGTTAATCTACTGAAGATGTACATAGTACCTCAAGGAAATGAATTTGCTACGGATTAGGCCAGTTCTATCCTTTGTTTGCATTTTTATAGTAAACATCTAGAAAAAGAAATAGTTGGCTCAAGAGAAGATATTTCTTTGGAGGAATCGCCCACTGTATCATCCCTAGGAGATAATGTGCTGTGAACATCTTTTTAAGACTGATTCGGCCCCAAAGCTTAGTCAAGATCTTGTGAGAAAATTAATATCCATGTGAAGCATAAGTGTTCTTTTATTACTGTTCAGAATAATGCTTTGACTTTTCATTAGAACTAAATTTATTTAGCAAAATATCTATGTTGTGGCCATAAGAAATTGTAATTATTCTGAGATTGACCTGTCTTTATTGTATGTGACACCAGATTTTGTATGAAATTTCTAGAACTAGACCAACTCCTCAACACTCTCTCGACCAAAAGTACCTGTAACAGAAAAGGTAAAATCCATCACCTTGAAAGGAAACAAAACAACCTAACAATCTATAACTGGGGGTACCCTAATCTGTCTATATCCACGGACCAAGATTCGGAAGACAGTTCAGTTTCCCGGGAGAAGGTATTCTTATTGTTCTTCTTATTCCACCAATCGCTACTGTCAAACTTGTGAAAGTTCTGTAAGAGTTGTGAAAAACTTAAATGATAATGTGTATTTCCTTAAATGTGAAAATATTCTATTTGTACAGGGTGGTCATGGTTTTTTTTCTTCTACAAATGGGTCTCTGCAGGCATAAATGTGAGGCCAACATATGTAGGAGAATAAGACAGTATATATAGATAGATATAGATAAATGGATATAGATATAGATAGATACATATATAGTAAACATATATATGTATATTACTCCTTCCTCCCTTATATCTATGTCGAATGTGTGAATAATTAATTCAGCAAGCATACCGAGCATTTATTATCTGCCAGTCACCATCATGGTCATTGGGGATATAGTATTGAATAAAAATAGGCACAACTCCTTTGGAGCCCACAGGGTAGGAGTAGGATACAGACATTGCATATATACTTACAATGATGAATGAATGCTTTAAACTTAGATAAGGTTATGAAGAGGTTACTTTGGGCTGTGAGCAACAGAGAAATGTTTGTATAGTAGGTAACACTGAGGTCTTTGAGAAAAGGTGATATATGAGCCTATAAACATATTTCTATCCATATTTCCTAAAGTTGTGCTCCAAAGTACATTCACTTGTCTATCTTGATATTTCTTGAAATGGGCCCTATGATTAAACTGGTGTGGGACATACTAGAAATGCATATTGCACTGTAGTGTATTAAGGTATCTGGGGAGGTCTCTTAGCAAATAAACTTCTTTGATCTTATTGAATCCAGCATTTCTCAAATTTTGACTATAGAATCCTTCCCTGCCCTAACCATTGAAAATCCTGAGAAACTGATGTTCCATGAGCATGGCTTATGCTTATTGAGTATGTGTGATAGACGTAACACGATTTCACCTGCATTGCCTCATTTAATTATTATAGCAACTATATGAGATTAGGGTATAGTATTCCATACTATAGATATTTTTCCATACTACAGATGAGGAAATTGAGGCATGGAGCTAATAAATAATTGCTTATGTTTACAGAAACTGAGGATATATACATAGGTTGATAACATATTCTGTGCTCTTAACAACTGTGCGATTGTTTGGGGAAATGTTGATTTAAATAAAACTATTTTTGTTATTTGTGTCTTAGATGAGCAAGGTACAATTTGTACCTTTAAAGAGCAAACTCCCCTACAGATTGCTAACAATACTGAATGTTGTTCCTGTGAGTTATGAATATCTGATTGGACAGAACCATATATTCTGTCCCTTCCCCTGGAAAGGGGAAATTTGTATCTCTTAATACCCGTCACCTATTTTGCCCATCCCTTTCCACCTTCCCCTCTGGCAACCACTAGTTTGTTCTCCATGCATAGGAGTCTGTTTCTCTTTTTTACTTTTGTTTGTTCACTAGGTCTTTTTTTTTTTTTTAGACAAAACCAGATTATTAATTAAACTATCAGATATTTTTAAAAGCGAATTTTTGTTACTTCTGCTATATATGAAAGACATTTATTAAAGTGGATTCTTTCAAACTCATGCTTATTGTATTCAACCCATGGTGAAGAGAGCTGAAGCCTCTGTTGGTGTTTGTTTACGAAGTCTTTTTAGATGCTTCTTCAGGACTCCTCTTAGAAAGGGGGCAAATTTGCCTAATGGAGACTTTAATCTTCATAAAGAATGAATATTGTTTCCTAAAATTTGGGAATTACCTACTTAAGATATGTGACTTGAAAAAAAGAATTTTTTAATGTTTTTATTTATTTTTGAGCGAGGAGACAGAGCGCAAGCAGGGAAGGAGCAGAGAGGGAGACACAGAATCTGAAGCAGGCTCCAGGCTCTGAGCCATCAGCACAGAGCCCGACACTGTGCTCAAACTCGTGAACCTCGAGATCATGACCTGAGTGGAAGCTGGATGCACAACCGACTGAGCCCCCCAGGCACCCCAAGCATGTGACTTCTAAGAACAGTAATAGTCATTTGCTGTGCTAACAGTGCAAAGTAAACAAAACCAACATTTTTAATGGTTCTTCTCTGTCCCAACCTGTTACTTTCCTTGTGACTCTTGGTAGGACCCTAAGATAGACCAGGTCTGAAGAACCTGTATATGTTATTTAGACTAGTGGTTCTCAAAGTTTTGTCTCTGGACCAGCAGTATCAGCATTACCTGGGAACTTCTTGGAAATGCAAATTCTCAGGTCTCACCCCATCATCTTCTGAATCAGAAACTCTGAGAAGTAGAGCACAGCACTCTGTCTTTTAACAAGCCATCCAAGCAATTCTCAACACTAAAGCTCAGTAACCACTGCTTTAGAATATGTTTGTAAAGTTACCATAGAAGTCTGATGACATCAAAGCAAGGATACACATATATTGAAATTTTATGTAAGGGAATAAAGGTAGTTTAAAAGTTATTAGCTAGATAATCTAAATTTTCATTCTATTTTATTCTTTATTAAAAATATTTTGGGTTCAGGGCACCTGGGTGGCTCAGTCAGTTAAGCAGCTGACTTTGGCTCAGGTTATGATCTCACGGTCTGTGAGTTTGAGCCCCATGTCTGGTTCTGTGCTGACAGCTCAGAGCCTGAACCCTGCTTCAGATTCGGTGTCTCCCTTTTTCTTTCAGGCCCTTTCTGTGCTCTCTCTCTCTCTCTCTCAAAAATAAATAAACTTTAAAAAAAACTATTTACAAATATTTTGGGTTTAAAATTTTATAGAATGTAATGAATCACCTTTAAGGCCATTTATGTTAGTGATTTCAAAAGAAATTTAAATCCAACAAAGGACCTGAATAGTACAGGAACAGCAAATAAAGATCAAGGGCACAGAAGCTTATAATAGAATATCCTTACTCTAGGAGAAGGTGGTCTAAGACCAGAACTATTCAATTTCTTGGCAGTGAACTGGGAAAGATGCATGGCATTCTGTTCATTTTCTCTCTCCCCACTCTACTTACCCGTCAAGTACTTTTCAATGAGAATATTAATTAGGAAGGATTCATCATCAAAAGTTTGTTGCGAGTTTCCCTTTGTTGTTGTCAGTAGTTTTAATGATGAAGTAATTATATTCCATTAATAACAAACGGTGCAACAGAAAATACTGTCTTTGGCACAAATTATTTTGACAAAGGGGAAAAAAATCCCAAGTTTAGATTTCTGTTGCTTCTTTTTGTAGTAGAAACCTTTTGGAGTTTTGCCCAGTTTTTTTCTGAGAAATGCCTGCCTCGCCCACAGGCCTGAGGCAGGCAGCCATTTTTGAACGGTATGACCCCACCTCCTATCTCAAGGGCAAGACTGATTGGACCAGAGGGGAGTCTGAGCCAAGGGAGCTCATCTGTGGCTTTGCTGAAGCAATCAGGTCTCCGTCAGGACTTGCAAACTCAACTCAGTCTTGGGTTTGTGGGCTGAGAGGTCACTTCAGAGTTGGGGCTTAGATGGCCATGTGTTAACTAAAAGAGGAAACACTGGACTGTCAATGGAAATAAATATATGCAGAAGGAAAGAGAAAGAAGAAAATACTTGGCTCAAAGAGGGAGAGAGAAAACAACTTTGGTTCTGATTTTCTCGCTTCAAATTGAGTTCCTTTTGAGGTGTGGCTACCTTTTCAGTCTCAGAGATCATTAGTGTCCTTTCAATACAATCTCCTCTTGGTTCTTGCTGGTTCAAGTGGCTTCTCATCCCTGCCACCAAATATTTCCTGATCAAGATAGAACATTTTTTATTCATGGGATCTTCTCCTCCAAAAATTGTATGTGGAAAACCCAGCAAATATGTCATCATTATTTCCTGATTAGCAATGTGCCTTTGTTAAAATCCCTACATTCTGAAGCATGGCAAATCAGAAAAGCCTTGTAAATCACTAATTTTCTTAAAATACCTTATTGATTGTGACTAAAGCTCACAAGATATTGCACAAGGGTCTGATTTCAATTGAGGTCATCCATTTGTGCTGGTGGAACTATATATACATTTATATACACATTAAAACCTTTAAATGTAATTTCTGATACCCCAAATTTGCCCTTAACACTTCTGAGATGCACAAATTCCTTCTGGCAGTTTTTAGAGACCTCTTGCATTTGTTGTTTATGTCTAATCCTGATCTCTTACAAATATGCTTATACAATATAGAAACAATTTAAAGATTTAGATGAGCAGCAGTAGGCAATAGTAATGATTTCAGTTGTTTTTGGGGAGAAGAGATGTCCCTTACAAAGGTAGCCATATCATTTAGTGTTTACACATGAGCTGGTTGACGCAGCATTCACTTTTTAAAATATTTACTTCGATTGCTTTTGAAAATACATGTTGTCTACATAGGCTTATTAAATCAGAGAATATTAAAGACAATGATCTTATTACCTCAGAGCTCCTGTTTATCATTTGAAGTCTTGGCTTTGTCGTTACAAAGCCATCCCCACTAAAAAACATAAGGCCTTCTTAGCCTTCCGGCTAGCAAACCATTCCACACATTGTAAAATACAGTGCATGTTTTCAGGAAGGAAAAAAGTGTGTAAAACTCATACTAAATAATACTCAAAATAAAAGTGAGATACAGATGACTTTGATCAGAGATGAAAAATAATCCTTGGAAATTATATATGCACAAAGATTGCAGGGAAAAAAATGTAGTCATGGCTTCATGTGTCCTTTTTAGCTATTCTGTTTAGTTCTGACTCCTTGGGAATGGCAACTGATGGTAAATTTGTTTGCTGAGATTAGTAACAATGACGTTTTCCCCATACAGACTTGCTTCTCTGCAGGGCAGCTGGTGGAGATATTTCTACAGAACAGCCTTTCACCCATTTCCAAGGAAGACTTTAAGCAAATGAGTCCAGGAATCATCCAGCAATTGCTCAGCTGTTCTTGCCAGCTGCCCAAGGACCAACATGCAAAACTGCCGCCAACCACTCTGGAGAGTAAGTTGTGGTTCTTTCCTGAGAAAGTTGGTGCCCATAATGTATGTAATAATAACAGTGAATGGGAAGTTAGTGCCCATAATGTACATAATAATTACAGTGAACAGAAAGTTGGTGCCTATAACGTATATAATAATTACGGTGAATAGAAAGTTGATGCACGTAATGTATGTAAGACTAACAATGAATGGAGGACACTTACTACATACCATGCACTGTTCTAAGCATTTTACATTTCTCAACTCATTTAATCCTCACAAGCACTCTATGAGCTAGCTAATATCATTCCCCCCATTTTACAAATAAAGAAACAGGCACATAGACGTTAAGAGACTTTTCCAAGGATACACAGCTAGTAAGTGACAGAGTTGGAATTCAAATCCAGGTAAGTTGGCCCTGGAGTCCTTGTTTTTATCAGCCATATACTATATTACCCTTCACTGAATACTTTATATTTGTATGTACATTATATAGATTGATTTTTGTCCCATATATGTGACTCAGTTATGGACCAACTTAGTTCATAAATGACAAGTGGCATGATATAAGAGAAAGAACCTTGGCAATGGACATTAGAAAACAAAGGAGAGGGGCGCCTGAGTGGCTCAGTCGGTTAAGAATCCAACTTGCGCTCAGGTCATGATCTTGCAGTTTGTGAGTTCGAGCCCAGCATTGGGCTTTGTGCTGACAGCTCAGAGCCTGGAGCCTGCTTTGACTTCTGTCTCCCTCTCTCTCTGCTCCTCCCCTGCTCGCGCTCTGTCTCGCACACAAAAAATAAAATAAACATTAAAAAAAAAAGAACATTAGCAATGGGATCAGAAATGCAAAATTGAGCCACGCCTTCTATCCCCACCCAATTTTATGATCGTAAGCCATCTCTTTATTTCCCTGAACTTGTCTCTTTTTCCTGCACAGTAGGAAAGCAGTGATATCACACAGGGCTTTCCATCCTTTCACACATCATGACACACAGAAAAAATGAAGGCACTTTGGCTTTGGAGTAAACCAAAGAGCTGCTCTGGGATAGTAGTGACCATGGAGGGAGGTGCCAATCTCCCAGGCCTGGCTGGCACCCCCAGGGAGTGAAGGCTCTGTATTTGCACTCACCCGTAGCCCACTGAATCAATGCGGTGGGTGAGCTCTACAGCTTCACGGGGTAGCTGGAAGTTTCACATGGGATAATGTGTACAAAACTGTGTTGTAGAATTTAAAGCACTGTATATTTAAAAGAAAAGAAAATAGGGGCCTAAGAATATTCATGATGGACAGCAAACGTGTGACAGGAACACATGCACCATTCAAAATATTACCAGAGATCTGAGGGACTTACTTACAAAATGCTTTTTCGGAGCATTTTGCTTTCTCTTTGAGATAGCCTCATGATGCCTGTCAGGGATAAATTGTCCAGCTACTCACTTCTAACTCACAGGGAATTGTGCGGCATTAAGTGGCTCATCTGAAGATTTTATGTGAACAAAAACCTGCCAGACCTAAATATCTAAGACTCCACATTCACTAAAAGGAAAAAAGTGTCATTAGTGAGCAACTAAATAATTCAGCACCTGGTGGTCAGTGATGAGTCAGAAATGGATAAGGGGGGGACAGAATCATGGCACCTAGGGGCCTCCGTGACCAAATTTACATTTACATTCCCACTACCTGGCATGGTGTCTGCTACATACAGACCACTGCAAAATAGCTTTCTGAACTGAAGAACTGAGAATATTTTTTCTCTCTCATGAACACCTAGACCCTTCTGGGGAACAGTCTTCCTAAGAAAAATTCAGAGAAATCACACTCACTATGGAACCTAGACCAACATTATTGTGCTCAATTTAAAATGTTGCATTATGTAACTTAAGGGAAAGGCTTAAATAAGAGAAAATGTGAGAGGACGGAGGCATAGGAGACGCTATTAAGAGAAGTGTTGGTGTGCTGGAATCTGACCCCAGAGTTCCAGGTTGGGTTGGGTTTCCAGGAAAGAGTGTTATGGCCGTGTATAAAACAGGTTTCAGATCTGTGCAAAGTAGCTGTGCAAGAATGGTTATGTTTTTAAGTATTAGGTCAAGTTCTATTGTAATGATGGGAAACATTTAAATAGAAACTCTGTAAGTTGCCTGACTCCAGTCAGGACACCATGACATCTATATAAGGACCTGGGGTAATTAGCAGAGTCCTGTGGCCACAAACATCAGATTTTATGGTTTCCAGGCTATCTTTGTCACATGGGAGCAGGTGAAATCTGATTCACAGAGGACCTAAACAGATTTCTAAGCTCTAGAGTTAGGAAGTGTCCATTCTCCTCTGATACCACACTGTAGTTGCCCTCAGACAAAGGGGAGAGAAATAGAAGAAGAATCAAAGGACTAGAAACTTTGCCTTTTGCCTGGGAAATGCCACACCCTAACTTACCCTTGTGAATTCTCAACATTTTCTGATCTTTTATAGCTTTCATAAAAATGTGGCAACTTTGAAATTTATTAGACATCCAGGTGCTCCTGTTAAATTTCAAATGTCCTTAATTTATGTATTTGATGAGAATGACATTCCCCCAATAGAGTCTATTTGTGGAAGAGGATGATATGAACCTTGGTCAAATATCTCCAGGGATGTTTTTATACCATAGGTATTTTTATTAAAACAGAATAAAATAAAACCTGTAGGTGAGTATATGACCGTTCCAAACAATTATTATTAATTTTTAATTGTTTATTTTTTTAAGTTTATTTATTTATCTCGAAGGGGAGAGAGAGAGAGAGAGAGAGAGAGGCAGAGAAACAGGGAGACAGAGAATACCAAGCAGGCTCCATGCTGTCAGCACAGAGCCTGACACGGGGCTTGAGCTGAAATCAAGAGTTGGACACTTAACTGGTAAGCCACCTAGATGCCCCTATTTTTAAAATTTTTAATTGTGGTAAAAAATTAAAATTGAAATGAAATTTAACCATTCATAAGTGAATGGTTCAGTAGTTTCACATTATCATGCAATAAATTTCTAGAACTTTTTCAGCTTGTAAAACTGCAATTCTCTATCTTTTGAACAACAACTGTTTTATAGAGAGGTTCCCTAGATGTGATGGGGTAGTGATAAATTTCAAAGTTTTTTGCTTCTTTTGAGTATACTACCAACCCTATTTTAATATTAGGCTCCTGTGTAATTTAGAATGTATAATTCAATAAAAGTCCTCTTAAACTCACAAGCCTGTTATCATGTTACCAGCTTTTATCATTAACACAAATTAATGTAGACGACGAACCTTCCAGAAAAGTACAAGAATGATAATAGAATCTTTTCTATTATAACAAATTTTAAGATGATAGTTTCTTAAAATCTGCAATAGACTTTAAATAGTATGATAACTGAATTGTTTGATTTAACTTATCTGTAGTCAGTATAGTTTTTTATCATTAAGTTCCTTCATTGTTTACGGACCAATTTGCCATGGCAAATACTCAGAATATTTCCTCTGAGTATTGCAACCAAAGGAAAATAATGGTAGCCTGAAAAACTATTTATCCCCAAATCATTTATTTATGCAGGTGACCCTTGAAAGTCATGGATTTGATTGGCAGGGGTCCACTTACATGCAGATTTTTTTTGTATATAGTACAGTACTGTAAATGTATTTTCTCTCATGATTTTCTTTCTCTCTTTCTCTCTTTTTTTCTTTCTCTCTTTCTTTCTTTCTTTCAGAGAGAGAGAGAGAGAGAGCATGAGGCAGGGAGAGGGGCAGAGGAAGAGAGAGAGAATCTTAAGCAGGCTCTGTGCTCAGTGTGGAGCCCAACATGGGGGGCTCAATCTTATAACCCTGGGAGCATGACCTGAGCCAAAATCAAGAGTTGGACGTTCAACCAACTGAGCCACCTAGGTGTCCCTTTTATGATTTTCTTAATAACATTTTCTTTTCCGTAACTTAAAAAAAAATTTGTATAATGTTTATTTTTGAGACAGAGAGAGACAGAGCATGAGCGGGGGAGCGGTAGAGAGAGAGGGAGACACAGAATCCAAAGCAGGCCCCAGGCTCTGAGCTGTCAGCACAGAGCTTGACGCGGGGCTGGAACTCACAGACCGTGAGATCATGACCTGAGCAGAAGCTGGACGCTTAACCGACTGAGCCACCCAGGCGCCCCTCTGTAGCTTAACCCTTGCATTTTCCAAGGATCAACTCTGCTTCATACTGAAAGCCATTTTTTCCCTTTTTCTTAATCTTTTGTCTTTTCTTCTTTGCTTCTTCTTCCCTCATACATATTTGCTTTTGTTTGAAAAATCTTAAAAATTGCACTTCCTGAACAGTTTTTGAAAATTCAGAAACCTAGAAACATGGGATACATTTAGGGGTTATAAAAGATTATTGCAATAATTTAAAACATAGGCTGTCAGGATTTATGTTATCAACCATTACGCAGTCATTGATCAGTTTTCACCAATTCAGTCACTCATTTGAGACACTGAGAATAATAAACACATTCAACATTACAAATAATTTAGAAAAATTTTGGAAGAAAGTACTCATCTTGTACAGAGACATAGATCTTCAATGGTTCCTTCTGCCACTCTGCTTCCTTGACATCAAAAGATTTAGACGTGGGGGCACCTGCGTGGCTCAGTCGGTTGTATGTTCAACTTCGGCTCTGGTCATGATCTCGGTTCGTGGGTTTGAGCCCCATGTCACGCTACGTGCTGACAGCTCAGAGCCTGGAGCCTGTCGTTGGATTCTGTGTCTCCCTCTCTTTCTGACCCTCCCCAGCTCACGCTGTCTCTCTCTCTCTCTCTCTCAAAAATAAATAAAAACATTAAAGAATAAAAAAAAAAGATTTAGATGTGTTGAGAAGGAAATCATGACCAGTGTATGGCAGCATATGTTGTAGATGAAAGTGGGAGAAATTAATAATTTCTTTGGGGGTGGGAAGTAAGCTAGGTCCTTGCTTGCTGTCGTGATTTTTGTAAGGGGTAGTCAGGGTAACTTCAAAGCAAAAAGGTTAATGGTGAAAGTCTTTCCATTCTTTTCCTTAAAAATTAAGACGTTTTAGGGGACGCCTGGGTCGTTCAGTCGGTTTAGCATCCGACTCTTGATTTGAGCCCATGTCGTGATTTCACCGTTTGTGAGATTGAACCCCGCATCAGGCTCTGTGCTGACATTTGAGGAGCCTGCTTGGGATTCTCTCTCTTCCCATCTCTCTGCACCCAACCCCCTCCACCCCGCTCTCTCTCAGAGCTCACTCTCAAAATAAATAAATAAACATTTTAGAAAAAGAAAATTTAAGACCTTTTACACACTATAACACTCATAAAGCAATTCCATATCCCTGTCACCTGTATTGTTAGATGGATTTTTCTGGCATTTTCGCTGGCCAGGGCACTACTAGCAGATGATGAGCATTGACTGCTTTGTAATCTCTGTTTGACTTAGAATATGGCTACAGCACAGTGGCCGTGGCCCTGCTCACACTGGGCTCCATGCTTGGGACAACGCTGATTCTGTTCCACAACTGTGAGGAGAACTACAGGCTTATTTTGCAGCTGTTTGTGGGTCTGGCCGTTGGGACGCTTTCTGGGGATGCCCTGCTCCACCTTATCCCTCAGGTAACTCTTTTTCTCTTTGCAGTGGCCTGTTTCTCATTTCCATTTCCTTTTAGTCACTGAAGGTGTTGATGCAAAATTTCAAATTGACTTGGATGAGTCAATACAGTGGCCAGTATTTTCCTTGGAAATAAGTATTATTTCCCCCAAAGCACTTATAGGGGAAGAGAGATAACCAATCCTCAGGTTTACCACATGTTATTCTTAGTTTTTAAATAAACCAAAAAAGTTGATCAGATGCAGATTCCTAATAAGAAAAATTCAGGAAGTTTTCACTACTTATCTGCTAATAAAAATGAATGGGTTATAAGATGTGTTGAGATTTCTGCGGTTGCCCCCAACTCTCATCAGATCCCTTCTCTGCCCTCTCTGCTGTTTTTTTCTGCCCCAGAAGATTGTGCCTCCTCAGCTCCCTTGCAGGCTACATTGTTGTTTGGACTTAGCCAATGGAAGGCACAACAGAAAAGCCAGGGTGCGAGGAGAGAGTAGCAGGGGTATATCTTCCTTACGCTCTCCTGGCTCTGCACCTGCTCTAGGAGCGGCTGATTACTTACAATATTACAGCTCCTGTGGGAGGCCTTCCAACCTTTGTCCTTTCTGCCCTAAGAGTGGAAATGGTTTTCTGGGGTTCCTAGCTTCTGGGTGTTTCATTATCCCTTGTACCTACCCTCGCTGTCCACACCTCTACCATTACACCACCATTAAGCTCTCCTCCATCTGAACCATCAAAATGAATTTTTTTTTTTGCCTAACAACATCTAGATTTTCCTTAAGAAAAATGTAAGCCTCAGTAGGCTGGCTCTTTGCTGAAGTTTTCTGAGGCTCTTTATTTGTCAAAAATGAAAGGTCCAGGACCTGAGATGCAAGAGATCAGGCAGAAGGGTCTCCAGACGAGGTTATTTCTTCCCTCTGAAATCTCTTGAGATGGACAATGATGGGCAAATGGGCCCCCCTCTTGCAAAGCCGGAGATGTTAAAAATTTCCACAAGCCTCTGGCAATTTCCTACAGGGTCACTCTTATTGCTCAGAGGCTCGATAATTATTAGATGTTCTGAAGTATCACAAAGTGAGCTTTGGAAAATGAAGCAAACCATTATTTGTTTTAATTTCCCTTGTAATCTAATTTTCTGGAAATATTTCAGGGCTTATTGGCTGGAGGCAGCAGCTGAGACCTTTTTCTAGGTCCCTTTTAGTGGCGGCAGAGCTGTTCACTGTCCATGATCCTGCAAAACAACGAAAGGGTCTTAAGGCTTCCAATGCCTCCCCCAGCAGGGGACTCACAGCTAGGTGGGGGGATGGGGAAGCAGGGCATGGGCTGGGGGTGTGCGGGACTTTCAGCTGGCTCTGCACAGACACCTTCCAGAGAGGAGCTTAAAAGATTAGCCAGGTATCATGAAATTGGAAGGCAAATGTTTTACTTGAGGGAAGAGATGCGGACTAAAGGAAGAACAATGCGGCACCAGTGTGGTGGAAAGCTGGAAAAATCAGTGGTTCCTGAATGTGATCCGAGGCCAGGGTTCAGAAGGCTGCACAGAAATGAGAAAAATACCACGGTCATGACTTCTTGTTCTTTAACTAGCACAACTCATTCAACTTAAAGGTTGACATTTTATTCTGAGATTGTGGGGTTTTCTTCTCTGTTGTTTTGTGACCTTACCGGGTCCCCTATTTTGTGAAATATGGTTAATTACAAATATTAGATGGGTATCCCTTATAATGCCTTTACCAAAAGGAAAAGTTGACTAATGTATATTGGTTTTTAGTTAGGTTCATAAACTCAGTGTATACACTTACACACATATAGCCACACAATTACTCATGTGCACATGCACATATACACACATAAATCTACACATGTATACATGAACACATGTGCATACAATATGTATGCATAGAATCTTTTTCTTTTTTTTTTTTTTTAATTTGATGGTCACTAACATCCTAAATGTAGAAACCACTGAGCTGTTTCCCAAACTGCCTTCTCCTGGGGAGGGAATATGATACATAATGATTAACTAGCTCCCACGAAATCATGAGGTCAACCAATGGGATGAGTCAACTAGAGGAAAATTCCTAATGTGTTTCATGTATCCTTTTGTTTCTCAGAGAGCTGACAGTCCTGCTAGGTATACAATATACACTCAGTGGAAGATACCTTTCAGGTGGATTTCTTCCTTATCAGAACATTTATTAAAAGTTTTCTTTGATTGCAATGGGGTCCAGGCCTTGGATGAAATGTATCTTTATATTTCTTCTGGATATAAAAGACATTGATCTCTTATTAAAGACTTGCTGTGCAAACAGGTATAGATGGAACTCCTAGGAAAAGAGAGGGACTAAGAATATTTGAAAATTTAGGCTACTTGGTTAATAAGCTCAGGCTTTCCTCTCTTCATTAGCAGAAGTTATTTAAAGTTCTCCTTTCTTTTCCCTTGTGCACATTTTATGTGACCCTGATTAAATCATTGAGTGGAAGTATGCATACAACGAAAAGCGAACGTGGCTTTGAATGATTCCCGTGGTTGTCAGGGGGTTCCCAGAATGAAAGGTGAATATATTTAATACCAGACCTATTAATTAATATGTAAGCCCTCAAAAGTCATTTCTTTGTGTCTCCTTTTTGTGTTTGTTTTTGGTTTTTTAAAGGTGCTTGGTTTACATAAGCAGGAAGACTCAGAGTTTGGACATTTCCATGAAAGCAAAGGTCATTTTTGGAAACTGTTAGGATTAATTGGAGGCATCCACGGATTTTTCTTGATAGAAAAATGTTTTATTCTTCTTGTATCACCAAATACCAAGGTATATTTTAAATTTTATTTATCTTCTGCCTTAGGGCTTCATAATATCTATCGTTTATTTCAAAAGTACTTGTTCCAAAGTGGTTGACATATTCATGAAATTATCTACGTGAGGGATGGGATTCTGATTTCCAGTCATTCTGACTGGCATCTTCCCTATAAGTATGGTTATTAATTTTTTAAACATCTGTTGCTGGCCTGTTAAGGTACTTGTTAAAACCTGCTATTTGACCTTCATGGCTAGTTTAGAAACAGGAGACCATTTCATGTCTGGAAATGAAGGGCCTGAAAGGCCTACCTATTAATCAGCGTCTTGGATGTTTTTTCCTAACCAAAACCAAATAAACATGGAGACAAACACTTTGAAAATTCACAAAATTACCCATCATTTTCGATCTGAAGACCACTGAAAATTATAAAAACAAGGAGCTCAGAAATGGGATTTGTGGCAGAGCTTTTTTTGTTCGGCTTGAATAATTGCTTCCATTGTGCCTATATTTGATCAATTTCTATGTCTGCGATGAAACGTAAAATGCAGTATGTTTTTTTTTAATGGATTTGTTTTTCTCCTACACATTATCCTGTAAGACAGTAGATGAACTGTCTGGTGGGATGGTTAAAAAGGTAAACGCTTGCAAACAACTCTAGGAGAGTAAAAATAAAGTAAATTTTCCTTACAAAGTCCTGGAGTTCTGCAGTCTGCTATGGTTCTCTACGTATTTTCTAGCTTTTTCTACTTGTTCATATAATTAATAATGTCTGTGCCCAGGGAAAACATTAGCAGTCATGTAAAATATCAGCACTTGTTTATTCTTAATCCTAAATTTATTTGAGGTTCAAAGTCTGTGCGTCAAAAAACAAGATGGTTTTATGGATGGACAGAGGAGATGATAGATGGATAGAAAGGTGGTGAAATGGGTTTAGTAAATGGTAATGGTAGGATCTGGGGAAGGAGTATCTGCGTGATCACCTTACAGTTCTTGCAGCTTTTCTGGGTATTTGCAACTTTTCACAGTAAATAAAATGTTGTAGAAATGTTCTTTTTTAGTGAAGCAAGGTGTTTCTTTGTCCTGGAGCTCACGCTGGGGTGCTATGGTAATTGAGAAATTAGGAACACCGGGTTTGACCACAGTCCCTACCCTGCACGCTCAACAACTTAACCTCCTCAAAAGGGGTTCTAATCTCAAAAAGCAGAAAAGAAAATAACAGATCCTGTTTGTACACAATATATTAGCGTTCTTAGCCTGGGAAAACTAAATCACAAAGCCAACCTATCAACTTGTATGTGATAATTAGAAATGTAACCAGGGTGGAAGTGAGTGACATAAATTCTGGACATCCAAACATGTAAAGTTTATTCAGATTGTCCTTGGACTTGTCAGAGAACTTAAAATAAGGTTTAAGAACACATTTCGAGACTCATTATATTGAGTAAAATAAAGGGAATGTGAATAATTTAGAAGGTACTAGTGCTTTTGTTGATGAATACGTTTCTGAAGATATTAATTTCATTGTTATAGGGTATAATATAGTTTCGATTATCATCCTTTCAGTGTCTCCAGCAGAAAGAATTCAAAATTTAATTTCATAGTAAGTATAGTTTTTCAGTAAATGCAAAAGACAATATCAAAACTACCGCTGTTCAAGTCTTTTAAAATCATCACTAGACATATTTAAAGTTTCATTCTTAAGGCATTTAGAATATGCACGATGTTTCAGAGAAGTCCTGTGCTTCTCCAAGGTGAGACATTGGAGAAGGTGAGATGAAATGCCTTCTCATGTGCCGCCTGCCACTTTGGCCAATAAGCAAAATGTTAACTAGAACCCTGGAATTGACAAAGGCTGCAGCTGTGTTCTTCTGGCTTCAGCACTAATTTTAAATCATCCTCCTCTGGCAGGGCATGTCAATGGTTAATGGGCATGTGGAACATTCCCACCACCTTGCACTCAACTCTGAGTTAAGTGACCAGTCAGGCAGAGGCAAATCTGCTTCAACGATCCAGTTGGTAGGTTACCGATTGAGGTATTCTACTGATCTGATTACCTTCTTTCCTTGATTCCTTAATGAACAGATGAAAATCAGTAGGATAGATAAATAAAATCCGCTCCTGATTTGCCTGTTCTGAACCATGATAAGTAGTTTGGGAAACTTTGCCAAGCACCGGAAAGCTGTTTTAAAGAGTAGAAAGCTTTTCCACAATTCAAACCCTTGGTATCTGCACTACTTTGAAGCAAATATGATTAGATTGCATAATATATATCTTGATCATTTTATTTACAGGGTTTGATAAACCAGTTGGCCTCCAGGTTTTCCGTCCTGAGTAATCCTTAGCCATGACCAGATGGGGCCAAATAAAGGGCGAGCAAGGAATTAGTGCAGCTAGTGTGGTAGAGTTCCCTCCCTAAGGGAAGGGGAAAAAAAACCAAGTCTCACGATATGAGCATACGTGACAACATTCCTCATGACCTTGTAACATGAGACCACTTCATCAGACTACATGTTTCTGTGTGTTACCAAATATGAGAGACAAATAAATAGAAAATATATAAAAAGCTACGCCATGTGGTGTTCGGGGCTCAGTTTGTCAGGTACGAACCCAACTGAGCCCGGCTGGCAGGAATAAAGTTGCTTCTGGAAAGAAAAGCCTCGGTGTCACGACTCTCTGTGCAAGAATCCTGCTGCTCTGGGAGTGGGGTGACTGTTTGGTACTGCAGAAGAGAATTGATTCTGCCCCACGAGATGTCTCATAAGTGGCTTCTGTTACACTGAGATTTCCAGGACAAATATTCCAGGCAAATTTGCAAAACACAATCTCCAATCACGTTCAGAACAATGCTCCCACCCGAATTCTCTAAGTAACAAGTAAAGGGACAGGGAGAATATGAAATAACATGTGACAACTCTAACTGTGGCCGCTGGCTGAAGGGTTTACAGTTCAGGGATAGATTCCTGACCGAGTGGAAATAAATAAGCTGTGCCCGAGACAGTGCCACAGCACATAGAAGTCTGGTGGTAGATCTATCACAGATCTAGAGCTAACTCAATTATGAACAAAACCATCCCTTTGAGAAAGTGACTTTAAAGGCCTTTATTACGTTTACAGCTCAGGTACTTCACATATGGCTTGGAAGAAGATAATTTCAGGCTGAGATTAGTTTTAAAATCAGTTTAATGCCGATTTTAGTCCTTCTGTTTCAATGAAGGGTTCAGAATCCCAAGACTGATGATATAAGTAAATCTCTGATGGTAACCTTGTGAGTTTTGAACTATTTGAATATGCCAGCTCACTAATACTATAGTCACTATTCCTTTGGTTATTTTAGCTGCAAGATCAACTTTAAGTGAATAGAAATAATATGAACTTTTAGGATTGTTGGGTTCAAGTTCATGGTTTTTCAGGAAGGAGGGGAACTCCTAATTCTCACCAGTCAAGGAGTCCTGGATGCTTGCCTCTAAATTCCTTTACATAGTATTTAGTTTTGGGGGAAAATCCTAGAGTAAAAATATTTGAGCTCCTGTCTTTTAATAGAACTATAGAACCTTTGTATTATAACCGGGCCTTTGATATAATGTTAAAAAAAAAATCACATTGTGTTCTTCTTCACTCTTACCCTGTATCCTTTAGGTCCTACCTTACTTCTCAGCCACTTATCCAAAAATTGCTCATCATTATATCTTTTGAGTAGCTGCTACTGTTGCACTATGTGAGATACAAGTTTACTTTCTCTGTTTTACATTTTTAAAAAAGGTGCTCAGGTTTCACATTAAACATGACTCAAAATTTTCACAACTTTGGGCGACAGAATTATGTGAATATGCTTTTATTTTTTTTAAGTTTATTTATTTAAGTAATCTCCACAATTAATGTGGGGCTCGAACATATAACCCTGAGATCAAGAGTGACACCCTCTTCCAACTGAGCCAGCCAGGCGCCCTGGTAAATACTGCTTTTAAAAGGACATGTTCAATGGGATAGTTTTCTCTCACTATTCAAACATAGAGCATTTCTATGAAACCTTTGGTAAGCCAAAATGGTATAAAATGAAGGAGCAATTACCATTAATTTACATGGAAAAATTTGTGAGCATTCCCAGTCCCCCAAAATAACCTGTCTTAGGACTTTTTGATACCTGGGGGCACATTTGGCTAAGAGGTGCACAAAATAAATCAAAATAAAGCACAGGGGCGCCTGGCTGGCTCTGTTGGTTAAGCATCCGACTCTTCGATCTCAGCTCAGGTCTTGATCTCAGGCTTGTGAGTTCAAACTCTGTGTTGCACACCACACAGATGCTCACAGATGCTCACAGGTACAGAACAAAGGTCTGGTGGCTTGATGTTGAGATGCTGAGTGGAATTCCTGGGGAAAGAGATTGGGGGAGCCAATCACTGGTGGGGCACACGGTGCCACCTTAGGCTTGCTGCAGAATGAATTCTGAGTGCTATTTTGTGCCTTTGGCTTTTTTTCATAAAAGCAAAAATCCTCTTTGGATTTTTTTCAGTTAGTGAAAACGAGTACTAATGTAGGTGTTTCATAAAAGCAACCTGGCGTAACGTGAACTTAAGAAAAGTGAGGACTGCCTGTGAAAGTTATTCTTTTCACGTAATAGAATGAGACTCTGAGGCACAGGGATGGGAAGTGACTTTCCTAAAATTGTTCCATGAGTCAGTCTCTAAAATAAAATCACATCATATTAACTCACAGAAGTCAATTTCAAAATCTAACCTCTCTGTCATATGAAAGGATAAAAAAATCTTAATTTATTATATTTATCTTTTGTAAGTCTGTTGATTCCTTTCTTTTTTTTTAATGTTTATTTATTTTTGAGAGAGAGAGACAGAGCGCCAGTGGGGGAAAGGACGAGAGAGAGGGAGACACCGAATCTGAAGCAGGCTCCAGGCTCTGAGCTGTCAGCACAGACCCCTATGCGGGGCTTGAACCCAGAAACCATGAGATCATGACTTGAGCTAAAGTCGGACTCATGACGGAGCCACTCAGGCACCCCTGTTGATTTGCTTTCTTAATTAGCAAGATTCTTTAACTCACTGACAATGCCCCAAAACAGAATATTACCCCATCACAGGTAATGTGAGGTGTTGGGTTTGCATGGATTTGTTGTCTATCCACAATACACGATGTGCTAAGAGATCAAAAAATGAATCCTAGACCCACAGTCCACCACACAGGAGAAGTGTCAAATTAGGTCAAGAATCAAGAACTGTTTCTTTCTACAGCTTTTGGGTTTCATAAAGGCTTACATAATTTAAGAGCCTGGATTACAGACTGTCCCAGTAGCCTCTAGCTCTGTACGGACATAAAGTGCTATTTTCATCTTAAGGCACATAGTGCCAGAAGTTTGCTCACGGACCTCCAGCTTTACGTTCTACGCTTGCCTGTGAAATTTCAAAGTTCTGCTCTATTCTGGGGTATTAAGATGTTTAAAAACCAGCATAACTGTCCAGATATTTCAATTTTACAATAAAATGATGGCCACAGCTAATCTTTCATCAGTTATTTTTTTCATTTAAAATAGAAAGGCCCAGAAGATTCACAGGCAACTGAAATTTCTGTAGGCAGTATGACAGCCGTCAACAGAAAATGTGAGTACCAATGGTAAAGAGCTAAACTTTAAATGTAGAAAGTACCACAGGAAAAAGTTGGTGTCTGTTTGGAAACAGTGTGTCAAAATCATGTAGGTTTCCCATTGGGTTTGTTTTTCATTGTTACAGCCTCTACGAGAAAATGTTTAATAATCATTCCTATCCATCTTTCACATCCACTGTGCATTAACGTCAACTTTATTCTTTAAAAATGATGGGTTCCTAAACTATTTGAAATTGATCTTCTGAGGACTGCAATTAGTGTAGATTCATATGTAGTTATCAAGGCTCCTTTAAAATCATGAGCATAGCGCTAATAAGGTATAGACGTACAGAATCACGATGTTGTGCACTGAAATTAATGTAGCGTTGTGTGGCAACTAAATGTCAGTTTAAAAAAAAATCCATGCTTACATGATAATTGAGCCTTTTGCTTCTCTATGAAGTCTGGAAACTTCTATCACAGTCTACTGAAACTGAGCACAAATGTCTGTCATCGAGATAGAGTTCCAATGAGTTGATAACTCATCATTCACATCTTATTCTATCATTCACTTATTCATATAATTTTCAACCAATTGTTTTCCAAGGTTTTCTTTATTTCTGAATTTAATGTATCCCTTTTGTATACGCTTTCTTCCTTTTTATTTATGTTTCTGAATAATTTTCCACATTTTTTTGGTCTCTTGTTTTTGTCAGTTGCTTCCAAATCTCTGCCCCGCTTTTTTCACGGATATTACCCTTTTGTGACACAAATTTCTCAATGTTTTAATATTACACAGTCATGATTAGTTATTCCTGTTCTACCATAATAGATTCGTTACTAATAAAACATACGTATAGCTAACATTATATGCCAGGCATAGTGCTCAGTGCGTCATGGATTATTTTATTTAATACTCCTACAACTTAATGAAGTAAGAACAATTATCAGCTAGTTAAATAGATGGAGAAACCAGTTGTTAGAGAGGATAAGTTCCTGCCCAGGATTACATACCCAGGAAACTCCAGTACTGAGGAACTGAGGAATGCTGATGGACCGACAATTTTGAGGTTGTCATTCATGCATGCATGCATCCATGTCTTTTCTCACACTCTTTCATTCATTCAAGAAATGTTTGAAGATGTACCATGTTTCAGGCACTGTGCACGCGCTGGAGAATAAAGTAAGAATGGTCTTTATCCCTGCTTTGCAATCTGATTGGGGATATAAACACTAAAAGAACAAACACAATTGTGACGATCACTATTTTAAATGTGTTGTATATATTAACTTCTGTAATTTATTTCTTTGATTCAAAATATATAATCACAGGGTCTGTTCAATTCTGCTTTCAGGACATTGCTACTAATATTTTTCTTTCTAAATCTTTAGTTCCAGGAGAGACGTTACAATGCCCGGCACCTAGTAGGAATGCAATAGCCATTTAATCTTTTATGTTTTTTATTTTTGAGAGAGAGTTAGAGCACAAGCAGAGGCAGAGAGAGAGGGAAACACAGAACTTGAAGCAGGCTCCAGGCTCTGAGCTGTCAGCACAGAGCCCGATGCGGGGCTCGAACTCACGAACCCCGAGATCATGACCTGAGCTGAAGTCAGATGCTTAACCGACTGAGCCACCCAGGCGCCCTCATTTATTGTTTTTGAAGGAAAGGAGGAAGAAAGAAGGAAACTCCCAGGCACCGTAGGAGTGGGGTGGCAGATGCTAGATGAGGGAGTAACGATGGTCCGATTCAAGTACTTTGGTGGCCTCATATCTTCCCACTTCAGATATCAAGCTTGGCATTCAGAATGAACAGTGAACAAATCCAAATTTGATTACTCAACTGCCCTTTTGCCAGGGACATATTGAATTAGCTTCAAATATTTGATTACTTGTTTCACATTACCTCATTGGTGGAACTCAGCTTGTGTTTCAAAAGACAGGATGTGAAAATTCTACCCACAATCTGATTTAAATAAACAAAAAGCCACATGATACAAGGCCCGGCCCATGTCTGCCACGGAAAACCTCTGATAAGTTAGAAATGTAGAAATGAATATGACTGCCAGGTACATAAGCCAAGATAAAATATTATTGATAATTCTGTAATAAGTACATTAGATTCCCAGTGAATTCTTGTCTTATCTCCCACCGAATAATATTTAAGTTATCTTAAACAATGTGTATGTGTACAATTGTCTTCCTTGGGGCTTACATGCAAATATATCTCTTTGCCTTGTGGCTTATTACTCGTCCATGATCTGACATTTAGAAACCCATAATCAGAGAAAATAAAATAATAGACAACAAAAATAGGCCATACTGTTTCTTAGCAGAATATGAATTGAGTAAAAACATTTCCATTTGAGTATATGCCACTCGTATCAAAACTACATATAAGTACACGGAAATCACAATTTGTTTGCATGCTGCCATGTTGCCAAATGTATTCCTCTGAATTGTTTGATTTTCACAAAGAAGAGCTTTATTTCTGAAAATTGGCAGGGACAGCAACGCGACCTGGGAAGATTATTAAATTTTGAGAGCTTCCAGGCCATGCCAATAAGAACTCCCTGTATTCAATAATTTGCTATTTATTCTGTGTTTTTATGACAGATGCCTGCAATCTCCTCATTTTTAATAAAGAATAAAATGAATTAGTGAGCCACAAGTAGGATATAAGTTAGTCTTACAGTGATAGCTGTAAATAAAGCATGATTTTTAGAAGTGAAATGCGTGGGACGTCTTTGCACGGCAGTCAGTAGTCTGTTTCCTGCCTGATAGTCTGGACTGTACTTGCCGTTTACTTGACTGAAGTTACTTATGTTATGGTGTGGGATATGAAATGAGTCAAACTGTATTCCCTCAACAAAATAGAAAACCATGTTATAATATGGCGCCCCCATAGTCTTAGACCACATAACAGAAACCAGGAGATAACCTTTTTCTGTTTACTGAGTGTACAATTATTAGAATATTGTGTTCAGTTCTAACAGCAACAACAGCTACTGCTTACTGTGGGCATGCAGTGGAGAGCAACTGAGTAATTAATGAAGTTTTAGACCATGGAAATTGATTCAAACGGCTATTCTTCTCAAAATGTAGGCCTAGGTGGCTTACTGTCAGAATAAGTGTTATCCCCACAGTATTATTTGAATTTATTAGTTGTTCGATTTCATGACGGGGTTGTACTCATACACGCTTTTAGGTTTTTGAAAACAGAAATTCTGTCCATTAAAAACTTGAACCCAATTATGATCTAAAATATTTCATTAATTGTTTCATTGACTCTCTACTCATCAGATAATGTGTATCATGTAATAGAATCCCATGAAAACAGCTTCTCTTTATTTTGTTCACTGTCCAGCTGGTCAAGTACTGAAAGTTACTTTCCAGAAAGACAAGAACATTAGCTAATTGTTCCAAAGCTAATTTGGGGGCCAGCCGAGTTGATAGCGGTTCTGTCGTGGCTGCGGGGCTGGAAAGGGAACAAAATACTTCAGGAGGGTCATGGGCGCCAACCAGAAAGGGAAGCAAGGAGCAGAAAATGGCGGAAGTACACTCCCCAGGATTAGTTCTAGGGCCAGTCTGACCCAGAAAAGACCGTTTTGGAAAACAGCCTCCATTTTAATGACCTTCTGCAAGGAGGGTCTTAAATTATTTTAAGGTGCTTTACAAAAGATGCACATGGAAAGGTCATTGGTGGGATTTTGGAAGGTTATAACAATATGATTTTTATTTTTTTCTTTGGGGTTAGCGGAACAAGGTGAGAGAATAGCGAATGCCATGGTCTAATATATCTCATGACTAGTCAGAGCCGTTAGAAAAACAATGACCACACAGCCAAATGGGTCACTTACCAGAGTTGCATCTCCAGTCCTGGCTTATTTTGAATGCAGAAAGTGGGATTGCTTAATTTGATGCAATCTAAGAATGCCAAGGGTGGATGGGAAAGTTGGTCATGTGGGAAGGGTTCCGTGAACTATCTAGTGCCCTGTCAATGCTTTCTCACACCTTTATTTGGGTCTTTAGGCAAAACCATTAGCTTGTTGGCAGTCATGATACTGGTTGGGGACAGCCTGCATAATTTTGCAGATGGCCTCGTGATAGGAGCAGCCTTCTCATCTTCGTCCGAGTCCGGAGCCACCACAACCCTCGCTATCTTGTGTCATGAAATTCCACATGAAATGGGTAAGTCACATAGTAGGGGCGCTATTTCCTGCTTGTTGAGAACGCCACGATGGCATTTCTAGCTATGGTCTCTAGGTGTCCCTTTCCAACACGCCACTGAAAGATGAATACTTTCCATTCATAATCTATTTAAATGGTAAGAATAACACAACTAGAAAAAAAAAAAAGATTCTGTGCCTTGGGATAAAGTTCAGCTAGACTCTTTATGATGTTTCCCAGGGTCCTAAGTCACTCTTTTTGGAATCTGGAGAGTTCTGTATGAGAGAAAGTCATTCAGAGAAACCTCGTTATCGTAAAGGACCTTGGCGAAGACTTTAAAATCTGCATATTAAATGTGGGAAGAACATTAAGAGAGGAACTTCACCCATTATGTCAGCAAACAGCCCAGTGAGACAAAATAACATTTAAATTAAAGCCAAACCATGGTTTCATCAACTTGATTTATATAAAATGTCTAAGGCCAAGCATAAAATTGAAATGACAGGCGTATGGTAGCAGAGGCACATTAGGCTCTTTTTCTGGATAATCTTAATAGCCCCGTAATTCAAATTCTGCCTCCCAGGAAGCCAGAGGAGACAGAATAGACATTTCTGAAACAGGCCCAGAAAGAGCAGAGGCTGACTCCAGGCACACATGTGGCCCAGAGAGGGGGCCCTTGGCTGTCTCACTGCCCCCATTTCCAGGTCTACATTGCCCCTTTGGGCCACCCCAGCCTCTGGTGTTCAGTGTCTACTGCCCCAAATTCTGTCACCAAGTCATCACCCATCCTTCTTAGAGCAGCGTATCCAAGGCCCTTCCTCAATCCATTAAAATGTCCCTGGTCTGGGTGCCCTGGATCATGGTCCTGCTTTTCACTCTTATTATTATTTTTTTAATGGTTATTTATTTTTGAGAAAGAGAGAGAGAGTTTGTGAGTGGGAGAGGGGCAGAGAGAGAGACACACACACAAAATCTGAAGCAGGCTCCAGGTTCTGAATTGTCAGCACAGAGCTCAACACGGGGCTCAAACCCCTGAACCACGAGATCATGACCTGAGTGGAAGTCAGATGCTTAACCGACTGAGCCACCCAGGCGCCCCACTCACTATTATAATAAAACCACAGAAGAGTGTGACAGTCTGTGGCAGTCCAGCGAAGATGGTTTAAGACCTGTTCGTAGGACCAGTTATGTCATGGGACTAAGAAAGTGAGCCCTCGGGTGATTTATTGAATTTCAGCCTCTTGCCTATCTCCCAAACTAAGAACTAGAGCCTCTCAGATTCAAAGGTGATTCTTCTTTGGGAGGAAAGGTGTGGAGAAAATAAGCTCATGTGTCTATAATCATCGAGGCAGCAAAACACTTTCTAAAGGAAAAATTTGTTTTCCTATCCAACTCTGGCAATGATTTTTAAATCTCCTATTAAGTAGTTTTCTCTCCCCATAGCAGTTCTTACATAAGCAAATAAGAAAAGCCGACATAACGGGATTTAGCCTGGCAAGTTTCCAGGTGAAAAAGGTTTAAAAACCCTGGAACAAGCAAGTGCTTTATTCTGCATTTATCTAAGTTGAAAATGTCACAGGGCATCGGGAACTGAAGAATATGTCACAGTTCCCTCGGTATGTGCTGTCTTCAGGAATAGAAAAGGAAGACAGTTCTTGAAATGTAACTTCCTAATAGTATAATGAGAAGGCTCTGAATCCCAGAGAAATACAGGCAAGTGCTTTATCGACTGGTCACTCAACTCTACTTATAAAATCAGTCCCAGTTGCTGAAATTTGGAACAACCTAATAGCACATTCCTCCACCAAAGGGATCATCAACTAAACAACGATTGTATTTTCATTTGCCCTTAAATTTCAGGAGACTTTGCTGTGCTCTTAAGCTCTGGACTTCCTATTAGGATTGCCATCCTTCTGAATTTTATAAGCGCTCTAACTGCCTTCATTGGACTGTACATTGGTCTCTCAGTCTCAGCTGATCCATGTGTTCAGAACTGGATCTTAACAGTGACTGCGGGGATGTTCTTATACTTATCCTTGGTGGAAATGGTAAGCTGTGTGGCTTTTCTATTTTGTTTTTCTAAACTCTGAAAATGTAGAACAGAGACAAAGCCATAAAATGGAAGGATAGATGGGGAGAGGGGAAGAAGGATATGTTTGAAAATATGAAAGGCTAAGGAAATAGTCTGTGTAATCCAAGAAAGTAAGTTGTAGGGAGAAGAAACATAATTTGAGATACAGAAAATATTGACATCCTTTTAGTAAATTTAAGTGGAATGAGCGAAACCTTAAAATTGCCAAAAAGTGATCATCAGTTCATTCTGCTCTAGCGTTGCACCTCGATATGAGGCCTGTCCTTCTGGCAGAAAAAATGGAAAGTTCTGTGAAACAGCCAGCTATTTTGTTTATACATTGGAAAATAGTTCAACTGAATCTGTCATTAATTGATGAGCTGTTTGGCTTAATTAACCAACTTTAGGGGGTTTTTTTGTGGGGGGAGAGGGAGAGAGAAAGCACATGAGTGGGGGGAAAGGAAAGATAGAGGGAGAGAATCTTAAGCAGGCTCCGTGCTCAGCATGAAGCCCAACTCAAGGCTCTATCCCACGACCCTGAGATCATGACCTGAGCTGAAATCAAAAGTAGATGCTCAACCACCTGAACCACCCAGATGCCCCAACCAATTGTAATTTTTAAAAGTAATGATTTAAGTTTTAATTGCTGAAGGGCTATCAGACTGGTGAAATGAGAAAGATGATAGTGTTGAGTCTCTAACACTGCAACATGTATTTCCTAGAGAGCGCCTTGCTGATACTGATGGTAACTCAGTCATCCCTTTTCATCCTCTAATATCTGATGAAGGAATTAAAGCTGGGAAATTTTACCCTTTTTCGAGTCTGGAAATTGCAAAATAAACCAGACTTTTTAAGGTCACCCTCTATTGGACTTTTTAGACTTAAATGCATTAAGGTGGAAGTTTTAATAACTATCCCTTCTTGGGGCATCTGGATGGCTCAGTCAGTTAAGCTTCCAACCCCTGATCTCAGCTCAGTCTTGATCTTCGGGCTGTGATTTCAGGCCCCATGTTGGGCCGCATAATGAATGTGAAGCCTACTTAAAAACAAAACAAAACAAAATAAAACACGAAACTATCCCTTCTTATGTGTTGTAATAATGCAAATAAAAATGACATGCATGAATACAAGAGATACTTAAGAGTGAAAACCAATAGAAAGCCAATCCAAATGGAAGTAAAATATGTGATGACCTGTATCCTGGAGCAAAAAAGTCAAATAAACTATCTTGAAGGTAATATGTGGAATGGGACCATTGGGATTGACTCGGGATGATGCAGAATCTCGCTATTGTCCTGGAAGTTAGGTAAAGAGAAAGGTTTCACAAGGAAAAACTTCTGAGAGGCAGGAACCTGTGCTAACACAACCAAGTAACAGCAGATTCTGGAAGGAGAATTCGATAAGGGCTCCCTTCAAGTGAACACAACCGTTTTAAACTCCCGGTCTAAATATGTTTAACTTTTTGGTTATTTTTCTTAATTCTCACGAGATTCCGAGAGATGAGGTCAACATCAAAGGGTACTTCCGTGTTTAGAAATGTTCTTACATGTTATTTACGATACTCAGGGAATTTCCTAATCTTGAAATGATGAAGACAGACTAGTGGGGCAAGTTCAACCCACCTCTTCTGAACCCCAATCCTCAAGCCATGGTCAGTATTACAGAATCCCGTGGTCCTTCCAGTTTGAGAAATCTGGTTTGCTAGCCTTGCATAGTGGCTTCAAAAGCACACTGTCACTCATCATTGATGAGGTGAGCTCCTTTTTGTTTAAAATGTCTGTATATCAGTCCTCAAATTCACTCTTGGGTCTCCTGATGGTCAGTTTTCTGCTTCTGACTTCCTTTCTCTTTATGACTCAGTTGAAGGAAGGTTAAGAAATGGCTTGTAAGAAATGTGGCAGATATCCTGTGAGACTCCAACTAGAATGAATCTTGACCTTGTCGCAAATTACTATTGGCCAAGGGAAAACCGGCATCCTGGCAAAAAGACAGGAAAGAAAATACTCTTGAGTTTCCTGGGGCTACTTCCTATAATCCAGGTCGCCTGCTCTCACGGCCTTTTGAGTAACTTCTAAACAAATAGGACTCTTTCACATAGAAGCAACTTTAACTGTTGCTCTGCGCTGGGGCTGTGCCAGAGAAAATAGTCTTTTGTCATTTAAAGGGAAGAAAACAAGATTTCAAGACTGTAAAACAGCAAAGAAAATAAATGACAGTAAGTAAAGGGTAAGGGCTAGGGGGGAGGAATACTTTCATAGACTGGTTATTTACTAAATGTTGGAAATTTACCAGGCACCTTCTGAGCTGGGCTAATGTGGAAAGATTAGCTACATTTTTGCTTTGCTTGTTTGGTTCAAAGAAATTGGGTGTGTTATTTCAAACTCCCAGAAGAGAAAGAACTAGGGGCAAAAATGGGGCCATTGGCAATGAAGTCAGCAAAGCAGAAAGTCTTCACTAGGGAAATCTGCCAGCCTCAATTCTCCAAAGTGGGATTGCCTTATCCAAGCACACTAACTCTCGGTGGCATTGAATGGTTTCTAAGGAAATTTAAGAATGAATGCAGGCCTGGGTGGCTAGAGGACATTCACGCTCTATTAGAAAGATGAGTGTGCTAGGCTGGGGGTGCCCCAAGCAGAGACTAAAGACAAATGCAGTTCACCTGGAAGGTGAGCCCAGGAGCAGGAATGAAGGGCAGGTGGAGTGAAGCAGAAAATGACAAAAAAAGTCAATAAAATGATGTGTTTTCGTTACCTTGACCACCACTACGGGGACCCACCACACCAGACCTTCTGAGGGGGCTCCTGTCCCCATTTGTTCAAAGCTAGCCCCACAAACATACCTCCCCAACAACATACACCCCTTTCAGGCTATGCATGCTTGAGCACTTGGGAAGTTCGCACAAGGGCCTCATGCGAAAACATTGGAGGAGCCCAGGGCAGGAGAAAGAGAAATGCAGTGTGGGCTAAAGCAAAGCTTTCTGCAAAACTTGCCAACCCTTCCTTGGAAATGGTCTCTGTGGCAGCGGCTGAGCACCAGAGATGAGGGGACATGAGAAGTCCTTTCAGGGTGGTAGGTAGCCACCCAAAAACTCCACAGAGACTTAATACAAGATAGTTAGTGGCATAAGCTCCATACCTGACTGGTCTCTCTCTCTCTGTCTCTTTTTTAATGTTTATGTATTTATTTTGAGAGAAAGAACATGAACAGGGTGGCAGGGGTGTTGGGGGACAGAGAGATAGAGGGAGAGGGAGAATCCCAAGCAGGCTCTGCGCTGTCAGCACACAGCCCAATATGAGGCTCCATCCCACAAACCATGAAAGCATGACCTGAGCTGAAATCAAGAGTCTGACACTAAGCTGACTGAACCACCCAGGCATCTGCCATTGGTCTTATAGTAATATTTGATATTCAACCATCTCTGTCCAGTACCCAACCTTGATTCTCCTCACCCTCAGGGAGCACTTTGGCTGACCCAGATTTCTTTCCTGGTAGGGCAACCCAGGTCTTCACTGAGGGGTCTGCTTTGTCGCGGTCGGGCCATGTTTCCAGTGGTTGCCCATTCACCATTGTCATCAAGCATCAAGAGACAGGAAACCCCTGGTTTCTGGATATGTGCCTTGCTTCTTTCATTGTGTAGCCATAACCCTAGTACAAATTCTACCAATGGAAGAGTGAGCAGTGATGATCTACCATTGCCTCCTGATTTTCTCTCTTTCTGCTGTCTCTAAGATTCCCTTCCTTCTATTCCCTGTGCATTAATTTTCTGCTATTTTCTCCCTTTGTGAGGGGGAATGATATATCACTGATTTCAAATCTTGTCTTCTCTTAGCTTAGAAGATCTAAGCATTTAAAGGTATATATTTTCCTCTAAGCACTGCTTTGCTGGATCCCATATATATTTTTTTAATGTTTTATTTTTTGAGAGAGAGCAAAAGCAGGGGAGGGACAGAGAGAGAAGGGGACAGAGAATCCATAGCGGGCTCTGCACTGACAGGCTGACAGCAGCGAGCCCAACGCGGGGCTCAAACCCATAAACTGTGAGATCATGACCTGAGCCAAAGTCGGACGCTCAACTGACTGAGCTACCCAGGTGTCCCGGATCCCATATATTTTAATATGTGGTGTTTTCAATACTGATCACCTTGAAATGTCCTTAAATTTCTCACATAACTTTTTTTCTTATTTGATACATGTTATATTGAGGTATGGTGCCTGACTTCTCAATATTTGTAACCTTTAAATGTAGCTTTTGGTTATTGATTTTAATTTAATTCCTTCATTGTCAGATATACGTTATATTATTTTAGTTCTTTGAAATATTTTGAGGCTTGTTATATGGCCCAGTGCATAGTCTAACCTGGTAAATGTGCTCAGATGCATTTGGAAAGTACACGAGTGTGACAGCTATTGGGTATAGAGTTCTGTGAATGTCAGTTAAGTCGAGCTGGTTGATGGTTTTATTCATGTTTTTAAATTCCATACTGATTTTTCATCTCCACTTGTGTTAATTATGAGCAGATGGCATTAAAAATATAGACCTAGGTGTGTGGGTTTGCCTATTTCTTTCTTGGTTTTATCAATTTTGCTTTATGCATTTGAAGCTCTGTTATTACATGCATGCATATTTAGGTTGTCCTGTCTTCCTGATGGAATTGATATTTTTATCAGGCTGAAAGATCCCTCTCATTACCTCTATTAAAACTCTTTGTTTTGAAGTCTCCTTTGTCTGATGTTAATCAAGTCACCTCTGCTTTTCTGCTTACTATTTGCACAGAATTTTTTTTTCATCCTTTTATCTTCTCCTGGCTGTAGAAAGTAAGCGGTGGGGTCTTGACAGAGTATTTGAAGTGTCACATAACAGAAGTGTCTGATATAATCAGCAATCTCTGGGATAAATAGGTTAGTATCCATTCATCTTGTTTATCCACTTTCTCCAAATTGTCTTTATAACCAGATCTATTGGTTTGGTGGGTTTTGTTTTTTTGTTTCTTGGTTTTTTGGGTTTTGGTGTTTTTTGTTTTTTTTTTTTTTTTTTTTGGTATTTCCGTGTTTGCTACAAAGATTTCATGAGATTTGTCCTCTACAGATATCATGCCCTCCTCCCCAAGATATACATGTCCTATTCTTGGGAACCTGTGAATATGTTATCTTACATGTCAAAAGAGACTTTGCAGATGTGATTAAGGCTTAGGACTTTGAGACGGGGAGATTATCCTGGCTTATCTGGGTGGTCACATTTTAATCACATGAGTCCTTAAAAATAGGAAACCTTCCCCAGCTGCATTCAGAGAGAGGTGTGATGGCAGAAGGAAGGTCAGAAAGATTTGGCGCTGGTGGCTGTGGAGATGGAGGAGGGGGACCAGGAGCCAAGGAATACCAGTCACCTCTGGAAGTTGGAAAAGGCAAGGTAACAGATTCTCAAGCCTCCAGAAGGAACACACCCCTGCCGACACCTGGATTTTAGCCCCATGAGACCCGTGCCAGATTTCTCACCTCTAGAACTGTGAGACAATTAACTTGTATCATTTTAAGTCACCAGATTAGTGGTAATTTGTTAACAGCAGCTGGAGAAAACTAACATAACCCTTTGCCACTAACCCTGGTGTAGATGTGCTTGAGAACAGAGGCAGCTACGTAGGACTCTCTTGTTCTGCTTGGGAACTGAAAGTTCCTTCTAAGAAAATTCTCAGAACTAAAAGATCTAGAGGATTTCTCACATTCACCTTCTCTAAAGTTTACAAGTTTTCTCAAATAGAAGGAAAAGAGAAGCCCGGAAGTATTCTTTTTTCTTTCTTTCTTTTTCTTTTTTTAGCCATTTGTAAAAGAGAGGCTTTCTTTTTAATAAATAGGACTTATTTAAATAATAAATTAACTCAGTTTAGAGAACATAAGACATTATGGCAAGGAAAGGTTTATTTTGGATCTGAAACAAGTTTCAGACCTTTAAGCATTTTTTTCCCTAAGGTTTTAGATCCTGCAAAACTGTTTCCATAACAACGAGTCCATGGAAACCTCAAGGGGCTATCAGCACAGATGTAACGAGAGATGTCCCTGGAATTGGCGGAACTGGACATCTGCCCGGAACCAATACATTAATAGCATCCAAGCTGATAGTGGAAATGCTGTAGCTCCTAGAGGTAGGTAGCAGAGAAGGAAGCACTGAATTCACCCGTTCATGCCCAACAACATGAAACAAAACTCAGACACCCCCTCCATGCACATCAAGACCAACCAGTTGAGAACTGACCTTATTTCTAAACCTCTCTGCTACCAATCTCCCTAAATACACAGTTCTCTGGTTCTCTTTCCCTCCCCCCTGCACTTTTTGCTTGTTTGTTTGAATGGATGCTCTTTTTTTTTTTTTGAGAGAGAGAGAGAGAGAGAGAGAGAGAGAGAGAGAGAGAGAATCTTAAGCAACCTCCATGCTCAGCACAGAGCCTGATGGGGCTCCATCCCACGACCCTGGGATCATGACCTGAGCCAAATTCCAGAGTTCCATGCTTAATTGACTGAGCCACCCAGGCACCCTGAGGGGATGCTTTTTTCCAACTTCTCTTCCTGTTCAAGATTATTACTCATGTTCCTTCAGTCTTGATTTCCCTTACTTAACCGTGGGGGAGGAAACAGCAAGATTGAAGAGCAGTCACCTAGAGCACCTTGCGTATCTACCCACTTCTGGGAATGTTTCCTTGAAGCAATATGACAGCCAGGTTTTGCCTGGAACATTTTAAAATTTCCAGATGTGAAAGACAGGGTAAAAACTATTTTGAATCTGAACTTAACATCCTCTGCTTTAAAAAAAATTTTTTTTTAAATAGGCTTCATGCCCAACGTGAGACTCAAACTCATGATCCCAAAATTAAGAGTTGCGTGCTCAACCAACTGAGCCAGTCAACCATCCCAAGATCCTCTGCTTTTAAAATATACCCAGGGGTGCCTGGGTGGCTCAATCCATTAAGCATGGGACTCTTGGTTTCCACTCAGGTCGTGATCTCACAATTTCATGGGTTCGAGCCCCATGTCATGTGCTGCTAGTGCAGAGCCCATTTGAGATTCTCTCTCTCTCTCTCTCTCTCTGCCCCTACCCCACTCACACTGTCTCTGTCTCTTGCAAAATAAATAAGTAAACTTTAAATACACACACACACAAGTAAAATCTACATATTAAACCCAGTCAATAAAGAGGATTATCAGTAGTCCGATGACGATCATCCATTGGCCTCTCTACATTTATTTTAGCTCAGTAGATTTAACAGCTCCACAATAGTTTTCACAAAGGGTGAAAAGAACATAAGTTGACTGACTAAACAGCCACTTTTCTGGTGAAGCTTCTCATCTTTTCTTAATCACATGACTACAAAATTAAACGGAAACAATCCTACACTTTTAGGATATAGATCCTATTCCCTTTTCCCCATTATTCTTTATCTTCCAATTTGTTGATTTTGATGGAGTCTTGCTTTCTCAGAGAAATCTAGTTATGTCCAACGTACCTCAGTCCATAATCTATAATCACCAAGTTGATTCTGATAAAAGAGTCCTTTCTCCCTCCAAGAAAACTATTAAGCTATCTTTTCTTTGAAGTTTGACAATACCTAGGTGTGATGCCCTTTACACAAAATCCAGCCATAGAAAGGGGATATTTTGTTTGAAAACCATATAAAATAACTTGATAGACGTATTTGCTTTCGACAAATATTGTACTTGAAGTCAGTGAGTGTAACTGACATCATTTAAAATACTCTTTCTCTGTGGAAAAAAATGACAAGCATTTAAAAACCATGTCAGGCAGCAAAATTAATATAATTTAACATTCACAGTTATTTCTTCCCAAAAACAAGAAGTATGAATCATTTTTACCAACAATTTTGAAAGATTTTGATTCTCTTCCTCTATAAATTCGTCAAACTCTACATTTAGGTATTTTCTACTGGGAAAATGATTAATTAACCAAATTTTGATAAATGCTAAGCTCTGTAATTTTAAAAACTTCGCTACCAGAAATGTTTGCATTTTTCTGCTCTTGTATTTTTTTTTCTTCTAGCTCGCCTCTCAAACCATGCACATTTGCACCCACACATCTTCCAAAGTAATCCATTTCTTAGGAAAATATGAAAGATGGCTAATAACTCTGTTTCCTGAGCTACACAATTAAGAATTTGCCTGACTGAGGGGCGCCTGGCTGGCTCAGTCGATTGAGCATCCGGCTTCTGCTCAGGTCATGATCTCACAGTTCGTGGGTTCAAGCCCCGCATCAGGCTCTGTGCTGACAGCTAGCTCAGAGCCTGGAGCCTGTCTTCGGATTCTGTGTCTCCTTCTCTCTCTGACCCTCCCCTGCTCGTGCTGTCTCTCTCTCTCAAAAATAAGTAAAACATTAAAAAATTTAAAAAAAAGAATTTGCCTGACTGAATCCTTCCCCTGAGGAAAAAATGGAGAAGTGAATTGTTAGATACAAGTTAGAAGCAGGTAACATCATTGTCTCTTTGAATCATGTGTGACAATGATGTGGTCTTTGTCTTCAATTTTCAAAAGAAGAAATTTTCATTTATTTTCCGATGCAAACTGCTTCCTAAATTCCCTTGGGAAAATCAGAGTGGGAAATTAGAAGCCTATAACATCCTGTATTTAAATATTTAAATAAAATAATGCTGAATTACAAAAAATAACCTTCAGATTAACCTCCTCTTTGGTCCCTTCACTTTGGTGATCCCGGACACATAAAGGACTGTGGTTCTTACTATTTTGCTTGAAGAGGAAAATTAAAATTGCTGGATTAAGTTGTTCTGTGAACAGAGCTACTAATTTAAAAAGACCCACATTCAAAACAGAACTTGTGTCAATGGGAGCAAATCTCTCAATTTGAAGATATCATGAGTCAACGTAGTAATCTGTGTTGAGGATGTTACTGTTAGTAATCAAATATGATGCTAAAATAGAACACTCTTCTCTCTCTTTTTTTTTTCCCTATAGAACATTGAATTTTATTTTAAGACTGTTATTATTCTGGCCACTGCTTTTACCCCATGGAAATTTTTTTAAATTCCGGCACAATTAACATACACTGTTATGTTTCAGGTGTACCGTAGAGTGATTCAACAATTCAATACGTCACCCAGTGCTCATCACAACAAGTGCACTTAATCCCCATCACCTATTTCCCTTCCCCCGCCCTCTGGTAACCATCAGTTTACTCTCTCTGTTTAAGAGTCTGGTTTTTTGTTTGTCTCTTTTTTTTGTTCATTTGTTTTGTTTCTTAAATGCCACTTATGAATAAAATCACATGGTATTTGTCTCTGACTTCTTTCTATCAGCATTATACCCTCTAGGATCCATCCATGTTGTTGCAAATGGAAGATTTCATTCTTTTTCGTGGCTGAGTGATATTCCCTTGATATCCAGTGATAGTTCACGTCTTCTTTGTCCATTCTTCTTCTTCTTCTTCTTTTTTTTTTTTTTTTTTTTGAGAGACAGAGTGTGAGTTGGGGAGGGACAGAGAGAGAGGGAGACAGAATCTGAAGCAGGCCCCCGGCTCTGAGCTGTCAGCACAGAGTGCTCTGCGGGGCTTGAACCCACGAATGGCGAGATCATGACCTGAGCTGAAGTCAGACATTCAACCTACTGAGCCACCAGGTGCCCCTCTTTATCCATTCTTCTATCGATGGATGAGTTGCTTCCATAAATTGGGTATTATAGGTGGTGCTTCAATAAACATAGGGGTGCATATATCTTTTTAAATTAGTGTTTTCCTATTCTTTGGGTAAATACCCAGTAGTGGAATTACTGGATCATATGGTAATTCTATTCTAATTTTTTGAGGAACTTCCATACTGTTTTCCACAGTGACTGCACCAGTTTGCATTCCCACCAACAGTGCATGAAGGGTCCTTTTTCTTCACATCACCAACACTTGTTTTTTCTTGTGGTTTTGATTTTGGCTATTCTAACAGGTGTGAGGAGATACCTCACTGTGGTTTTGAGTTGCATTTCCCTGATGACGAGTGATGTTGAAGATCTTTTCCTCTGTCTGTTGCCCATCTGGTTGTCTTATTTGGAAAAATGTTTATGTCTTCTGCCCAGAAAACAGAACATACTTCTAGCCTCCTCCTTTATATTGCTGTCAAAGAAATGACTAAGAAAATGAATTCAATAAAACAAAAGAGAAAACATATAATAGAAAAAAAGATAGATTAGATTAAAACCACACACCAACTTTTACTGAATTCAAGTCTTAGAAGATGTTAAAGGGAAGACTTGATAAGATATTTTTCAGCAACTATTCCAGAGAAAATTTTCATTTTCCAGAATATTGTAGAAAGAGAACTCCTGCAAGCCCTCCTGAGGTTTTGTAGCTGATAAAACCTCATTCTGTGGATAGGCAACCTTCCCCACCCAGTCACACCCAGGAAACAGCCAGGTTCCCTTGAGGAAAGGAAACTTAGACTTCCCTCTATCATGTTACAGATGATAATCACAAAGAAATTCGACGTAATCCATACTGCAGAGTATAAACAAAGGACTCTAATAAGGACACTCATCCCAAAGGGCCTGGTTCCCATGACCTCATCCAAGGCACCACTTCCTAATACCATCACATTGGGGCATAGGGTTTCAACATACACATTTTGAGGGAAAGAAAACATTCAGTCCTTAACATCTATGCTCCAGGACTTTGAGATCTAAACACAACACATGTGTCTCACTGCAAAATGATGATAATGAATCCTTACCAGGCAGGGCATGATACCTCTTCCTATCACATACTTTCTTGGAGGTAATTAAGTGCTGCTTGTTGTGTTGTTATAAGCTAAAGAGTTAATCAAAGTGGAGCTTGCGAAACCTTGGAGTATGTGTGTGTGTGTTTGAGCATTTGTGGTGTTTATTATGGTAAAACATACAATACGTGAAATTCACTGTTTTAACCATTTGAGGTGTATAGTTTAATGACTAAATATGTTCATCTTCTTGTGCATCCATCACCCCTATCCACTTATAGAACTTTTCTCATCTTCCCAAACTGAAACTCCAGACTCATGAAACACTAACTCCCCATTATCCCCACCCCTACTCTCTGGCAACCACCTTTTACTCTCTGCCTTTCTGAATTTGACTACCCTAGGTGCGTTATATAAGTGGAACCACACAGCATTTGTCTTTTTGTGACTGCTTGATTTTACTTAGCATAAGGTCTTCAAGGTTGATCCATGTCAGTGTGTGTTAGAATTTCCTTCCTTTTTACTACTGAGAAACATTCCGTTGTATGTCTATACAACATTTTGCTTATTCCTTTATCCATCAATGGACATTAAGTGCCTTTCACCTTTTGGCTATTGCGAATAATGCTGCTGTGAACATGGGCATATAAATATATCTTGAAGTCCCTACTTTCAGTTCTTTTATGTATATATCCAGAAGTGGAGTTGCTGAATCATAGAGTAAGTCTATTTTTAATTACTTGTTTTCCATAGTGGCTGCATCATTTTACTCACCCTCTTTCTTTGCATCATCACCAACACTTGTTATAGCCCGTCATTTTGAAAGTAACAATCCTAATGGATGTGAACTGGTATCTCATTGTTGTTTTTGTTTGTATTTCCTGAATGATTAGTGATGTTCTTCACCATCTTTTCATGTGCTTATTGGCCATTTGTATATCTTCTTTGGAAAGATGCATATGAAAGTCCTTTGATCATTTTGTTTAGATTTTTGTGTGAGTGTGAGTTGTAGGAGTTCTTTCCATATTCTGTATATTAACCCCTTATCAGATAAATGACTTACAGATGTTTCCTCCCACCCATTCCATGGATTGCCTTTTCACTCTGTTTATAATGTCCTTCGATGCATAAAAGTTTTACATGTTAGTAAACCCAAATTTAATCTATTATTTTCTTTTGTTTTCTTGCCTGAGCTTTTCAAGATATATCCAAGAAATCATTGCCAAATCCAGTGTCATGAAGATTTCTCACTATGTTTTCTCCTAAATGTTTTATGGTTTTAGGTCTTACATTTAGGTCTTTCATCCATTTTGAGTTCATTTTGAGTTCATTTTGTGTATGATACAAGGTTAGAGTCCAACTTCCTTCTTTCGCATGTGGATACCCAATTTTCCCAATACCTTATGTTGAAAGGACTGTTCAGAAAGAATAGACTTGGCACTCTTGTCAAAATTACCTATCTATGCAAGACTTTATTTCTGGTTTCCCTATTGTATCCCATTGGTCTATAGTCTATCTTTATGCCAGGACCATACTCTTGATTATTATAGCTTTGTAGTTAATTTTGAAATCAGCAAGTATAAAACGTCCAACTTTGTCCTTTTTCAAGATTGTTTTGGATATTCAGGGTCTCTTGAGATTTTATATGACTTTTAAGATAGATTTTTCTATTTCTGTAAAAAAATCTTTAAGATTTTGATAGGAATTGCATTAAATCTGTAGATCACTTTACCTGGTACTGATATCTAAGCAATATTAAGTCTTCCAATCCATGAACTTAGGATATCTTTCCCTTTATTTGTGTTTTCTTGGTGAAGTTTATTCCTAAGTATTTTATTATTTTTGATGCTATATTGCAGATGGAACTGTTTTCTTAATATCCTTCCTTTTCAGAGTGCTCATTATTTGCGTATAGAAACAGCGTATTTTTGTGTTGATGTATGTATGTGTATCATACAACTGCTGAATTTTAAATTATATTTTAACATCTCAAAAGTAAAAAAGATATTGGTACTGGATAACAAAATTTATTTAGCAGAAGGACATGTTTTGTAAGCAGTATTTTTTTTAAATGTAATGCTATAGTGAATACAATTGTTTAAGTTAAAAACATTTACAAGTCAAAAGGATTCCATCATTAATCACATGAGATCATTTCTCTTGTTTTGTTTTTTTTAACTCACTAAAAACAGAAATCTGCCTCAATTTCATCCACTCTCTTTTTTCCTCTTCTTCCTTAATTTTAAGATACATGAATAGGTAAACATGCATTCATGAAATCAGTAAATTAAAAAAGTCTCTATTTTTTATTAAAGTTAGAAGGGATGATGTTTTCTTAAATTCTTAAGGAAGACTGTATGACAAATATGATCCTTGTGTGATTTTTTCATTTACTAAAGAAACTTCCCTGGTAAATTTATGTGACAGTGAGTACAAGATACAATCTTGTTTACTCACTAGAACTAACATAGGTAGTTTACAATTCAGTTCATCTAAGGTTAATTGAATGCATGAGAAGATCACTGTTGTGAAGACCCAGCCTATGTGTGGCTTATTGTTGTCAGCAGTCTGGAAGAAAACCAAAAAGGTCATGTGATTGTTTCTGTGATTGAATATTTACTAAAACAAGTAAGTTGGTCACTCAACAGATAAGACAAAAATTAGTCCATCTATTTATTGAGTTTATAAAGGCCAATAGTCTTTCTAATCTATCAATTTGTTAGCAAGTTGTGATATCATGAATGCCTTCTTCAGAAAATTTTCTTGGAGACAGCTCATGGATAAAGGATCATATAGACTGAGTGTTAGGTTTTGCAAACACTGGGTGAACTTTTGGGTGTCATTAAGAACCATAAGAAACCTATCTATTTACCTATCTATTTAATTTAAAAAATCCTCCAAAGAGACCAATGTTTCTTTGTTACCCTTTTTTGGATAACATGTTATCAATGAATAATTATCAAATGACCCTTCAAAAGATCAAAAGAAAAAATTAGCTGAATGCCTTATTAACATTGTTGTAAATACACAGATGAGTGAATATTCTAAAGTTATTTTTTTCATGCGTTTGACAATATACAGATGTTCTAGTGCCTCTTTGTAGCAATGATGATCATTTGAAAAAAATCTAGATATATTAATGGTATAAGACTGGAAAATACTAGGGGGAAAAAATCCTTCTGTCCTGAGTATAAACAGAAGACTTTGAAATGGCACTCTCTAGTTTGACCTAAGCCACTAAACAGTCCAGTAACTTAAAATATACTTTAGCCTTTCCTTCTTCTCCTTTCCCCCCCTATTTTTAGAATAATAGGAATGTGTGGGCAGAACAGAAGAAATACAGAATGATCCATAACCATTATAATTCTTCTCCCAGTGGGCCTATGCTTCCCGCAAAGAGTGTTTCTTTAATTTATCTAGTGACTATTTTTTTTTATCTGTACTGTCAACTTTTTTTTTATCTGTACTATCTGCAATGGTGGCCACTGCCCATGTGTGGCTATCTTATCAAGCACTTGAAATATGATTAGTATAAATGGGAAATGGATTTTTTTAATTAAAAAACTTTATTTTTTAGAGCAGTTTGAAGTCCATGACAAAATTGTGTAACAAGTCCAGAAAATTTCCAAATAACATCTGCCCTACACGTGCATACTTTTTCCAACTCTCAACATTCCACACCACAGAAGTACATTTGTTATAATTAAGAAACTGTGTTGATCCATTACTATCATCTAAAGTCCATAGTTTACATTTATTTCATGTGTGGTATTGTACATTCTATGGGTCTTGACAAATGACAAGTATCCACCATTGTAATAGCATATAGAATAGTTCCCCTCCCTAAAAATCCTCTGTGTCCTGCCTCATCATCCCTCCCTTTCCATTGACCCCTAGAAACCACTAATCTTATTTATTTATTTATTTATTTATTTATTTTTATTTTCTAAATGTTTTTAATGTTTTATTTATTTTTGAGAGAGAAAGAGAGAGAGAGAGAGAGAGAGAGAGAGTGAGCAAGGGAGGGTCAGAGAGACAGGGAGATACAGAATCTGAAGACAGGCTCCAGACTCTGAGCTAGCTGTCAGCACAGAGCCCGACGCGGGGCTCGAACCCACGACTGTGAGATCATGACCTGAGCCGAAGTTGGATGCTTAACCGACTGAGCCACCCAGGCGCCCCACCACTAATCTTTTTTAATCTCTGTAGTTTTGCCTTTCCCAGAATGTACTGTAGTTGGAATCAGTCAGTATGTACCTTTTGAAACTGGCTTCTTTCACTTAGTAATATGGTTTTAAGGTCCCTCCAAGTCTTTTCATGGCTTGATAGCTCATTTTTTTTTTGGCACTGTGTAATACTGTCTGGATGCACCACAGTGCACTTATCTTTTCACCTACTGAAGACCCTCTTGGTTGCTTCCAGGTTTGGGCAGTTACAAATAAAGCTGCTATAAATATCCATGTGCAGGTTTTTGTGTGAACATAAATTTTCTATATATTTGGGAAAATACCAAGGAGTGTAATCCCTGGATCATACGATAAGAATATGTCTAGTTCTATAAAAGATTTCCAAATGTCTTCCAAAGTGATTGTACCATTTTGCATTCTCACCAGCAATAAATGAGAGTTCCTGTTGCTCCAGATCCTTGTCCACATTCAGTGTCGTCAATGTTTGGATTTTGGCCATGGTAGTAGTTGTGTAGTGATATCTCGTTGCTGTTTTCATTTGAAATTTCCTAGTGACGTATGATGTTAAACACCTTTTAATATGCTTACTTGTCATCTGTGTACCTTCCTTCGGGGAGGTGTCTGTCCAGGTCTTTTAACCATTATTTAAAACTGGGTTGTTTCTTATTTATGTGTTTCAAGAGTTCTCTGTATGTTTTGGATGGCAGTCTTTTATCAGATGAGTCTTCTGCAAAAAATTTCTCCGAATCCCTGGCTTATCCTTTCATTTTCTTGATATGTCTTTTGCAAAGAAGAAAATTTAATTTTAATGAAATTCAGCTTATCAATTATTTCTTTTATAAATCATATCTCTGGTATTGTATCTAAAAAGGCATCACTGCACCCAAGATCATCTAGGTTTCCTCCTCTGTTATCTTCTCAGAGTTTCATAGTTTTGTGTTTTCCATTTAGACTTATGATTCATCTTGACTTAATTTTTGTGAAGGGTGTAAGGTCTGTGTATTGATTCAATGGAGGGATTTTATTTATTTATTTTTTTACATGTAGATGTCTTATAGTTCCAACACCATTTGTTGAAAAGACTATCTTTTTTCCATTTTATCACTTTTGCTCCTTTGTCAAAGACGAGTTGGCTATATTTATATAGGTCTATTTCTGGCTTCTTTATTCTGTTCCATTGGTCTGTTTTTCTGTTCTTTCACCAGTTTCACACTGTTGTGATTACTGCAGTTTTTTAAGTCTTGAAGGCTGACAGTGTCAACTCTCCAACTTCATTCTTCTCCTTCAATATTATGGTGGCCTTTCTGGGTCTCTTGCCTCTTCATATAAATTCTGGAATCAGTTTGTAAACATCCATGAAATAACTTACTGAGATTTTGGATGGTACTGTGTTGAATCTATAGAAGAACTGACATCTTGACAATATTGACTTTTCCTATCCATGAACATGGAATATCTCTATGTTTATTTCCTTGATATCTTTTGTTAGAATTTTATACTTTTTCTCAAGTAGATCTTGTACATATTTTTTAGATTTATCCCTAAGTGTTTCATTTTTTGATACTATTATAAATGCTAAAGTGTGTTTAATGCAAATTCCAGTTGTTCATTCCTCATATGTAAAAAGTTAGTCAGCTTTTGTCTATTAATGTATCTTGCAACTTTGCTCTAAGCACTTATTGGTTCTAGGAGTCTTTTTGATGATTCTTTTGGATTTTATACATAAATGATCTTTTTCTGTATTCCTTTCATTTCCTTTTCTTCTTTTATTGAATTCATTAGGACTTTCAATTTGATGTTGAAAAGCAGTGGTAGAATGGGACATCCTTGCCTTGTGCCTGATCTTAGCAATAAGTCTAGTTTTTTGCAATAAGGTATGATGTTACCTATAGGTTTTTTTACTACAGATGTTCATTATGAATTTGAGGAAGTTTCTTTCTAATCCTAGTTTGTTGGGAGTTTTTATCATAAATGGGTGTGGAATTTTGCCAGTGCTTTTTGTGCATCCATTGCTATCTTCTTTTGACTGTTGATGTTGTAATGTAGATTCTATTAATTGATTGGTGAATGTTGAACCAGCCTTGTATAATTAGATAAATCCTATGTGGTTGTGGTGTGTAGTTCTTTTTATATATTGTTGGATTCAATTTGCTAATATTTTGTTGAGAAGTTTTGCATTTCTGTTCATAAGAGATATTGCTCTATAGTTTTCTTGCAATGTTTTTAGTTTTGGTATTAAAACCTCTTAGAATGAGTAAGGAAGTATTCCCTCTGCTTCTGTCTTCTGGAAAAGATTGTAGAGAGTCGGTATGACTTCTTCCTTAAGCATTTGGTTGAATTCAATGATGTGGTACTTCTGTTTTAGAAGGTTATTAATTATCAATTTAATTTTAAAAATAGATATAGGCCTATTTGGACTGTATATTTTTTCTTTTGTGAGATTTGGCAGTTGTCTGTTAAAAGAATTTTTGTGTTGCATCTAGATTATCGAATTTGTGGGTATAGAGTTGTTTATAACATTCCTTTATTATGCTTTTATTGTCCTTGGTATTTGCAATGATACCCCTTTCATTTCTGATATTAGTAATTTATGTTTTCTGTCTTTTTCATAATAAGATAGAGACTTACTGATTTTATTGATCTTTTCATAGAATCAGCTTTTGCTGCATCTGTCCATTTCTGATAGAAGCATGTTAAAATCTCCAACAATAATAGTGGATCCATCTCTTTCTCTTTGCTGTTCTATCCATTTTTGCCTCACATTTTTTACTCTCTGTTGTTAGGTACATACACATTAAGGATTGTTATGTCTTTTTGGAGTATTGAGGCTTTTATTTTTATCTAATGCCCATCTTTATCCTTGATTCCATTCCTTGCTCTGAAGGATGCTCTGTTTGAAATTAACATAGGTATTCTTGCTTTCTTTTACTGTTAGCATGGTATATCTTCTTCCAACCCTTTACTTTTAATCTATATGTGTCTTTATATTTAAAATGGACTTCTCACATGAAGAGACACTTCTCCAAAGAAGACATCCAGATGGCCAACAAACACACGAAACGATGCTCAGCATCACTCATCATCAGGGAAATACAAATCAAAACCACACTGAGATACCACCTCACGCCAGTCAGAGTGGCTAAAATGAACAACTCA